>JAGFMF010011576.1:239601-367582 GCA_019455555.1 Galemys pyrenaicus
GGGCACAGCAGGAGAGGTCTGCTGCACCATGTGGGTCCCTCCCCAGCCGGCAGCAGGGATAGAACTCGTGCTGCAGTGGTTGCGGTTTGCTTCATAGTGCATTGCTTAACCCACTGCGCCACCAGGGAGGCCCCCATAAATCAATTTGAATAAAATATATGACTTTACAAATGTCACTCTTCCAATCCATGGAGGTGATATATATCCACTTTTTCTCCTTCTTCTTTATATATATTTGACATCAATTGTAGTCCCCATGGATTTCCCACCATTTTATTAACTTTTTCTCAGTATTCCACCTGGAGATGTTATATATCTTTTGTTATATTTATTCCTAGGTACATTTTTAATGCTATTGTAAATAGTATAATTTTTAATTTTTGTTTGTCGCTGGAAAATAAATATCAATTACCTTTAATATTGACCTTGTATCCAGTGACTTTGCTAAATATGCTTATTAATTCTGGGCCTTCCTGGTGGCGCAGTGGGTTAAGCAACGCACTATGAAGCAAACCGCAACCACTGCAGCACAAGTTCGATCCCTGCTGCCCGCCAGGCGGGGGACCCACATGGCGCAGCAGCCCTCTCCTGCTGTGCCCGCTGCTCCCTTCAGCAGTGTACTTCTGTTGATCTGCCTGTTCTGCTCCCTGCTCTCTGTGGTGAATCCTCTCACCCCGCCCACATCTCTGGCACTGTACCCTTGTATGCATAAATAAATCTTTTTAAAAATATGCTTATTAATTCTAATAGTTTAACAATAAGTTCCTTTGGATTTTCTCTGCAAATAATTATGTTGTTTGTGAATAATTTCTTAATTTGAAATTGTTAGCGAGGTGTGTTAAAAGTCTACCGTGATTATGGACTCGTTTCTCTTTTCAGTTCTATCACTTTTGCTTTATCTGTTTCATGGTCAAACTATGAATGTGCTGTAGGAAGAAAGTTTATTCACCAAGGAGAGGTAGAATCTGGGTAATATATGCAAGCAGGAATCTGTACAGAATGTCTGGGGGGTGAATAGGAGAGTACTGGACTGGAGGGCAGGTGGAGTATTAGACTAAGTAATCATAAGTGGTTTACATGGGAGTATTTTCTTGGATTTTGAAAAAAAAAATGATGTCTTATATTAAATGAAGGGAGGTACTAAAACTGCCTCAGTAGAATGATGAGACAGCATCAAAAACTTAGGAAGTAAATCTGTTCTGGTCATGATAAAGTAACATGACTGGATATTTCCATCTCATTTTGAGGAGCTAAAGAACCAGACAAAAAATATGAAAAATGGTTTTCAAATATTGGTCAAAAAAGCAGAATGGAATATTGATTCCTGAGAGAAGTAAAACAAACAAAATGATCCCCATAATTGCTCAAGTGTGGGGTTAGGGAAGGTGGAAAAGAAGGTGGGAACCAAATCGCATGAGTTTCTCTGACATGAAGCTACAAAATAGAGAATTTGGAGAAGCCAAGATAGCTCAAGTCTGCAGGGAGAGTTCTGAAGAAATGTGAGCAGCACACACAAAAAACTCTATAAAGACTACTGTGAATATTCCAATTAAGTCTGTAGCTGACTACTTATTTATTCATGTGGGTGATGAAATTACCAAATGTAGCGAATATGACTGAAAATGAGCAGGTGAAATAATTCAAGGTGCTCACACAAATCTGGGAATTGGAATTCCCATAGTTGAATGTAGAATGATATAATACATGGGATTTCAGGAAGAATACTAATAAGAATATTGCTCAAGTAGAGAGAAAATATTCAGATAACAAGCATATTTTAAAATGCTCTACATCTGATGTAGAATTGCTTATTACAACAGCGAGATGCCACTGCACAGCTGTTAAGATGGCCACATCAAAACCTAACACCACCAAATACTGATGATGTGAAACAACAGAAATTTTCATTCACTGCTGGTGGGTGTGCAAAATATGGCCATTTTGGAAAACAGTTTGACAGATTCTTACAAAACTAAACATTCTTTTACTGCCCAGTCCAACAATTGCACTGCTTGATATCAAAGGAGTTGAAAACTTATGTACATATAAAAACCTGCATGTAGATGTTTATAGAAGTGTTCTTCATAGTTGCCAAAAGTTGGAAGTGGTTAAGATTTCCTTTACTAGGTGAATGGATACATCAACCAGTGGAAGATTATTCAAGCTAAAACGAAATAAGTAATCAAGCCTGGAGATACCTGGGGAAACTATAAGGGCATAGTACTAAGTAAAAGCAACCAATCTGAAAAAAACTATGTGATTCCATCTACATGACGTTCTAGAAGAGGTAAAACTATGGAAACAGTAAAAAAAAAGAAGAAGAAGAAAAATTAGTGGTTGATAGAGTAAATGGGAAATGATAAATAGGCAGAGCATATAGGATTTTTAAAGTAGTAAAGATACTTTATTGATATTATGAAAGGTATATATCTTTATACACTATTCCCAATCCATAGGCCATACAATACCAAGGATTGCTATTTTCTAACATTTCTAAATGAAACGTTATTTTGTTTTACTAAATAAACTATAGATTTTCAATGATTATAATGTGTTAGTATAGGTTCATCAATGGTAATAATATACCACTCTAGTGAGTGGTATTGATCATGGGGGAGAAAGATTGGGCACAAGTTTTTGAGAAATCCCTGTACTTCCTTCCAGTTCAGCTGTGAACCCAAAGCTGCTCTTAAAAATTCATTAATAATAACATTTGAGACTAAACCCAGCAATAATTGTGGTGAATTATATGTTTTCCCTGTAATCAGGAGTAAATAAGGATATCTACGCTCATCATTTCTGTTCAGCATTGTACTGGAGGGCTTAGTCTATGCAATGAGGAAGAAAGAAAAAAAAGAAAAGGAATATAGATTATAAAAGAATAATAAAAACTGATTTATTCACAGGCACCATGATTCTCTAGAAAAGCCTAAAGAATCTACAACAAAAGCTACAAGGGTTAATCAGTGTATTTAATAAGGGCTGTGATATAGTAACTTTTTTAAAGTGTTTATCTGGTGGTGAATTCTTTCTGTATTTAGTTGAAATATGCTCTTTCACTTCACTTCAACAGGATATTTTCATTAGGTATGGAACTTTAGGTTGGAGTTATTTCCTTTGATTACTTAGAAAACAGTAATCCACTGTCTTCTGACTTACTCTGCATTTATTGAAATACCTAGTCTGTCCTTCTGGTTACTTATAATGTTTTACTCTGTTGTTGGTTTTTAGTACTTTCACTGTGCTGCTCCTGTTGTAGTTCTCTCTGTATTTATTGTCCCTGAATGTATGTAGTACTTCTTGAATTTCTAACTTGATATCTTTTGTGAATTTTGGAAAATTCTCAAGTGTTAGTACTTCTGTTCCTTTCTCTCACCTTTCCAACCAACTCTAATAGGCATCTCAGATCTTTTGTACCCAAATTGTTACAGGTTTGCTGGAAGAAATTGCCTCAAAGTGCCCTCACCTCTCTGATTATCTCATAGACTATCATGCTATAATTTTTTGTATTTCATAAAGAAAATATTTCCTTATTTGAGATGGGCACGAAATGAATAACTCTCAAAAGAATAATATTTCTTGCTTTGACTTATACCTTCTATGAATTATAAGGATGTTTTGCCTTACAAAAAAAGAAACGTCAATCTCAAATACTGTTTTTGGTACTTATACTGTATTTTATAAACATTAACTTCTATACATCCACACTTATGGAAAAAGTCTGCATCCTTCATTTATTACTACCAGCCGGGATATATGATTGTAGATGCATATTTCTGCTTCAACTTTTGTTTGAGCAGCTTCCAAAACATCATCCTATAGGTTTTTAGATTCTGTGCCAAGTTCAGCTCAGATTAAGTTTCTTTGTTAGAATTGCTTTTTAAAGCATCTGGATCAGAAATCATATACTTCTGCATAGCAAAGAAACATTTGGAAATCATCAGAGACATCATAATAGAGGATGATAGTATTTTATGTTTTTTCTCAGGGTAGGTAAAGACTACAAAAAATAATTTTATTATGAATTTTGAAAATGCTAGGTCAATATTGTTAAAACATCTTAAGCAGCTGATAACTTTCTTTTAAAATGATATTATTTTACATATTATTGTTCTCAAGTTATGGAAAATTTCTGAGTAAAAGTGGAGATTTCTGTTTTTGACTTATTTTCCGTGCTGCACACATATGCCCACATGTGCGCACCCACAGAGGTTAAGAAGACATGAAGTATTTTCTAACTTACTATCAAAATTTTACTTTTGTTTCTTCCTCCCAGATTTGAAGGAGAGACCTAAATTATTCTTCATGTCATTTCAACAAACAGCATCCTATTGAGGAAAGAGGTTTTTAAGGTTTGGTTTAGATATTATTAAATGTCAGTAATCCATCTGCTCTCCTAACGAGAAAGACCCAACGTTTTCACTTAAAAAAAAAAAATCTCCAGTAGTAGACTTCAGGTTCTATAACAGTACATCATGTCAATTTCATAAATGGGCAGGAATTTAAGAAATAAATCTCAGTATGTTTGTACCTATGAAATAAACTTAAACCTATGGTTTTTAGGCTCTCCAAAAGTTTCTAAAATGATTGATGGGTTTGGGAGAGATCATTTGATTATCCCATATATAGCATGAATAGGTACATTTAGGTTGTGGTCTGGAAATCCAAATGATTTAGTGGATAAACTCCAGACTGTGGAACAAGAAGAAAAGTTTTTTTTTTTTTTTCTGGTTAGAGTATGACCTTCGCCATGCTTCCTTCTGTGCTATTCTTAAATTTAGAAGTAACTTTCTCCTTTATGTTCACTTCAAAAGGAGAGTATACGTCCATGAAGTCATCAAGGCACATTACAACTAAATGTACCTTCTCATTGCTGTGTGTGGGATAATCAAAGATCAAATGTCATCAATAGAAGATCACCCTAATTAGAATTAGTCTGACCATTTTGGTGTCAATTAAAATGTTTGTAGCTCTTATTTTTTGTGAATCAAATCCTTCCTATTGGTAGAGTTAATTTCCCCCAAATCCCTGATTCATGTTTGTTTTACTTCATCTCATTAGCCAAGGAAAATTTTAGGGAAAGGTGGACAGAACTATCATGAAGTGAGGAAATCCACTTTTGTTCCTTTATAGCCTGCCTTATCTCCACTTAAAGACAGAGCTACATGTCTGAAATATACGTAGCAATGAAGTTTTTATTGATTGGTATAAATATGCGTGGCTTTGTTCAGTGAACACTGCTGGTAGGAGTTACTGTCGTATGCAATACATTATCTTATTACACTCATTTTATGGAAGCTGATCCTGATGGGACAGTGGAAGGAGAGCTTACTCCAGCTTTCTGGAAAAGCAATTAATCCGACTGCTTATGTAGCAACCAAGTCTTGGATCGCATTGGTGTGCTGGCACCCTTTCTACTTTTATTAAAACAAAAATGCAGCTGCTGACCAGAAGTGCAGCTCCACAAGTGGTGCTTTCATTGTGTTAGTAAGAGATTCATATCCAGGGTTGACATCATTTCAGTTATGGCCTTTTCATTATTAAAGTTTGGAATTTCGTGTTTGTTTATTAAAGATTTAAAGCTATAGGTTAAATCACCAAATTGAAATCCACTTATTTTCCTATATTATGATAAGTGGATAAGGTGTGCCAGAAATGTGTTTTTCAGATTTTATCCCCAGATGAATTTATTTAATTGTGAAATGCATCGTATCATGAAGAAACTGACATTTCCCCCAAATCCTTAGCTTTTTTTATAAGCAACTCGTCACATCCCTCAGTTTCTAAGTAAGTACTTTTAGCAAATGTTTTAGAGTTATTGACTATTAAATGTTTTAGAGCTATTGACTATTAAAAAAATAGTACCCAGGACTTTTACTTTGCCCCTGTGGCAAGTTTACTGTGTATTTCATCTGTTTCTCATCAATCTCTAAAATTGATAATTCTTTGAAGCGCATGCCATTCACCAATATTTACAAAGCTTATTTTAACTCAATATAATCATGTCATAAAAGCTCTCTTAATTTTTAATCCAACATTTTCCCATTGCTGGGGGGTAGATTAGCAGAATACTTTTAATCTAGGGTTTAATGTAAATTCTATTGTAAACAGCAAAAATTGCACTGTATAGTTAATAAAGACACTTTTACATAAACATTAATGAGATACATTTTCAACTAAAAATGAAAAATTTCCTATCATTTGGGTGTTTGGCATTTTAGCTCTTGCTTTTTAATTAATGTTTATCTGGTTTTGTCTCCCCCCCTAAAAACGCCCCCCCCACACATGTGTATGCACACAAACACTACCATTGACATAACATTGTATTATAAGATTATGTAACATTCAGGTGTGGATCACTGACAATCAACTTGTCATTATACTATACAATTGCTATAATGTACACTACACATGTCAATCAATGCACTATGTTAAATTCGCCACTAAAAGCCCAATTCTGCCCTCCTTACTGTTGATATCTTTACCTGATTTGCCTATTTCTCCTTCTTTCTGGTCTAAAGTTTATTTTTGTTTCATTTAATTCATCCATTTGTTTTCTCTATATGCGGCATATGAGTGAAATCATAGTTTACATTTCTTCATCTCACTTATTTCCAGAAACATAATACTTCTAAGTTCATTCATATTGTTGCAAAATGACAGTATTTCATCTTTTCACAAAAGGTAACTGAGTAGTATTCTATCGTGAATATATACCACGTCTTCTTTATTCATTTGTTTGTCAGTGGGCAATTAGGTTGTCCCCAGCTCTTGGCTGTTCAGTAAATAGTGCTATAATAAACATCTAAGCGCATGTAGTTCTTCAAACTAGTGTGCTTGTTTTTTGGGTAAATACCCGGATGTGGAATAACTGGATCATATGAAATTTCATCTTTTAATTTTTTGGGAAATCACCATTCTGCTTTCCATAAATTTACCAATTGGCTGTACCAATTTACATTCCCGTTTAGAGTCTAGAAAGGTTCCCTTCTCTTCACATCTTCTCCAACACTTGTTTCTTTTCTTTTGGGTAGTAGGTTTTTTTTCACAGGGATGAGGTGATCTCTCATTATTTTGATTTGCATTTCTCTAATAATATAAGATGATGAACATCTTTCCAAGTATTAATAAGCTGCTGTTTTATCAGGTTTGGGATCTCTAGAGTGCTACTTCACAGAATGGACAGCTTCGCTTGACTCAAGCCAAGTGCATGTAACCACAATATGAACTCATTGGGGGGAATCCACATTATAACAATATAAGCATACAATTTTTAATTGGCAGTGGGAAAAAAAAGGGGAAAAGGTAATGAATCTCTTGGCAAGGCTCAGGAGACTGACAGTGCAGAGCTGGTGAGACCTGGTTCAGGGAGTTCCTGGCAGCCTTCTGTCTACGGGGAGAAAGTTCAGAGAGCGGTGCTCCTCCATGGTGCTGGCCAGTCTAGAGAAGGCATCAGCACTATGGGCAGTGAGTCCACAAGCATCTCGGACTGCCTCAAATTCAGTGTTTTTATTTACAACACTTTTCTGGGGCATATTATCAGGACCACCTGTAAATTATCGTTTAAATAGAACCTCAGTTATTTTGAGGTATTTTTTTCTTTTATCATTGCTAATTTTTGGACAGCATGTGATTTCTTCTCTCAGGTATGGTCACTGTGGTTCTCCCACCACCAATGCACCCTAGTCAAATGTTACCTTTTGATCGATAACTTTAAGTTACTGTCACTTTTTAATCCGTCAGGGTCATTGCAATGTCATTGCGTATAACATTGCCATCAGTCAAAAATCATAATGTCAACATATATGAGAACTTCGCTTTATAATCTCTGCAAAAATCATTGTAATGAAGGGCATTGAATATATATGTAAGAGTTTTTATCCTCATGACTTGTCCAGTCTGTGTTTGTATTAGTAAGTAATAACCAATTTTTGTTGTTGTTGCTATCTTTTTAAAATTTAAGATGAAAGAAAGATTTAGAAACAGCAAGTGGAGTATTGACTGTGATATCACTCTCATATTTTTCTTTAAAGACTATTGAAATTATTTTCAGGGGACACAGTGCAGGGGCCAGGATGAAAATACATTCAAAAGCCTATAAATCTTAAGAAGAAAGAGTTGCTGTGTTCCAGTACCAATTTTCCAATGTCAACGGGTCATTCTACGATTCAAATTAAATTCTGACACCAATTACTCAGCATTGGAGTCAGATGCCATAAGTTTAGGACAAAGTATTTCACAGGACTACCCCTGCTTTGGAAGCCAGTCAGTCACAAGTTCTGAGTGTCACCATTCAGACGTCGGTCTGGACTGTCCACAGCATCCCTGGGTTTGATAACTGATGTGAATGACTCACATAACTCAGGAAAGTGCTAGACACAGAATTACTATTTTCTGATAAAGGATACAAATGAAGTAAAATGAACAGATACAGAGCAAGCTCTGGGAAGAGTCCAGAATGCAAGAAATTATGTGTCTGTGGAATTAGATGTGCTATTAGCACATTGATATGTATTACCATCCAGGAAGCACCCCTAAGTCTAGATGTGGGGATGGTTTTATTACATTGTAAAACATCAATACAATTGATTAAATAATTAGCCACTATGATTGGACTCTTCAGGCTCCCTCCTTAAAGTTTGGGATGGCCCAATATTCTAACCCTCTATCAAGTGATTGATACAATCCAGACCCCACCACCTTATTAACATAACAAAGTAAGTCCTATCACAAAAGAATTGCAAGGATTTTTGATACTCTGAGCTTTGAATCAAGGACAAAGATCAGATACAATTTTTATTTATTTTTTAAAGATTTATTTATTTATGCACACACAAGCAGGGATACAGGTCAGAGGTGGGGACAGTGAGAGGATCCACCAGAGACAGAGTGGGGAGCAGAACAGGCAGACTGACTGAAACACAGTGCTGAGGGGAGCAGCTGGCGAGGCAGGAGAGGTCTGCTGTGCCCTGTGGGTCCCCTCCCTGGCCTGAGGCAGGGATTGAAGTTCTGCTGCAGAGATTGCGGTTTGCTTCACAGGCAGTGCTTAACCCACTGCGCCACCCGGGAGGCCCCAGATACAGTTTTTAATTTCACCACAGTTGCCCGTTAAAATAGTTATAATTATAAATATTTGTCATTTGGATAAAAAGCAAAAAAGGTATTTAGAAAGATAAGAGGTAAACAGTAAATTAAGGCAGTCATACTGGATAGGTCTATTGTGGGAGTTGCAGTTTTTTCTTTCTCCACCTACATTTAAAGTAGGTTTAAAGATTTCATAGTAACAAGCTACTTATCTGATGCTGCAGACAATGTTCTGAATTTAAGGTGGCCAGTGGCAGAGTCTGCATCCCATGCTACCCACCGGGGGTCTCTGAGTAAGAAGTCCACTCACTCCTAATGGTGATTGGAGCCCTGTTCTCACAGATAGAAAGTAAAGGAGTGGAATATGGTCCAACTGCTGTAAAAGAACCTTGATGAAAAGGCTGTCCAATTGGGCTACCGCCAAAAAGACTTTGAAGATTTGAATTTTATATCAGTTTCCAAAGATGATCTTTATAGCAATCTGATAGAGAATCCTTGCCCAGTGGACCTTGCCAGTTAGGAACCAGCTGAAGTGGTTAGTACAGTCAGGTTAGGTGACCACAGCTGTCACAGTGGGAGGGGACCACAGCCTGGCAATCAGAACTGCTAGTGGGCACCCCGGCACTGCCCTTTGTGTGATCTGTACTGATGCCCATTGCTGACATCAATACATCCCTCAACCACTTCCTCTGGAAATCTCCATACACAGCCAGGTTCATGTCTCCTCAGAGAATTACAAGACAAGTTACCACAACTCCCAGGATTACCCTGGATCAAACCTTGTATCTCTTCCCCAAGTATCACATATATTGGCTTAAGAGACATGGACCCTCCCGAATGTTTTATTCTAAAGGATTATGATAGTATTTTTCCATGAGAGACATAGATCTCCTTGGCATCCACAAGGTAATGGAACAGATATTCGATCCACTAATTGGTGAAAAAAACAAAGGCTCAACCATCTGAGCTTTGCTATCAAGGCATTTGAGCCAACACTGGCTCCAACCACAGGAAGCCCTGTTGTAGGGGGACTGACTAACTGAGAGGGCATGTGTATCACTGAGAAAATACATCACACGGGTTGCATAATACATAATAGAACATGTATCACGTGCATAATACACAATCAGTGGATGCACTGGTTCTTGTCAGCGTCAGTCTTTGGTAGCTGCTTCTAAGGAAGAAGTCAAGGCTGTGTGATTGCTTCAAGTTCAGCCAGACAAGGGAGGAAGGATGCATTGTCTGTGACCAACTTCCTACTCCCAGTTCACCAGATGAATCAGAAAGTAAAGAATGTGTGAGAATTTAGGAAATACTGTGCTGACATGTTTGTCTCAGTGGGCATTCCAGAGTTGTGAGGTATTTGAGGGGACAGATACAAAATGGTCATCTGAGTCAATATTGCCTTAATTAGAACATTTGTGCATTCTCAAAAATGTGAAGTCTGTCCTCCATATGGTGACCAATTTACTACTGTAAATGTATTTGCTTTTATTTGAAGTTCATGGAGTATTGATATGTTGGAGTATTTTATAAATTTCAACATGCCAGAAACAGCATTTGTTACCTTAGTATATTTAAAAACAAGAAAAAATGTTTTGATTTCAGTTGTATATTTTTTAAAAAGTAAGCTTCACAAATTAAATATCAAGCACTATTGAGGGTACTTGAAGTATGCAATTTCTACCCACTAGACCCCATTATTATTTATCATTTACTTATCATTTATTATTTACCATAACAATATAAGCCAACTTGTTACTTCGGTTTGCTAACACAAAGATCAATGTATTTCTTCAATCTCATGTTGTTAGCACCAGAAAGTCAAATCTGAATATTGACTTCCCATAAACCTATGTTCAACATACTTACCAATAGTATCTTTCAAATTACTGAAATAAAATTTTCTCCAAAATATTTTGATGGTCAAATGATAGCATAACATTTATAATGACTGCATTGTATATACCGCATTACCAGATCTTGTCCTTTTTTTTAATATCTTAAATTGATTGCTATCACTGATTTCCTTACGAAGAATGAATGAATGAATGAGTATTCAAATTTTACTGACATAGAGATGAACAAACATACTGCTTTTATTTTAGAAAAGTAGGAAATAAATTAGATTTCCTGCTAAATCCCAAATCTGTGCATCATTTACTATACTAATGTATCTTACTAAAATCAATCATTCATCTCAAAAAGATATAAGGATTTACAATCTGGGGATCTAGCATTGAAGTTGGGTGAGATTGCTAATACCACTTTGAAAAGAAATCAAGAATGATTTTTTAAAATCATCTTCTATCAGCAACAGCTGTCACTTTCTTCCAGTGAAATCAACAAATGCATAAAGTACAGTTTTCAGGAAACTAATAAAACTAAGTATCTTATAGTGAACATGACACATTTGAGTGAAATTATTACTATATTTTGAGATAATGTAAACCAATCAGTAGAAGAGAAAATTAGTGATTTTAATGGGAAAAATCAATTTATGATAACTAAAAAAATCATCTATATTTGGTTTCCTAGATTTCTTTTAGAGGAATAAGATAGAAAAAAGTTTCCCTATATATAAAACTCAAAATCATCAATCATATAAAATTAAATTTTACAGTGTAAATTTTTGTAGAAATGTTACATACTTGGTGTCTGTGTGAATGTTCTTGGATATATTTATACATAAGGATGTACATAATTCCCGGAGACCAGCTCCAGCTGAGGCCAAGGTCCCCACAGGAAGAGATGGCATCGGTGAATTGAGGGAAAATGAGGAGTCACTAACCACTTGATCAGAGTGTAGCAAAACGTGCTCCTGAGTGTCTCAGCAGGCCTTTATCTATACATAGCAAGCAAGCAGTGGGATTACATCATCATGTGTATAGAGCAGAAAGATAACAGTCATTACATTTTTTTTAAAGAACAGCTCGGGGTCTTTATGACCTCCAGTCAAGATTCAGGGCATCATACTGTTTCAAGGTAAGGCCTATGTGCTAGACGACATATTTCTTATCAGCATACTAGGTTTTTAATGTTAACATTGTTTTTATAAGCATAGCATGTTTTTATTAGCACACTAGTTTTTTAATATTAAGGCAGCCATGGCAACTTTGCACAGTCACAACTAACCATTTTGTTTTTACTCAGAGTAAAAGACAGGCTACTAGCTGCAAGGTCTAGAGTCAAACTAATGTCAATATTTTTTGTTATTAGGGAGACTTTTTATATATGCTTATGGTTTAAGTAAAACAGAGGCAGAGAAGAGGAGAGGAGGGTTGGTAGGGTGTACGTGACTCATTTATCACCTGGGAGATACAGAGCCTTCTACAACGGGCCAAGTTACAGAGGTCTTTCTTCAGTTCCCAAGGCCAGTTTCCCATAGCGAATGTTTAGGTCTGGGAAATTAATAACTAACTTTTGAGTTTGTAAAACCACCACATTCCAGTAGCATTTGATCCTGCCTGGTTTTGCAGTATTGGTTTTTAGAATTTGTGTTACAGTATTTGCCAATCAGTAGTTCATCATCAAAATACATAGCATCCAAGTATTTTGTTTAGCAAAACAACCAATTTTATAACCACTCCCGTGAATGTTTTTTCAGTAAGCACATGTCATAAAATCACAGAATTACAATTTAGCCAAGAGAAAAGGAGTCCGGCAGGGGCCAGCCTTTGGAACATCCTGATCTTTCAGGAGTGTCCCTCATCCGTGGACTTTTGTCCGGCGCACGAGCAGCTGCCCGCACCACATGGGAGGAAAAAGAGGAAGGAAACTGTGGGAGTAATAAATAGAATGAAGGGAAAATGAGTCTTAGACTAAGTCATATGTAGACAAGGCAGTCAGGATTTTCTAATAAAATTGAACTTTGGGGGTTAAAAATACATCTAGTTTTTTTTAACAGATAAATATTGCTAGAATTTCACAATCAAGTATTTATTGAGTACATATTCTGTACTTAACTCTACGCTTATAAAGGGAATGAAGGGGAAGTTCAAGATATGGCCCCTGCTTTCGAAGAATATAAACCCCAATGGGGTAACTGAATTAATATATATATATAAGAGAACTGGAGAAATAAGTTTTATGATTTGGTATGAGATGAGTTTGCTTCTCAAAGGAGGTGGAATTTGAAAGTTTTAAACTAAAACATGTAAATTCCTTCCTAAGGTTTTTTTTACAATCATTCCTGAAATAAGATCTTCTTTGTTTTCATTAGAAAAAACTTCTTTAAGTTAAAATAACTAAAAAGTCAAAAACTAGGTCTGTTTAATGCTATCACATCAATATTTTATGTTTTTCTAGAATGTTGCTACTAAAGGGTTACAGTAAGCCTTCCCATTACTGCTTCAAGAGCCATATAAAAGTAAGCTGACGTTTGATTCAAACCCTGATAGGCTGAAAGTTCTCCTTTCTCTTTTGCTCCTTCCCTTGTATCATTACAAATAAAAAAATATTAACAGAAATATCTACAAAATTACTCATGGGAATAAATTGGCAAGAAATAAATTTTTCATGTTATTCAAAATTGTTCCAGAAAACATCAATATATGATAAGAAGACTGAAATTGCCATCCATTTGGTGAATATTATTATTACTAGAATTTTATACATCAAGATTGTTTTACAATAAAGAAGTCATTTGTGGTCAGTGGAACATAAAATGTGGCTTTGGATGCCAAAGTGTAATGAAATTAAATTTATGTCACTATTTTTGCTTTCTTTCCTATGGACTGATCATGAATCTACCAGGTCACTTGAGTTTGCATAACAGCTGGTGTTGATGAAAAGATGCTGGTCTTAAAATATAGTAAAAGTGGTTACAATAAACCTAGTACAAATATGCTAAAAAATTTTTATGAGTCAATTCATAATGTACATGTGAACTTGTCAAAAAAAATCAGTATCTTAGTGAGGATAAAGTTGAGGGGAGTGGTTAGAATTTGAGTTTTTAATTTTTTACCACTTGTTTTTGAAGTAACTATTTACAAATTATATGCAGATCATATTTGCATTTTAACTTGCTGTTTTACATTATTAGTTTGGTAAGCAAATCGAAGATACCTCAATAGGAAGCTCTTCTCAATCTTATAACTTCTAGATGTGAAGAAAAATTGGGTATGATGATAATGACTTGTAGTTAACTTACATCATACAAACATTGTTAAATGACGGTCCATCTGTCAAATTAATGTCATGACATCCTACTTGTTATTTTAATATGTTATAAAGATGAAATGTGTTTTTTAGATATACTTTACATTTTCACTATGTAATGGAAAATACGATATATTATGTGTCTGTGCCCTGAGGAGAGTTTTTAACAAAAATAATTGAAGGTAATAAATCTTACCCCTTTTCCCTCTACGTTGCCCCTACCCCTGTATACCTTTTATATTATCGTATCTCCTATACATAGCAAACTTACGAGATAGTGACAAAGGCTGAGAACTCTTGTGTGTATTATAGAATAAAACCCACACTACCTCCCCCAAATTTGCTTTTCTTTGAAATGTTGATTTAATAAACACTCTGATCACTTAGATGATGATTTGATCCTCTTTCCTAAAATTGAAATGTGCTCTTGAATGATATTGCTATTGAACATAAGACAAGTTTTTCAAATAATTAGGAACATCTACAAGCTAATAAATCTTTCCTACAGCTTTAATTTTATTGCATACCTGGTAGATGTTTTTGCTTAAGAGAGTGTATGTGAGGGTGCGTGATTTATGATGTGTCTGGGGTTTTTTTTGTTAAAATTGTCAAGCAGCAGTGATAAAATTTGGTGCTGAGAAGTGATGCAATTCATATCTAATATATAACTTATCATTACTTTTAATCATATCTTGATCTTAGCAACATTCTGATATGAATTTTTAAAATTTGAAACTGGTTCCTTTTGAGATACATTATTTTACAATTGGTGTTCCTCATACTGCCATGTTTTCATGTGTAAATATACAGCACAGGTGATCATTATACAGCATATTTTAAAAAATGATTACAGGGTTTTGTAGTTTTTGTGTAATATTATCCAGAGTATTTCAGTATATGTTTAAATGTGACAATATATTGTAAAAAGAATTTTTAAACTATTTGAATGGAATACTTTTCAACAAGAAATGATGTGAATGAAAACTAATCCAATATATATGAATGTAACCCAGGCTTGTAGTATTGGTTTATCCATTAATTTTCATGGCCCAGGTGTTTGTTTAGTGGAAAGTCATCTCACAAAGTGATGATAGATGTATTTTACTTAGACCTGGTTATACAAGCTCAACATCTTATACTTTTCATATACTCAAAACTATTTGGTTAGGAACCATTGCTTATAAAAGTTTAAAAATCAATTCAAGAAAATTGTTCATGATCTTTCAGTGGAAGAAAAACTTTCTAAAATTTTTCAGTGAGCAATGTAGAATATTTTAAAACCTAGGCAGGGATGATTTTATTCCTAATTTTTATTGGAAAATTTTTATTGAATAGCAAAAGAATATTTTCTAAATGGAAACTTTTGATTGATTTTTCACACAAAAATATGACATTTTTGTAACAGTCAAACAATCCAAATTTCTGTAATCTTCTCAGAGAAAGCCATTGTTAACAGTGTGCTGTTTATTGTTACAGGAATTCTTTTACAAAATATTTTTGAAATTTTCTTATACATATTACCTTGCAATCTGCCTTTTTTTCTACTTAATAAATCTTAACTGTCTTTCCAAATCAATACATGGAGATCTCAATGATAATTTTTAATAACATGCATGCTGGTCATACTTAACTACTGGTAGGTAGAATGCTATTTAATGAAGTTCTCTGTTATTAGACATTTAGGTTGTTTTCAATTTGAGGTTATTATAAATAATAACCTGTATTTGCCTGATTATGTAGAATATTCACAATTTGGGACTTTTATAAGCAATGTTGTATTTGTTTAAAATTTTTTTGGAATAAATTTCTAAAAAATCAAATTATTGCATTAGCTATTTAGATATTTTAAGGTTTTCATATATTTTGTCAACTTGCTCTCTGACTTATGCCAAACAATAAACAAACATACAGTGCCACCAACAGTGTGTGTGTGAGAGGGTGCATATACCCTCACCTACCTTGGATATAATATACATTCCAATATTTGCTAATTACATAATGGGCTAGCACATCTTGCATATTTATTGACAATTTTAGATTTCTTCATTTGTGAAGGACCAGAAAATGTATGCCTTTCCCCCATTTTTCTAAGTATTCATCTTTTTCTTGTTGATTTGTCAGAGACTTTTATATAGTGAGCATATTAAACTTTTGTGTATTCTATGTTAAAATTTATCCTTTAACTTGATTTATGTTATGTGGCCAATTTTGTTAGTCTTTTTATTGGTGGTTTCTAGGTTTATTTCATGCTAAGGAAGGTTTTCTTCACCCAAGATCTTGAAAATACCTATTAATTTCTTCTAGAGCTTTAATAGTTTTATTTCACTTACTTATTTTTTAACTCACTTTAATTAGTATATAATTGACATGTACAAGATTGCACAATTTGCTCTATTTATAATGCATGAAACCATCAATACAGTCAAGATAATGGACATATCCATTGCCTGTCTCATCTCTCTTTATAGTCCCTTCCTTCAGCCCTCCACTCTGTTCCCCTTGCTCCAAATAACCACTAGTCAACTTTCTGTCACTGTGGATTAGTTTGCATTTTCTAGAATTATATATGAAAGGAATTATACAGTATGTATTCTTTTTTGTCTGGTTTCTTTTAGCATAATTATTTTAGCATAAGTATTTGTGTGTAACAGTACTTCACTCCCTTTTGTGGCTGAGTAATGTTCCATGATATGGATGGTATTTTGCCACCTGTCAACATTTATTTGTTTATATTTTAATGGATATTTTTAATTTTTGGCTATTACAAGTAAAGCTTCTGTGCATCTTTGGGTTTAAGTCTTTGTAGGACATATGCTTCTGTTTCTCTTGTGTAAATACCTAAGATAATATGGTCAATGCATATTTGACTTCTTCAAATACTGCAAAACTGTTTTGCAAAGTGATTGTACCATGTTACATTTCTACCAGCAGGATATAAAATTTTCAGTTTATCTATGTTTGCAAAAACTTAGTGTGGTCAGTTTTTTAAATTTTAGCCATTCTAGTAGGTGTGTAGTGGTATTTTATTGTGATTTTAATTTGTATTTTCCTAATTCCTAATGATGTTGAGCATTTTCCCTGCCATCCATATATTTTATTTGCTGAAATGTCTCTTCTAATCCTGTGGCCCTTTTTAAAACTGGTTTTTTATTTTTCTTATTAGTGCATTTTGAATGTGCTTCATATTTTCTGGATTCAGGGTCTTTATCAGATATATACTTTGCAAATATTTTCTTTTAGTCTGGGTCTTGTCTTCTCATCTTCTTATTAGTGCTTTTCTCATCCTCTTACCAGTTTTCTTACAGATACTTTAAATTAAAAATGGAAATACCATATAATCCAGCAATACCTCTTCTAGGTAGGTATTTGGATATATATATCCAAATATCTAGAAGCAATATAGTTCACAGTGGCCAAGACTTGACATCAGCCTTAATGCCCATTGACAGATAACTGAATAAAGACATTATAGTATATATTCTTAGTAGAATACTACTCAGCTATTAAAAACATAAAATTATGACTTCTGTTATAATGTGAATGAATCTTGAGGTGGTTATGCTTAGTGAGGTAAGTCAGAAAGTGAAAGACAAGTACCAATTGGGTTTTACTCATTTGTGGAATATGTGTAACCAAGGCAAACAAAATAGCAAAATGCAACAAAAAGTAACTCAGACTCTGTAAAAAATATGGAGGTTACTAGAGAGGTGGTAACCTCTGGGGAGAAGAGGGGCTAGAATGGGTAAAGGTGTTGTCACTCCAGGAGTCCAGGACTCCCTGTTCACACGTGAGGGTTCTTGGACTTCATGAAGGTAGAAATCAGATGCAAGTCTCAGAGATAAAAGCAAAGACAGTTGCTCCCATGTTAAAAGCTGAAATTGAGCAAAATTAAAAATGATTTACTATTCAACTCTTCTTCTGGAGGTTGCCAAACTTCATGAGATTTCAGAGTTCCAGAAGGCGTCATCAACCAGATTCTGTCATGCAATTGTTGAAACAAAAAGTGTAGGAGAGGATGTAATGAGAAAAGAACCCTGTACACTATTGATGGGAATATAAATTAATGCAGCCTTTGGAAAGCAGTATGGAAGTTCCTCAAAAAATTAAAAATAGAAATTTCTTATGATCCAGTTACCACACTTCTGGGTATTTACCTGAAAAATACAAAAACACTAATTTGAAGAGATATATATGCCATCATGTTTATTGTAGTATTATTTACAATAATCAGAACTGGAAAAAACCTAAATGCCCATATACTGAGGAATGGATAACAAAGATGAGATAAATATACACAACAGAATACTATGCAGCTATTAAAAAGTTGAAAGTCTGCCATTTTACAGCAATATAGATGGACCTAGAGAGTCCATTCTTACTGAAATAAGCAGGAGAAAAACAAACGCTATGATTTCATTCGTACATGGTATATGAGGCAAACAAGCATGATATATATGGACAAATTAAAACAAAAAAAATTTGTGGATTATAAAATTCATTAATGGTTACCAGATGGGAAGGAAGGTAGGCAAATTGGAACAAAGCGTATAAGACAGAACTGGACTTTTAACAATGAACTTAATGTCGTAGATACACATGGTGATTTAATGATGCACATCTGAAACTTATATGTTATAATTTGTTGTTACTTCAATTAAAATGTAATAAAATATAAAAAGGGTTTCTAATGTATTCTGGAGCATCCATAACTTACATTTTATAAATTCAGTCAAAGCTTTTCATTCCAACTTTACTTGATCTCTTGGCAAGGTTTGATACTACTGACATTTGTCTTCAGAAATGCTCTTTTTTGGTTCCATGCCCCCACTCTCCTCTCCTGATCTTCTTCCTGCCTCTCTGGCTTACTCGTCATTTCCCTTTGGAGGCAACTCTTCTGCCCAGCTTTTAAAATATTGCTGTATCACAGTGGCCTCTCCCAACCTTGTGTTCTTCTCACTCTATAGTTTTACCTTTCATCATCTGATTAATTCCTGTTGCTGATGACATACAAGTCTTTAATGCCAGGTCCTATTTTTGCCCTGAGACACACCCTTGGATATAGAACTGTCTACTTAAAGTACATCTTTACTTGGGCACCTTAAACATAGCATATCCAGAAGCGAACTGATAACCTCTCTCCCACTGAATGACTAAAGCTCTTTCCCCAGCTCATTGAGTGGCACTGTTCCATTCCTTCTAAACCAACAACCTGATTGTCACCTTTAACACTTCCCTGTCCCTTCTCTGTGACAGCCAATAAATCTTCAAGCCCTGTTTGTTGCTATTATCTCTTGAACTTTCTCAAATACAAGCACTTCTCTCCATCCATACTGCCATCACACTTTCCTAATTTTTGCACTAAACTACTAAATGGTCTTCCTACATCCAGTCTCCTTACCAGCCCATTCTGCAATCAGAGTTGCACATCCATTGTTCAGAGTACGTGCAACTGAAATAATCTGAACTCTTTAATATGGCACATTAACAGACATTGCATGATCTGACCTCCGCCTGTGTTCTGCTATTCCCCCAAACACTAATTAGGCTGATCTTTTTTCAGTTTCTGCAGCATCATACTTCCTTGCCCTCTACCTGATACACCATTACTCATCTTTAAACCTGAGCTCTAAAATCATTTCCTCAGGAAGTTTACCTTGACTTCTAAATTAGATTAGATGTCCCTGAAATATGTTCCCATTCTACCTCTCTATTACAATTGCTCATTTAACATTTGTCTTCCTGACAAAATGAAGTTTCTGTAAGAGCAGTGACCATGTCTGTCTCATTCATTGCTGAATCTATGGCTCAATGCCTGTCACACAGTCTGCACTCAATAAATACTTGCTGAGTGAATTACTGAATAAGCCAGTTGGCAAGAGTTAGCACTCAATAACTGTTTTGAAAGAACAGTCTTCAAAACTTACACTACAACTTTCTGTTTAGAGGAGAGTTGCCCTCAGCAAGCTCATTGCCAAAGAAGGTATTATTCAAGCATATGAATTTCTGGAATTCTTGTTGGGATTGTCCTCAGAACATACAATGTGTTCTCCAAAGTACCCTAGACAGAAGGAAAGAGTCACCTTTGAGACTGGATTTTATTTTGGAAGTAGCAAGAGTATTGGTAATCAAGCTGGATAGTGCTATCAGAGTTGAAAAATTATGTGTGACTATAAATTAATGAGTCTGACTGTCTTTGTATGGCTCCTGAACTGTGTCATAAGGCAGTCCCAGAATAGAAGTTCCTAAAATGTTTTGAGCAATGGCAGGATTGGTAGAATGTTTACATAGCTTCCCCAAGAGAAGGCACTGCTCATTTTGATGTACACAGTCAAGAATGTTTGTTTTGTCTTTTAAACAGTTTTTGTCTAGATATAATTTTTGTTAGATATAATTTCTACACAATATGAGATTTACTCAAAGCTTCAATGAGAACACAATATAGTATAAAGCTCAGAAATGTTAAGTAAATGTTATTTATCATCACCATTATTATGAGCATTTGATAATATGCAAAGCACTTGAAAATTAATCACAAAAATTTGGCCACATCTTACCACATACTTTAGCCAACCTATTAGAAATACCTCCCTCAACAAAAATATTATGAAATATAGATTAATCTTTTGCTAACTAAAATAGCTCTCAAGGTTATCAGCTACTGTGAAATAGAATTGGCTCGGTTTATTGAAGTTAATGAGTGAGTTTAGTGTGCATCGTCACAGTTGGTGCCTTCGGACTCTGGTCAAACATCTCAAAAAGTATGTATTATTGGTCAGAAGGGAAATCATAGGCAAGAACAGAAATACAGAAATAAGTCAATCTTCCCTATTAACAACAACAATAACATGGTATTTAGATTCCTCATTATGCCAGAGATTATGTTAAAGCTAAGCTAGGCACTTAATATACAAATATTATCTTTGCATTCAGAAACCAAAACTAAATAAGGCTAACTAATTCACCTGTGCTTATACTGTTCTTGAAGAATAATGCCTAGCTTCTAACTTCATTACACAGCAAAGCTGTTACTGAGGCTAAGACCCTGCCTCTGCTGACCTGCCCTAACTTGTACCGGTCATCAGAGGAAATTAACTTGCTGTGATCTTTGCTTCCTACAGAATAGCAGTGTACCAGTCCTTCTGTATGGGAGATTTTTCTTGCCACTTGCCACTGAATCTTATGTGGGGAAGAAGGGTTGATGGAACATTCCCAGTTACTAAATCTGATATCAATACTTTGTCCAATACAGGCTGTAATTCAGGCATAGACCTTGATACCACATTCTCTGTCAGTCTTCCAGGGAAGGTAGCAATTATCATAACTTTTTTGTTATATCTCTATCTTGATTATGCTAGTATGTGGATGAAACCAAATTCAGTTACTGCTTTTGACTTGATGCCCTTGATGAAGCTCTTGGAGGGAAGCATGACTTGTCTTGGGTAGGTAGGTTGACTCATGACCTAAGTCTTCTAGCTTAATATTAGCAAAAAGACTGTGATGCAAGAGCCTTTCATACCTGGTGGTAGGGAAACATCCAATAAAAGGAAATTAGAAAGGAATTAGTAAAGTTTTGTTTCATAAAATCAGCAATACATTTAAATATATACCATTTTTTTTCTACCTATTGGCAAGTTAGCACACTTTTACCTTGCCTCTTTGTTGTATTTTTTTTTTTTTGGTGGCATTTCTTTGAAATTCAGTAGAGTGTATATCAAGTTCATTGTAAATTCTTCACCTGTCTCTTATCCTCATCATGATATAATTATATATTATAATCATCTCTTAAGTTACATTTGTTCAAAGAGCTCTTCTCTGTGTCTTAAAGTGATACAGGACCTTTTACATCATGTTCTTTATTCTCAGAGTCTCTTAGAATGTAATGGGAGAATCAAACACATGAAAAGCATGTTACTTAAGAGAAATCTCTTTAAGGATATAAAGATATAAGGAAGAGTCACAAAGGAAATATACAATGAGAATTAATAGGGGTCTTTAAAATATTGTTCTGCTAGATTTCTCCATCCATGTAATATATTCACCTTGCACAAAACAGTCTACAGTAAGTATCATTAGTCTGCTAATACTAATTTTCTAAGCGATCTGAAAAGTAAATTAACAGCAAGAATTATTCTCACCAAATATACTACAGAACTAAGGACTTATTTAAGAAATCATGACTATAGAAATAACATTTAGATATCCTGATTCCTAGATAGTTCTTTAGTAAAAGTAAGTTGATAGCTAAGGGAGTATTAACTACATGTTTCTTTTATATCTGTTAGTACATGTTATTAGTATATGTTAGTCTACTAATATAGATGTCAAAATATGTTGTTTGTAGTATATATCCTGCCAAGCACCCTTCTACAATGCTGTAAGTATAGAAAATAAATACCAAGATATATTAATTAGTAACTAAAAAAAATTCATGGTATACCAAGAAGGAAACCAGAGAAGAGAAAAATACACAAAATGTTGAAGGAAACTACCAACGATCATCATAATTGTTAAAACCACTGCCTTTTAAACTTTTAAAATCATGATTCACAGTAAGGAATGCATTTTATCTTAAGACTCAAAGTAGTTATCCTCACTATATGTGATTCACCTTTGACGCTATTCCTATTTTTATTTTTTAAAACTCTGGTCAGGAGCTAATAAATGAGTTAAAACTCATAGTTTGAAAAGCACTGCTTTAAATGACCCACAACTAAATTATCTACGATGAAGAGGAGGAGAAAGAAGAAGAGAGAAAAAAGGAGGTGAAGCAGGAGGAATTAGTGATGACATAGGTTAGTAAAAGTCAGGTTTAAGAAGAGAGATTTCACGTTTCTTTTACCCACCCTCACTGAAAATATGCACATTTTCTTCCAAAGAAACTAGTGTACTTGAACTCACATTTTATTATAAGATTCATCTGGGAATATAGACCGTTTTGTTTACCACCTATGAATCATACAAGAAACATCTTTTCTGAATTTTATACCCAGTTTTTAAAACAAAGGAAATGATACAAGTGGTGTTTTAATTCCATTTTTTAAAAAATCCTTTCAAAAGAAGGCAGTTATGTGTTTTTAACACTGCATATTTTTTAGGAAACCAAAGATTTTAACTTAGGATGCTAGTTCTTATTTCAAAAAAGTAGTCCTAAAGCAAAGGCGCCTTTTTAAAATCAACTAGTGTGAATTTTAACTAGCAGATCACTCTTTTCTCAAATAAATTATTTGTCAAATTCATCTGTTCCTTTTCACATGATGGATCACAAGTGGGTTGCAGCTGGTTACTCTATATCCCAGAATTTGGATTCTATTAACAGCTCCAGTGAAAGATTCTTCTCCAGTATCTGGGCTTCTTCAACGCTACACACACTGAACATGACTTTTGCACAATTACTTAAAGCTCTTTCAATTAGAAATTGCAAGATAGCTGTCATCAGACTTCGTAATGTGGATCAACCAAGCATCTGGCAGAATTCGTATGTGCAACAGATTAAATACCTACAATGGTTTCTCATCTTGAAGCAAATACATTGCCTTTTTAGCTAATGGAAAAATCAGAAATCTTTCCATTATCCTGGTTTTTAAAAACACATATAACAAGGCAAACCTCAAAGTGCGATGTATGTTTTTTAAAAATTACAATTAAGAAGTACCTAATGTAGCTTTATTTTCAGCCGAGTGAAATCTTGCTTTGATTTGAAGACATAAAATATAAAAATCATGAGCGATTAATAGCTTTTGAATAAGAAGCATGTTCCTAAGTATAATGAATTCTGTCATCTGGAAAGCCCATTTAAAATTCACTCTACTTCTAAGCAATATTGTGTCGTCTAGTAGAAAATGCACTTGAGAGTATAAAAAGTCTGGGATTTGGTCTTAACTGAACCATTAACTGATGATGTAACTTTGGGTGATTCACTTAACCTTTCCAGGCCTTAATTTCCTAATTTTAAAAGTGAAGGTGTTATACTACATGGTTCCTAAATCTATAATATCTTGGGAATAGTGAGGTTTGGGATAGTTATTTGGTAGAGAAATGTTAATGAAGGAGTTATTCGGTCTTTTCTTTCCACATTAATTAGGGGGGACATCATAGGGGGGATTACCTCATGTAATCAAGAAGCAGAGCAGTATCTTTGTTTGAATGCAAGAGCGTTTAATAAAACTGGAAAAAAATTTCTGATTCCAGCTAGAAACTAAGAGAAAAAGAATTTTCTAAAAGTCTGTTTGAATTACTTAGGCAAAGTTTGTGATCACCAAACTGAGAGAATAAATCATATAGAAAAACACATTAACAAAAACTGAAGCGGGTAATAAGATAAAACAATGTGTTTGTCCTCCCGTATCAGTGAGAAAAGGCAATGTGTTTTTATGCAATCGAACTGTACAAAACTTACAGTACGTTATGAACTCTAGGGCTACAAGTGAGGGAGAATGGTGACCATCTGGAGCTAAGAAGTTTCCTCTTCATGTAATCACAGCGATGACATCATTCACAAGTGACAGAACACAGCAAAGCATTTATCTTTCATTCCACAAGGTGGTGGTGTTTTATGAACTATTTGGAGGTAGTGTTTTTATTCTGAATCTAATAATGTGCTTTTAAAACAGTGCTCTTATTTTTGCCTTGTTAGCACATCACTTAGAATCCTGCCTCTGGGTCTTACAAATGACCTGATACCATTGTAGATAAACGTGCTTTTCCTAAATTGACAACATGCGCCAGGATTTCTATGCAGCCCTCCATGAATACATCTGTGAGCTGGGGGTGTTCTTGACCCTGACTCCAATGGGTTCTCTCTCAGCAGGGTCAGCTTCTCTGGGGTTATGCCTTTAAAATAGTACTTGCATATAGCATAGGACTGAAGACGGTTTATGAGCTACTATTAGATGTTATTTAAAAGTCTAAAGAGGGGTCTCCCTGGCGGCGCAGCGAGTTGCGCGCTGCACTGTGAAGCATCCGCGGCACAGCAGTGCGAGTTCAATACCCGCCGAGGGAGGGGACCCACATGGCGCAGCAGACCTCTCCTACCTCACCCACTGCTCCCCTCAGCAGTGTATTTCAGTCTATCTACCTGTTCTGCTCCCCGTTCTGTCTCTGGTGAATCCTCTCACCTCCCACGCCTCTGGACTGTACCCCCTGCTCTTGTATGCAAAATAAATAAATCTTAAAAATATATATATAAAAGTTTAAAGACTTACTGACAATAGAGTTCACCAAATTTAACCTAAGACTACTAAAAGCCTTCGAAGTGCAATCTGCTTTCCAAAAATGATTTCTTCACCCAATATCCCCTCTTAAATACTTACTTGCAGGTGGTGAGTCTGATATTAGTTCCAAGCAGTTCAGGTTAAGGGTGTTTGATTTCTGACAGTGTATGTTTGCATGCTAGATCTTATTCTCAGATACATTTGCAAACCAAACCTCAGTTTTAAGATACAGACTTAGGCAGAAACTGCAGTGTGTATTAGACACATTGGCCATTTACCCACTCATTCATTCTCCCACTCACCTGTCAAACACTTCTTTGTTCCACTGTGTGATAAGGATTGAAGATGCAACAGAATGAATTCTCTCTTAAGAGTAATATTACAGCAATGATAGCATTAAACCTAGTCAACAAGGCAAATGAGGCAATTTTTCATTTAAAAAACAGTGCTTTATATTAATTATTTTCTCTGTTATTCATTTGAAACTATTGCTTTATTTTCTGTTTTCCCATCTTCAATATAGTTTGAGAGTTATTTATGGTTTAAACACCACATCTTGCCAGAAAAAACAATCAGTAAATGCATTGAAACATTTTGTATGTTTTTGGTGGTTTTTCTACTCTATTTTTTGCTTTAAAATAATTTTAGATTCTCATTATATGCATGGGTCTTAGAGAGCTAAGAAATGGAGGGATATGGTCCCTGCCAGCAGGTTTATGGGAATTGGAACTTGGATGTTATTTATTTAGAGAGGATTATAATAGGTATGAGCTCAGATGATCAGGAGCTAGTACACACTAAGAAAGCAAATACAATTATTAATAGGACACATAATAGAAGGTTTAACTGTGTTTACAACAGAAATGAGTAGTTGCTGTCTACTCTGGGAGGGGTTGGTTGTCTTCTTAAAGAGTGTCCTGGTTCAAATGTGAAGCAAAGCCAGTGATCAAATGCTTTCCTAACTGAAGATTAGCCCAGGTGTTTACCTTTAACAGGCTTTCTATTGAGGGCACAAAAAATGGCGTGTTAAAATGAAAAACATTCTGTATACCGAGAGAAAACGATGGTGCTAAATGGTAAGGTAATTCTTATTCAAACGAAATGTCTCTTTTTCTTTCACTCAAATTGAGTCATCAGAATGTTCTGTATTATGCTTAAGCCAATAAAAGGAAGAAAGAATAAAATATTCAGAAGTAGACATGCCCATACTTACACAGCTTCAAGTCAGAAATGGTGGGTTAATTATCTTATTAACATGCTACCCACTACAATATTTAGTGCTT
Organism: Galemys pyrenaicus; assembly: GCA_019455555.1. Taxonomy (NCBI): domain Eukaryota; kingdom Metazoa; phylum Chordata; class Mammalia; order Eulipotyphla; family Talpidae; genus Galemys; species Galemys pyrenaicus. The sequence goes on from JAGFMF010011576.1 coordinate 266,339, forward strand.
TAAATTTCTGAAGTGCTGCACAAATATTAATAAACCCAATTCTATAACATTCTTTAAAGTTTGTCAGTGTTCTTACTGAGATTTCTAAAGTAAAGAAAGAAGAGATCATTCCAATGAGAGTACTTTAGGCTAGAGGGATGCAGCACATTCAAGATACTCTTAAGTAAATGAGTCTTGTTTTGCAAGCCAAATATGCACTTCTGTAACAATTAAGGAATATTCAAGACTGGACATGATTATGTGCCAAAATAGAAAATAAGTGCTTTAGATCAGGCTAACAGAGAGGTAGAAAGCCAGATCCAATGTCAGTGTTAGAACAAAGGACTATTTTACCCCTTAGGAACAGGAAGCATTGCTATTTTTGTTTCACAACCTACTTGAGACCTAAGTAGGTAGTTCCCGTTCCTCAGTTAACTGTGAACACATATGGAACATACTATCCTTACCCTCCAAGACAGTTACTTTAGCATCTATGATGGGCACAACTTTGCTTATCAAATTTTCTCCCAACAGAAGGCCATGAAAATGAGTCATTTCCCATGAGCAGATCTTAAAAATTAGAAAAATGACCAGGAATTTGGAGAAAATGCAAAAGAATGAGGATATCACTGTGTAATTTTCTACATGAGTTCTCCATCCCCACCCACCCCCACACTTTGAAAAAAAAATGAACTCATCATGAGATTTCCAAATGCATTCTTTTAACATATGGCAAGAATGTAAACATACTGGGATGATTTCAAGGGGAGAAGTAACCTGACTGAATCAAACAGTACCTCAGAATTTATTCAGTCATGTCAAAAGTCACAACTTCTTTTTATCACTTTGGATTCACAAAATTGATTCAGAGCAAGATATATGCTTGAGTATGATTGCTCCCAGACATGCATTTCCCCTCTGTACAGGATCTAAAATACTGCAAGAAAAGCCAACTTGAATTTGTGTGTTTTAGTGGCACTCATTCAGAATAATTCCCCCCCTGAGCGTTATGCCAAGCCTGTGAAAGAGTTAGCTATACCCTAACACCAGTAATTTTTCTCTCTGGCATCTAAAATTCAGGTCCTTCTGTTGATACAACTGTTCTCCAAATTGAGCTATCTTGTTTGGCTTTTGGGGGGTGAGGAGGGTTGAAGGGCTGACCAGGCAAGTATGGGAGTGAATTGGGGAAAAATTGAAAGAATGTGATAACTTGCTTAATAATAGAAGAACTCTAATACCAGAGATAATGGTATTCTTATACTTTGAAATGAGCAATGTGAAACCTCAAACTGTTTCATTGAATGTAGAGAAAGTATACACTGGAACGAAGTCAAGGACTGCTGAGGATTAAGTCTTCATTCCTTTTTCATTAGGAAGAGTCTCTCCCAAGCATGTGTCACCACGCTAATCGGCAGCAGGAGACACTGTTGCACTGTTTTCTTCTCAACCTAAAAGAGGCCTGTGGATAAAATCAGAGATCATCTGCTTGTGAATATGGAGAAAAGAACCTATTTTTACTGCAAGGATTTAATGTGATGTTGATGGTAAGTGACATGATCACTGAAAACAGATGCCATATGGGGTCTCACTGATTGATGTGCAAATCTCTGACAGTAGAAACCCAGCTTGTCAGTTTGCCTTCATGGTTGTCTTATTGAGATCTAGTCAGGAAAGGATCCTCTTCATTTCAAATGCTGGGATATGAATCATGCTGACAGAGAAATAGAAGCTTCCTCTATCCGTTCCTATTATCCCAAATGTAAGCAACAGGGGGAATTTTTCTAAAGGTGAGACTCAGGAATTTGAAAACTCCCCTTAACAAATTCTCTTCTCAAAATGAAGAACATTTTCACCAGGACCCATTTTCTTACTTACAACAAGGCTCTGTTATCCTTTTAGACAATTAATTACTCTTCCCTTAGAGTATTTGCTATTCTTCCAGATCTCTGTGTGACAATTTTGGTGAACTTGGGATTTTGCAAAGTGATAAATTATGGCTTCTCAGACTTTCGCGTGAGTTTGGATACTACCATGGTACAAAGAGAAAACATGACTTTCCCATGTGCAGTAAAAGAGGGACCGACTTGAATTAGGAAAACTGTCAGGAAGCAGCCAGGGGAGTCTCCACCTGAACTAAGTTTGGGAGACATGTGCAGTTTGGTTTTAATTGATATGGTCTGATCAAGCATATCAAAAGAATGAAGTATTTATAAGCTCTAGAGTGAATGGTATTCCTTAGCATCTTAAAGTACTATATATTATGTTAGATGTTAATCGTACGTGATTCTGCAAAGAGAAGCATTTGACAACAATATGAAAAACGATGGCATCAGGTAATGGAATGTAGAGGAAAGGCATCTGAACCCCAAGCCTATAAATACTTCATTCCAACAGGAGATTCGAATTATATATTCTTAATTGGTTTCTGATTGGTTGACTCATTTTATGTTTGCTTTAGTAATAGTCTCTATTAAAGACTTCTCTATGGTAAAATCATTATATATTTTTCATTAACAATTGGATGATGTCAGAAAAGCCACCCATAATTTTATGACTCAAAGACAACCAATATATTTTTCTATGCACAAGTTTTGTATTTTAAAATGTATACCATATATAAAATTTTGTCTTTTGCTTTTTTAAGTTTGAAGCTATTATCACATAAATGCTTTGTATTCAATTCTTCTAAATGTTATTAGCTTCAATAGTTAATCCATCAAAAAAATACAGTATAGTTATTTTTAATCATTTCCTTGTGGGTATTTACCATTTCTTGTCATGAAAAGTAGTGCTGCAATGAACATTTCTCAGCAAAGTTTTATCTCTGAATCTTTGTTTATATTCATATAATTGGTTTCCAGATATGGAATTCTTAGATTAAACTATTAAAATTTTTGAAGACTTTCAAAAGGAAACTGTCTTCTAGAATGTTGCTTCAATTTAAACTCTCTCTAGTAGAGTGTGATAATATTTATTTCATGGTTCATTCAATGTCTGACTTTTTATACTCTCTTGGGATTTCATGAGATTCTGGGAGATTCACAGTGAAACTTGGGAGATGTCCTTGCTGTTTCACCCTTTCATTTATCCCTTAACCTCTTCATGTCAGATTTTCTTCATTATGAGATGAATTACAAAATATCTCACAAAACTGTGTGTGAAAAAACAGGTAAAGGGAATGGAAAATAACTCATAATTTTAAAATACTTTTTAAAATACCTGCTATGCATGGGCTTTCACTACACACAAATATTACTTTGAATTTGGAACAATTAGCAAAATTTCCCCCTATATGTAAATAATATAGGGAATGAGAAAATAAAAGCTTAGGTTAGGGGTCTAAGAGACCCATGCTCTATTTTCTCTTTCACTAACTTGCTGTGTGGCCTTACACAAATTACATAACTTTTTTGGGTCTCTATTTCTTTGTCAAGGAAGGTAGTGGATTTATTCAGATTATCTCCAGAGTGTTTTTGACCCTAAGATTCACTGAGGCTATTAAAAACAAATTTTTTTCCCAGAAAAGAATGACCCTTCTATTTTTTTCTTCCAAAACTCAATTGGAGAATGTCTGCAATATTTATTTCCAAAAACTTTCAGAGACAAGAGCTTAACTTTTGCTTGATCCTTTTGTCATTACACAAAAACAGATTAAAGCTATAACAAAGAATCCTTTAAAAGTATAATCATAGTGCAGTATGTGCCAATTATACCCTGATTTTTTTGTGTAATGGTCACTGCTTTCAATGGGGATGTCACACAAATCTTTACAATTAGAATTTGGGACTTGTAATTACAGCACAGAAAATATCCTGTTGAAAGCAGATAGCATTACTTTTCTTGCATGTAGTAAATACTTGTTTTGATGTATCACTTTTGCTATACTATTAAATATGGTGCTAACAAGAAAAAAATCATTTATTATTTCCTAGTAGGATTTTCTTATGGGACATTTATATAGTTATCTGTGAGTTTAAAAAAAAACAACACTTTATTGAGATATAACTCTGCTATCTAAAATTCAGCCGTCACCATAGATGCATTTTAAAGACAGAATGCATGTGTATAGAAAATACACCAATTTCTTGCTCTTTTTTATTAATTTAGCATTGTATATAGAGTTTTTTTACATTTTCATTCAAGATCTCTTTTGGCTACACAAATTTGAACAATTAGGAGTTAATAAGATAATTGGATATGTTGTAGGTACCTTTTCAGTTTATTTTGAAATTCATTATCTACCAAATCCTATTTGGAAATCTTTTTGTTTATATAATACAGAAAAATTAGAAGTGTGTGTATGTTGCAAAATACAATGAAAGATGAATAAGAGACTGAGAAGAATTCATGTTTCTGAATTTATTATGCATATTTAAAATTTAAAAATACCCTGAATAAAATCTGAAGGTGTTGTCTTCAAGGCATGAGAAAAGAAAAAAAAAAAAACACCAAAAATATACCTGCTTGTATTTTGTGAAAACACAGGCCTGATCCAAAGTGATTAGTAATAATTGGGACATTTGTATTTTATCCTGTGGTAAAATCGATTAATTATGAAAGAGTTAACTAGATTCTGCTACTTGAGGTCTTGCAATAAGCTTGCTAGTAATCCTTTCTTAACTATTTTATAAACAAGTTGAATAGCTTACTACTGCATGAAATGACTTTTTAATAACTTGTACTACTGAGGTTATGAAAACATAATGCTACCATTGTAAATTTAGATAAAACCTTTTCCCCTTAACACTCCAGTATAAATAGAGCATTGCATTTGCATTTTTCTTCCCTCATCCGGTTCTAGGAATTAAATGGGCCGTTGTACTTTATTCTCTCCCTATTGAATTGGAGAAAAGATACCCATTTTACAGATGGACAATTTAAAGTAAACCTCTCACTGAAAGCTATAAAAGGTGAAGCCTAATATCCTTGATAGGACCTTAGCACAGACCTTGAGCAGAACCTCTTCTCTGAGTGCTCATACACTTTACTTGAAATAACCCCGAGTAAGTCATTTAACCTTCACTCATCTGCCAAATGAGAGTAAAGCGTAGTCTTGTGGTTGCTTATGATGACCAAAAGTAATTGTGTAATGTCAAGTAATTGTTTATATTCTTGGAATAGAGCTTGGATAGCTCAACACCTCAACAAACTAATATTTTTACTATAAACTATACATTTTGTATGATATCTTTATCCACACTTGAGCAACTAGTTGAACACAATGTAAAATACACAGAAACACTGTAATGTCATAAATAAGCTAATAATATTATTATATTTTAGAGATATTATGAATATTAATTTTTAAGTTTTGTTTTTAAGTGACCGTTGAGAAACAAACTTCATTTGAGGAAAATAACACAACTCCATGAGATACAAGAACATTCAGAAAGTATGTGGGACAGCAGACATCAAAGATTAGCTGAGAAAAAACAAAGGGCAAAGAAAAAACAGAGGGCATGATTTTCATATTTGTAAAATGAGTTGGTTATTCCTAGGAATGCTCTATGTTTATAAATGTGATTTATTTATTTTTAAAGATTTATTTTATTTATACATACAAAAACTGGAGCGTAGGCCAGAAATGTGGTGGGTAGGGGCAGTAAGATGATTCACCAGAGACAGAGTGGGGAGCAGAACAGCAGATCTACTGAAATATACTGTTGAGGGGAGCAGCAGGCAAGACAGGAGTGGTCTGTTGCGCCATGTGGGTCAGCTCCCTGGTCTGGGATCAGACTCAGGCTGTAGTGGCTGGGGATAGCTTGAAAGCCCTGAGATTTTAACCACTGTGCCACCAGGGAGGCTCTATAAATGTGATTTATATACAAGTTGGCTGCCACTTACTGAGGCAGCATTGTTCTCTAGAAAAAAAGACTGATGCCCTCTGCTGTCTGTCATCCCACTTCCTTCTGCTTGCTGTCAAGTCAAGAAGGAAAGGGCAAACCCAACCAAGTGGTCAGGGAGTAACACATGGAAATTCTGGCGTCAGCATCCCTATGGGCCAGAGCACCCGTCATTGTATGACATTTTATGACTTCACTCTGAAGTGAGTCCATATCCTCTTTAGAGCACATAAATGTAATTCTTTAAAAAAAAAAAATTCTGTAGTGATACCATCTGATGGAAACATGTGCCTGGAAATTCAGGAAAATTCGAATGAGGGGGAAGCATCTTCTGTGTGAGATTTCTCTTGAAGTGAAACTTACACAGGTTCCTTTGATTAGCAGATGAAACCTCAGCCAAAAATTCTTTAGGAACTCGCGAGTGCCTCCTTGTTCAATGAAGCAACTTAAACGACTGTTTAACGTGCCTGCTGACAGGATAGACCTGGAATTATTTTCCATGATTTGATGGAAGCACATGGGAAACTCTGGCTGTAGATGGCAGCATCACACTAACACATCCTTCCTAAAGCCTCCCGGCATGAATTTGTGAGCTAGACGCTCCACACTCTCTGGTGCCTGCAGGACAACTGTTCAGTCACTGAAAACTGACCACAAGTTTTCTTTGTTAAGGGAGAAAACGTTCCTTGACTCTGTAAGCCTCCACCTCTAATTTCACTACACTCAGACTTATTTGCAAAACTCTTAGCATGTTCCCTTGGTTGTGGGGTTTGGAAAATACAATGAATGTGTATTTTATTAGAGCTTCTGAAAATACCAATTGGAGGACCTCTGAAAACACAGATTTGTCAGCATTTCACATTAATGGGCCTTTTATTTGTTTGTTTTTCTTCCTGATTTATAGACAGAACCCCATTATAGAGGCAATATATCTTTAAATAACTTTCAAGTTATTTATGACTGGCTGGGACTTTGAGCCTACGGTGCTTTTACTTTGTTTTATTTTTGTTAACAGGTTCATTTTGGTGCAAGTGATAACAGTAGAGCCTAAAATAAAAGTAGTTTTACAGAGTCCTCTGGATGATTAGAATAATCTAGTTAATTGCATGAAAGACCCAAACTTTTCATGAAAAGTGCTTTTTCATTTTTAGCTTTATTCCAATTTAAATTCTTTTTAAAGATTTATTTATTTATGCGTACAAGAGCCAGGGTGTAGGCCAGAAGTGCGGGGGGTGAGAGGATTCACCAGAGACAGAGTGGGGAGCAGAAAAGGCAGATCTACTAAAACACACTGCTGAGGGGAGCAGCGGGCGAGGTAGGAGAGGTCTGCTGTGCCATGTGGGTCACCTCCTGGCCAGGGATTGAATTTGTGCTGCAGTGGCTGCTGATAGCTTCATAGTGCTGAGACTGAAGCCCTTGCACCACCATGGTGCCCCCCCCCAACTTAAATTTTTAACAAAAGAAAATTTGTAAATGTTGGAAACTCACTATGTGACAAATACCACACGAGACTCATATCTCATTTCCTTTAATCCTAATTACAAACCCACACTCTTATTTTGCATGTAAAGAAGCAAAAGCAAAGAGATTCAATAAGTTGCTCAAGATTCTACTGCTAGTAGTGGTGGAGTCAGTCTGCAATGGATAGTTTTAAATTCTAAGATCAGGGCCTCCCTGGTGGTGCAGTGGGTTAAGCAACGCACTATGAAGCAAACTGCAGCCACTGCAGCACGAGTTCGATCCCTGCGCCAACCAGGGAGGGGACCCACATGGCAAGGCAGACCTCTCCTGCTGTGCCCGCTGCTGCCCCTGGCAGTGTGTTTCAGTCAGTCTGCCTGTTCTGCTCCCTACTCTGTCTGGTGAATCTTCTCACATCTGTGACTCTGGCCTGTACCCCAGCTCTTGTATGCATAAATAAATAAATAAATCTTAATAAATAAATAAATTCTAAGATCAGTTCCTCCAAAGCTATTGCAGCTGGTTATCTGAGGAGAAAGAGGACACAGGATATTTAAGACAGGAAAACAGATATGTATTTGCAAGCACTTGGGATGGTTGATGAGTGATTTTTAAAATGTGTTTGTTTCTTAATTTAATAAATATTTATTATATGTCTGATACGCTCCAGGCTCAGGATAGGAATGACAGAAAGAATGACATGGTCTGTAGTATACAGTTCTTGCCTTTTTATAGTCTAGAGGGAAATCAACACACAAATAGATCATTAAACACAGTGTGTTCTACCTTTGGGTTTAGCATGTTGTAATATATGGTAACATGGGAACTTAAAGATCGCAAACCTTACCTGAGGTGGAGGGGAGAAGAGCATTCCTGAAGGAAATGATGTTAGTTGAATCTTATAGACTAGTTCAGCCAATTGGAACGGATAGAAGGACAGTCTAAACAGAAGGGCAGCATAAACCAGACAGCATGGGATGAAACAGGAAGTAAAAGATCTAGTCCTAATACCATAGTGTAGTGCAAAAGTTTAGAAAAAAAAATGTTGACTTTAAAGGGCAGAGTCAGGGCCTCCCTGGTGGCGCAGTGGGTTAAGCAACGCACTATGAAGCAGACCGCAGCCACTGCAGCACGAGTTCGATCCCTGCTGCCGGCCAGGGAGGGGACCCACATGGCGCAGCAGACCTCTCCTGTTGTGTCCACTGCTGCCCTCAGCAGTGTACTTCAGTCGATCTGCCTGTTCTGTTCCCTGCTCTCTGTGGTGAATCCTCTCACCCCCACCCCCCCCCACACCGCTGGCCTGTACCCCAGTGCTTGTATACATAAATAAATAAATCTTTAAAAAAAAAAAAAAGGGCAGAGTCAGATTCACTATTTTTCCATCAACCCTTACCCATAATCTAACGCAAAATCCCAAGAACACTTACCTGACAGCCACAACTATCAAATAGTTAAAATTCTGCGAAGGGGAGGAAAATAAATAAAATAACTGACATTTATCGAATAGATTTTTGTTACCTCAATACTAATCTCACACTTATTCTGTGATATTAACATATCTAGTTTTGGTAGTGCTGCCTCTTAACTCCTTGTGCCACCAGGGAGGCCCCCATACTCATTTTAGAACGTGAAAGTCTTTAGCAGTTCCTCAAAAACTACAATAGCAGACATTCAGAATTTTGATTGAATGAAGAAAGCTCAGTAATCTGGATTCATAGAAGCACTAGAAAGAATGCATTCTTGGGGGGAAATGAGATTACTTGCAATGAAAGGCATTACAATTGTAGCAATGAAAAATGAAAGTTCTTAGCAAGGGGAAGATAAAAAACCATGAAAATATAAAAAAATTGGGATCACTTGCAGTGGATTCAAACATCCAGTTTGTTTCAGTGTACCCTGAGGTGGCACTATTATTATACAATACAATGTAATTGATCCTAAGTGTAATGACCTTATATTATAAAAGCATTTATAGTTTTTCCTGTATAGTATAAGAAAGCATGGCCACTAAAGACAGACATATAGACCACTGGAATAGAACTGAGAGTCCAGAAACAAACTCACAAATATCTCCTAACTTGGTCTTCTACCTTTTGGTGTCCCGCTATCTCCATGGTGGCCCATTTTAATCATTTCATCAGTTGAAAATTCTAAAGAACCAAAGCAATATATGACATTTCTGTAATACCTTTATATAGTCTTACTATGTTTGACATATTTTTCTGTTACAACTGAGATTACAGAATTTAAACACTAAGGCATAAAGCACTTAAGAAAAAAACATAATTAAAAGGTCCAGCAAGTACCCAAATATTTTTGTTTAATTATATTTCAGTCCCTGAAGAACACTGGCCCTATCCATAATCCAAGCATTTTATAAAAATCAACACCAGCGAGAAATGCAAGTACATTCAAAATATTCGAATAATTTGGGAGTAAAACTATGTAGATAACAAAAAATGTGGGCTAGATCATAACTTTATTTAAAATCTATGTTTGATCTTTAGATCAGAAATTGCAACAGTTGTGTTCTTGGGCTAGTACATAGTCTTCACTCATAGTTGCTTTGAAAACTGATTTTATCAGGGGGTGAGCTGAGGTGTTTGACGATCCTAAGGTACCCCTTATGGTATGCCCCACCCCGGTCTAGCTAATTTTCATAACTTGAATTTGTGACAAAGGCTATCTCTCCTTTGACTCAAAAAAGACAATTTGTTCTGGTCTGCAGTGTGATGTTAGTGCCTGATTTCTCCTCCTTTTTTTCTACACTCCCATCGCCCTTTTTGTGCTCACCTTGTCAGCTACAAAAACTCAAAGGTGGTTCAGAGGTTTGACTCCAATTAGTATCCTTTGGCACCTGAGCCACTAGGTTGGTAATTCATTTATCCATTTTTCTGACTAAATGTTCCCAGTGATCTCACTTAGTAACAGAATTTTCCTGGGTGGTATTTTTTGTTGTTGATCTTTATGCTTAAATATGGTTTTTATTTTTCTCTGTGAATCACTATGTCAACATAGGTGTGGTTGGTTAGGTCAACACAGGAGATAAATGAATTAAATGTGAAGCTGTAGAAACATTCTATTTTCAATGCTACAATAATGACTTGTACATTTGTAATAATTCTTTCTGCTGCTTTTCATGGTGGGTATTGAGTCAGGAAGTAAAATAATGGAGCTAGGTGGAGGTAGGAAAGGAATGTTTCCCACTAAGAGCTCAAGACATCTAAGGAAAAGTTGGCTTTTTAGTAATAAAAATGCATAAGAAACACTTAGAAGAAAACAAAGATACCTAATAGTTCTCAGGTAGAATTAGTCACCTCACTTCGGCATACCTTCCTCTTTGAACTTTAAGTTGAAATGAAAGCTGTGTTAATTAACATGCAGTTTCTTGTCTTAGAGACCAACACGTTTGAAAACCAGATGAAGTCAATTTTAATATTAATCTAGGGTGTTTGAAATGTCTCTTATCTTTAAAAGGCTTTAAAACCTCTCAGCTCTATAGAAAAATAGCTGTTTGTTAAAGAACTTTTCAGCTTGTTTTTGCTTCATTTTCATTGTTAGTTTTCATAGAGATAATAGTTCCCAGTAATAACTGTTTCCAGTAGGCCTCCCTGGTGGCGCACTGGGTTAAACAACGCACTATGAGGCAAAACCGCAGCCACTGCAGCACAAGTTCAATCCCTGCTGCCGGCCAGGGAGGGGACCCACATGGTGTAGCAGACCTCTTGTGCCTCACCTGCTGCTGCCCCTGGCAGTATGTTTCAGTCAGTCTGCCTGTTCTGTTCCCCACTCTGTCTCTGGTGAGTCCTCTCACCTCCCATGACTCTGGCCTGTACCCCAGCTCTTGTCATAAATAAATAAATCTTTAAATAATAATAATAATAATTGTTTCCAATGAAAAGGAGTTCAGGCAAATTGAAAATATTTTTGCATGTGCTCAAACAATTTTTAATTTATATAGAATGCACTACTCTCTTACTCATAAGTAATATTGTTTGATCATTGTTAACATGTTAGATATAAGATCAATGATTTCTACTTGATAATACCTTGCACTTTAAAGTGTATGTAGTGTTTACTTATCATCCAGTTTTAATGTGGTGGAGTCATAATACATAAAAGAGAATATTCACTAGGCCCATTTTGGGGCTACACCCATTTAACACAAAAGTTGTAATGTTTTCAAAAATGCCTTCATTTAATTACTAGTTACGCTGAACTTTTCACAAGTTACATTAATGGTGAGTCACTTAAATGAAAATCCCCCAATGTGTACAATAGAACAAAAGGAGGAGGCAAAAGAAGTTTCAGCTTCTAGACAGAAGCAGAATTTTCAAAAGGCACAAAGAAATAACTGTTTGTTGACTTCCCATCCTATAGAAGAACTGTAAGGAAAATACTAAAGAGTCCAATGCCATGTAAACATTAATAGAAAACGAGTATTTCAGCAGGTGTGCATGTTGCTTTTTAAATCAAACATAACCCTTTGATCATGTCTCTGAAAAGATTTTCTTTCCCAGATATGTTGCAGCCACATTTCTTAAAGGGGCAGCTGCTTCCCTTTCTGGCAATTTTTTGATATCTCTGTCAGTTTTTGCTTAAAAATCACTTTCGTAAAAGTAGTTTAATAAGTAATTATTGGCCATTGTGAGACTATTTCTTTTGTTTTTAGAATTTCTCCTATTATATCAAAATAAAGAAAGATGGTAGAACAGTGGATGGGAAAACCTGAATTCAAGCGTGCTAGACCCAGCAGCCAACAGACTAACACCATGATAGTATTACTATTATTTAAAGATTTGATATTATTTTTAATAATCAGATTTTAAAATAATTCAATTTAAAATATAATTTTTAAATAATTAAATTCATAAAGATAGGAATTATTTTTTAAAGATTTATTTATGCATGGAAGAGCTAGGCCAGAGGTGTGGGGTGTGAGAGGATTCACCAGGCATAGAGTGGGGAGCAGAACAGGTGGATCTACTGAAATACACTGCTGAGGGGAGCAATGGGCGAGACAGGAGAGGTCTGCTGTGCCATGTGGGTCACCTCCCTGGCCAGGGATAGAACTCATGCCTCAGGTGTGATAGCTTGATAACGCTGAGACTTAACCCCTGTGCCACCAGGGAGGCCCCTCAAATATGAATTATTATAAATATGTCACTGTGTGCTCTCTACAGGTGAATTTTACCACATAAATCTTCCCATTTATATCACATGGATCCAAAACTCTATGTACTCAAAGCAGGTCGTTTCCATTAGGAACCAAGAGGAAGTGTTATAAAGTAAAGTATACTTGTCACACAAGTGAGGACTTTCAGTACTGGCGTCTAAAGTAACCTGCTTGCTTCCTTAATAGGCATGTGTTTGAAGATAGAATTATACACATACCATGTATTCCACAAATGTTGTAATACGTAAAGGAATTCAATGAAAACTTAATTGTGGTTTAGAAACTGAAGTATCCAGTTCATTGTGTTCTAATTCATTACTTTTTAAAAAAGAACCAACAACATTATATTCTCTTTCAAGGATTAGAACATATGAAATAGTCAGAGACCTTTTTCTAAAAAAAATCCTATGTTGGCATCTACTGCTTAGTGGAAATAGGAAGATAAGATCTCTAAACACTCTGACTTTGGTGGGGTTTGGTGAGAAAATACAGTGATTTCATTTTAGTGTTGTTTTTTAATATTTAATTTCCTTTCATAAAAGTAGTTTGACCTTTGTGGAACATGGGAAATGAAAAAGGCCCCAACTTTTCTCTCCCATCCTTCCAGAATCACGTTCTCCAAAGAATCCCTAGACGAGGCCACCTGCTTTAGTATTGCTCAGCTATCTTCAGATGGACGGGCCTTATTTCTTCTCACAGCAGACATGGTAAGTGAATATCCTGCAGGAGAGCCTAGCAGGGCAGTGTCCCTAGCAGCTGTATACTTGGCTTAATACGGCATGTTTACCTAACTGCTTGCTACGTGCCTAGTATGTGAAGTTCCTTTTCATGGCTGTTTGTTTCTGTTGGACTGTATGTGTTAAAAATAATATAAGGTCAAATTCCATATGAAAGCATAGTTCTGATTGAATTTCCAGTCCCAAACTCTGGACCTACGCCAATAGGATCTTGAATGTGGCAGGGATAATATGCCTTATATTGCAGCATTCAGAAGTCACCGTTTAGGTTGACTAGCTAGTGTTTAAGATAGCTTTCGAAGATACTGCAACCGGACTAATTAGCGAGCAGTCAGATATGCCAGAAAAGTGAGTAAAATATATGCCGCCTAAGGAATGCACTAGGGAAAGAGGGAAATAAGAAGATATCTGCTAGAGCCACAGTGAGAAAAGTTAGTTTCAGTGCTGTTTAAAAATAGAAATGAGACCTCTTAAATGTGATTCAAGTTTGACTCAGAGTCCAAGCCCTAAATATATGTATTTAGCTATAAAATTTTTGGTGAAATTTATTATAGGCAATGTTGCCTTTAATAATGCTAATGTTGCCTGTCCACTTTTGAGTTTGAATTAAGGTATGAAATCTGTAAAATAAAATAAAAAGTTGGGTGACATCTCCAAAACTGCACTAACCTGAATCTTAGTTCTGAAAGAATCTATTTCTTACCTTTTTCGCTTTCTCTGTGAAATAGCCAACAAAATCCATGTATTCATATTGGCACTCTTTGGAGTTAGCAATGCTGTCATCCATAACAACCTGTCCAAGAATAGCACCCTTAAAAATGGATTGTGACATAAATGTGACTGTGATGATGACTTCTCTTATATGATTCAAACAATTAAGACTTTAACCATTGTTTGGTTATCCTCATACTGAATATTTAATGTTTTCTGTATTTTGGGTCTTATATTTCCACTCTGGAATACGTTCTTTCAGTCATCTGCCTAGAATAGCCTTCTCTCCTTTTTAGTTTAATGCAATCTCATTCATCTTTAGAGGTATAATTAATTATTACCACCTACAGAAACTCATCTCCTTTCCCCACCCTCCATTTTTCCCAAAAGTGATGATTTCCCCAACTCTTTGCTCATAGGGTCTGGTACTGCTTCTATTACAGAACTCATCACATTATATGACAGTATGTGTATGTCATCCTCCCACATTATTTGTAAGCTGCTTGAGGTCAGGAATTACCTTATTTATCCTAGAATACCTCTATTCTTCATGCTTGAGAGATTTACATAAAATCTTGCACGTGGTTGACATATACTAATGTTTTCTGAAACAAAAAGACCTTCAAAGCAGTAATTCTTTTGGGAAAAATGGGCTTCTAAACATTCTTCTACAATGTTATTGAATTAGCCTTCCTCTTTGACCACATTCTCTACAAGGCGGATATGAGATTTGCTCCTGCTATCTGCAAATCTGTTTATCAATAGTTCTCATTGCAAGACTGGACAGATTACTTTGAATCCATTTCTTTACATATTCATAAAGTATGTGTTGATAATGTAGGATGGCCTTTCATCAACATTAACTTCTCAGTGCAGTTCTGACACAGTTTTATAAATTGTTCATGTCTGGTCTTCCTGGGTTTGTATGTATTAGCTTTTCTTCTGTGTCTGCTGTCACTCTCTGAAGAGGAATTTGTGTACACAGATCATGTGCCACAACTTCTCCTATGCAATTTTCTTCTCTTGAGTCGATTTTATCGGCTTAGCTTATTAGCCTTGTGTGTGTGTGTGGGGGGGGTGTCAAATCTCCTAGTTTTTTGGTTTTTAGTTCTTGTTTTCAGTATTCAGACAGTTAGTTGAATAGTTTTAGAATCTACCCTGAGGTCTGCTGAGAGACCCAGTGATGTGATGTGTGATGCCAATGCCTGCTCTTCCTTCCTCTGTGCCAAGAACTTAGTTTTCAATTGGAATGAATTCTTAGAGACTTACTGGTCTAATTCCATTGTTTTCTAGATGAGGAAAATAAGCTCCAGTAAAAGAAACTTGCCTAAAGTTATATAGCCTGTTTCCAAATCGAAATTCGAACCATGGTCTTTCTATTACATTATTGCTTGTTGAATGGAAAGAAGATGTCTAAATAAGGGCACAGGCATGGGTTGAGCAGGGGAAAGTAAAGCATTTATTTATGCTGATGAGACACCAGACTTGATCCTAAATTGGTTAAATATAAATAGTTCGAGGATTCTGTTCATGAAAATTGACCTTAATTTGCAAATAAACCTGGAGCTGTCTTTTGAAGAGGCTGGCAAACTTCATCTTCCTATTCCAATTTATAAAATTCTTAGAAATATCAGCATTTTTTCCTTAGAAAATGATCCTCATATGATAATTTCCTAGTACTTTATAGTTTATTTTAAATACAAGCCCTATTGTTCTTTTCATAGCACATTATTGGGAAAAACTGACAGTGTTTCAGCTGAAGCTAGCTGAATATAAACATAGTATGCACCTTTATAATTTATTAACCAGATTTGAGCATAGGGACTGATTTTTAAAATTTGGTTCTCTGAGACGAGTCTTTTGCATTGATTTAGAATACCTAGATTAAGACTGAAACTTTCCAGACTTGAGAGTGTTCACATTTTTTGTAATTTAATTGTAAATCATCTTTCATTTAGAAGATTTAAAGACAGGCTAAATACCTAAATCTTTTCAGTCACCTTCCTAACTAGGAAAAGCCCCACAGACGAGTCTTACCGGTTTTTCTAATGGGTGAGAACAAACAGTTTGAGAATGTTCAGATAGAACAAATACCATCACCAGGAAAACCACTTTTTCCTCCAAGAGTTAAATGTAAAATTAGGTGTCGTTATCGGGCATTTGGAAGACATTGGAAAGCAGTCTAGCCCAAGCAAGCCAAAGCTCCTCTGTAACGGGCAGCAAATCAAAACCAGAGTGGCAGGCTTGTTTCCTTGTTTGTTTTGCTTCATTCTGCATGATTGTTTTGGCAAAGTTCAACTTAAACAGCAATGCTCTGAAGTTCTGTAAATTTAAGCTTTTAATTACGTAAAAGACTCTTTTGCAGCTCTTGTTGAGTGCTCACTTTGTGCTTGGAATGCTTTATTCCACACTTGGTATGTTTTGAATAGTCCAGTACTCTGTGCTCTCTCCCTCCAGCGTCATGAAAACCCTCCAGGGATCTCTGCGGAGCTTTATCTGCTTGGATGTTGCCTTGTGCCTTTGAACCTCTCTAGGATTTTCTGTACATCTATGCTGTTAAAGAAAAACTGAGATCCCCTTAAAGTTTACTGTAATGAAAGATTTTCTATTTAAAATTATCTTTAAATTAAGGGAATTCAATTAGCACTGCCTCTCTTTGGTAAGTTTTTCTCAGAAGAGAGTATTTTCTACTTTACTTTCTCACTAATATTTTCTCAGGCGTGTAGCTGATTTGCACATGATTGGTATAGTCTTTAAATTGTTATTTTTCATATGGATAAAAATGTTTAAATGATACCCTCATAAACTATCATTTTAAAGAATTAAAACTTTATAGAGAATTAAAACCCTATAAATAATTAACTGAATGTAAGTATCACCAGGGAAATCTTGATCTCAAATAGGTTAAATGTGTATGTATAAACACAGGTCACTTTTAGTGGTTTTGGAGGGCATTTAGAAGACATTTCTAACTTGGCTTCCTTCTGAAATAGGAAATATATTGCTTATGCATAAGTAACCATAGTTAGAGGATGCTCTCTATTTGTTTCATTGGAGTCTGGTCTGCTTTTTACCTGGAAAATAACATTTATCTGCATTTTTGAAAAGGCGACATCCTTGTGAAAATGAACCCTAAAGTGTGTGTATGTCAATAATCAAATGTTAAGGGTGTCTATAGAAAAGAATTGCTGTCTACAATGTTATCACACTCACTCTTGTGAAACAGGTGTCTGAACTGATTTGGGAGCTTTGGTTTTATTTTTGTCAGTGTTTAATTTCCTGCCATGCAGATTTACTTCGTTTTAAGGGATTGATGTGATTAAGTGGCAAAGGACCAACATGCTTGTCTGGTGCTCATCTTCCCTCTGTAGTCAACTAATCACCTTTGATTTCTGGACTCAGTCAATGAGTGAGTTTTTTTTTTTTTTTTAGCAAGTGAGCACATTTATCAATCTAACGCTTCGATCTGCAAAAAACCATATTATAGTTCTATGTGGGAAATAGTTAATATAAGTATCTCGCCTCCTGGTTATAAAGACAGGACAATCCTGCACATGTACTTCAGCTTATGTGAGTACTACAACACTGTTTGCCAAGACTTAAAGCCTCAGGAGCGGTAAGCTGGTCAAGACTCTATCTTCTCATAACAATGAGGTCACTTAGAATACAGAATTATTTTCTCAGAGGCAATATCTTCATAATGAAAGCTTGTGGCATCTGTAAAAATCATTCTGACACCAGTATTACAGCTTACCGATATTTTACTTGTCCTTGACTTCACACACAACTCTCTCACTATGCAAAGTGATGATTACCTCCCTGCAGGTACTATCATCCTGCTGTATTAGTGGAGCAATGAGTAGGATTTAGATAATGTTGTCTTAAGGAAGATTGCAAAGTATTTTATGCTTATTATCTCCTCCCTTTGAGGTACAAGCCAGATTGTTACTTAGAGCATTCTGGTGGGGAAACTGAAGCACTGTATTTAGAGTCCTCATCTTCTGTCCTACATTCCAGTGATATGAGCAAGGTTTAGATCCTTGAACTCTTGATTGCTAACCCACTGTTCTTTCAAATAGGTTGATGCTCCTTCTTTATTTTTCAAAGTGAATAGGAACCATTAGCTTTTACATTTCACCCCAAGCATTGAAATAACAAAATCTTCCAGTAATATGGAAACAACTTTCTGTACTAGCTTGCCTTTGTGTTTTAGTCTATGCTTCGCAGTCAATGGTTTAACATGTCTTTTTAACAAAAAAGTTTGTGGCAGGATGACGTAACTGAGTTCCCAAAGATGAGGCATATGAGCAATTGAACTTCCTCTGTATCTAGTGCCCAGTGCACATGGTGCATGTTATAAATGTGATTGGATGGTGCCAGAGGTGTGAGTCTCCTTTATGTTTGGGGTTTCTGTTCCTCACATTTCATAGGATTCTTCCCTTCAGTAGCCCTCGTACCAAACCCTGTATGCACATGTAACTTAGGTGTTGACTAAACTCTTGTAACTCTATTGAATTCCTTACATAAAGTGAATTATGATTTTGGTTTTTTATGTAGCCAATCAAACCCTCTGATCTCTAGTCCTTTCTGTCAGTATCAACCCTGATTTGACTAGCTTTTTTTAATGATTAAAAATACAGTCTGATAAAGAGAAAAATTTATTTTACCCACATTTGTCTTGAAAATGTATTATTGATAAAGGACCCCACCCAGGCATATTTTTTAATACAAATAACTTTCAATGTAAAGTGATTATTTAATTTGTTCTATATAAATGAAAGGAAAATGAATAGAGAGGAAACTTAGCTACATTGAGCCTAAATTTTGCATGAATCCTCATCATATATGTTTTCATAAATGCTAACTTATTTAACTTCATAAAATCTGTGGGATAAATATTATTTTCCCCCATTTCAGCAGAAGAGAGAGTTGAGAGCCAGAGAGGTTAAATAACTTGAACAAGTTACTTATTAATAACAGAGCCCAAATTCAAGCCTTAGTGTGTATGATAGTTATAAGCTGATATATACCTCAAGTGACCTTTAGGTCAATTTAATTGCTGTTGATGAATATCATGAAAATAATGGAACCAAGTTTCCCTTAAATGGAAAGCTTATTATATGGAGAGCCAAACACATGCAGATATTACATATAAACATAAAAGCAATCTTTCCCAACATTATAGCTTGTGGCATTTGAGAAAAAGCTTCTCACAAAACCCTACTTTAAAGATAATTGTGTCTTCTGAGATAACTATGAGACAGTCTGAGTAAAAATGTGCACCACACTGTCAGCAATTTGGCAAAATCAAACACTTTTTTGATTCAGACTTTGTGGAAGTAAAGTTGTAGGAGAACCTGGTGCATATAGTCAACATTTCAGCATCTGAGTAAAAGGAAAATTACCTGAAAGGGGGAAAATTTCTATTGAACATTTTTTATTTCTAACCCCTAACCATTTCAAATGGAGCTCCTCTTTCTAAAGGCAGGAGGTGGAGATAAGAAATTCTTCTCTTTCCAAAGGTATATATGCATAGACTGGGAACCATAAGATAAGAGGTTACTCCCACCTCTTAGCATCAGCTGCTTTAAATTGTGTAACTAAAATTTGCCTGTAATTGTACCTCAGAAAAGTCTCAGGAAAACTATAAGCCTTAAAAACAAAACTGAAAGTCAGGTGCAACGCAGATTTATAAGCCAGTTTAGAAACCAGTACTAGAACACCTGGTGGTAAAGAATTCGTTCCAGAGGTGAGAAAAGACTTCAATTCTACCCTATACGCATTTGTAGATAGGCCTCAGTGACACCACTCTTTGTGTGCCTCTGAGAATAATTTCCGAACTTTGTAGATTGCCCACACCTGGTTGGCGTTTTTTTCTACATGCTTAACCCTAACATCGAATTCATTCATATTCTCGACAGTAGAGGTCCTCAGTACCACAGTTCTTAAGTAAGATGCAGGAAAATTCTCCCACCCTTGAATAATTTGGTATTTATGGTTCCTTGTAGAACTTGTCGTTTTATGGCTGCAGTTGTCCATTTTAATGTCACTAGTAAATGAACATTTTAGATTTGGAGGAGTTAGGGAGTCAGTTCTGGTTTTGTAAAAAATTGTCAACATACTCATACTTACTGTGTTTACACTGGATCTACAAGATAACTTGGAGCTTTTTTTTTTTTTTTTGTCCCAGCAGGTTTTATTTAAACGTTCTGCCTATAAGCACAATTAACTAAGATCATCCTAACTTACTCTCTCTTTGCACCAAAATCTGATATTATTCTTTATTTCTCTTAGCCCTTACCCTCCATAGCTAAGTAATGACTAAATATTATCAAATTTACTTTCTGTATATTGCTCATGCCATTTCCTGTTTCTTTGGCCTCCACAGTCCTAGGTTAGGCCCTTAACTTAGCTATTGTAACTGTCTTCTAGCTAATCTATTTCTTGTTTCACCTCCTTTTCAACCACTTTCTGCACATTTACAAAATAGCCTTTCCAAAATTGCCATTTCCCTGCTTAATACTTTCAGTGGTTTGCCATCACTACCCAATAAAGCCCAAATCTTCTTAGCATAGCCTGCAATTCTTTTATAACCTCGTCCTTAACTACCTCTCCAGTTTTATTACTTCCTTCTCCCTTCACCACAGCCCTCAAATCTATGTTCCAACCATACACTGAACTACTTTAGAGTTCTCCAAATGCATCGACTGTTTCACGCTTTCATCTTATTGTTCTAATATCACTATTCTTTCTTCTTCACTCTGTTATCTGGCAAGCACCAAACTCTTCCTTTAAGAGGCAGGCCACTACCCTTTTCTTTATAAAACCATTCCTGAATCCCAGCAGGATAGCCATTACCCTTTTTACACCAATACTTTACATATTCTTCCACAAACACACTCTCATGTTGTATTAGTTATGTCTCCTGAAATATTAGTGGTTCTCAATGTGGGGGGGGGGGTGGCGCAGGGGGGAGAGGGTTGCAGGCAATTTTGCCAATCAGGACATTTGACAACATTTAGAGACATTTATTAATTTTCATTCAGGAAAGGGAAATGCTAATCTAGTGGGTAGAAGCCAGAGATGCTGCTAAAACATCCTATAATGCCCACAACAAAAGAACTATCCAGGCAAAAATACCAAGATTAAGAAATTCTGTCAGATAGCAAACTTGTGTTTTTTCCAACTTTGAATGCTCAGGACCTGGAACAATGCCAGGCAGAAATTAGGCACCAAAGGGCCTCCCTGGTGGTGCAAGGGGTTAAGTCTTAGCACTATGAAGTCATCTCCAGCCACTGCAGCAGGAGTTCGATCCCCAGCCAGGGAGGTGACCCACATGGTCCAGCAGACCTCTCCTGTCTTGCCCCCTGCTCCCCTCAGCGGTGTATTTCAGTCAATCCACCAGTTCTGTTCCCCACTCTGTTTCTAGTGAATACACATACACACCCTGCACCTCTGGCCTGTACCTGAGTTCTTGCATGTATAAATAAATAAATCTTTTTTTATATAAAAGAAAGAAATTAGGCACTAAGTAAATAAATACTGGTTTAATGAGTGAAAATTTCATAGACTTCTCTGATGGAAACCCATTGAAAAATAGAAAATAAGATTCTTTGAGAAAATAGAGTCCAAATTAAGTTACATTCAAAGGTATAATTTAAAATTTAATTGTAAAAGTTTCTTTAACAATATGTACAGAGATTGAATTAAAATTGTGATCTGATGATTTACCTATATCCCCTTTCAAAAAGTCATAAATGTAAGAAAACATACACTAAAAGGAAGAAAATTTTAATTTGAGTAGAAAACTTGAAGAAGCTCTGAAAGAAAACACAGAAAAAGAATGAAATAAAGAAATAACAGATGAACATTTCCTAGATCTAAAAGTAAATAGAAAGCTTTGGATTGAATGGACCCACATCAGAATATCAAGGTGAAGAGAAATTTACCAAGGATACCAAGGATAAATATAGCAAGGATAAAAATAGGAAAAACAAATGATCAACAAAGAAATAGATAGCCACATAACACCATATGTTTCATTACTAGGGCTGGGTACCAAAAGGCAATGAGACAATATCTCAGTATAATAAGGGAGGATTACTTTAAAATAAAAATATTATTTCCAGCCAAATTAACTTTTAAGTGAGTGAGGGCAAAATTAAGACATTTTCAATATACAGTAATACTTATAAGTTTAATATTCATAAACCTTCTCTTTAGAGAATTATTAAATTCTCCCCACCCCCTCAAAAAAAAAAAAAGGAATTCATGGGAATATGAGAACTATAAGAAAGAAATGATCAGAAAGAAACAAAGAAAACCTAAAGTTTAAAGTGATGTTTATAAACAATGAAAAATAATTAACAACAACCTGAAACTTTTATACCAGATAATTTCAGCATGGGCAGTAGGGAAAGACTAGAATAGATAAAAGTGAATGAAGAACTCTTGTGTTGTTGGGCAAGAGGTTTATTGATATGTAAACAGATGAAAAAATAATAGAAAAATAAAATTTAAAAATCAATGTTAAATTTGTAAAAATAATCAGTAGAAAAATGGAATATATAGTTTTTAAGACAATAAATAGGAAATGGAGAAATAAATCAATCCAACAAAAGGCAATAAAGAAAGAAGAAAAAAGAAACAAAAGAAATCATAATATATAGAGACCATAAAATAAGGTAGCAGGATTGAGTCTAAAAAACCAGTGACCACAATTAATATAAATTAGTTAAATTCTCCAATTAAAGGATAGGAAATCCAATTTGAAAATCTTGCTATGTGCTGTTGACATAAACAGCAAAATATAGCTCATGTAAATGCTAACAGAAAAAAGTAGATAAGATATAGCAATGTTAGTTTCAGACAAAACATTAGTTTAAGTCTAAGAAGCAAAAATCAACAAAGGGACAAAGAATTTCATATTAATAAAAAGTACAATCTGTCAAGAAGAAATAATAATTTTGAACTTTTATCACCTAAGAACATATCTTTGAAATATATAATACTAAGTAAAACTTGAATTGATGGAAATAAAAGGAGGAATTACCTTATAAATATAAGGAGGAACTGACAACTGCCTCTTAGAAATCAGATAATCAAATACATACAAAAGTGTATTTAAATTATATCACCAAACAAGCCTACTTTAAATGATACACATAGACGAGTATACCCACAATCACAGAATACATTTAAACAGCTATGGAAGATTCTTAGAATTTAGCCATGTATTAAACTGTAAGGGGAAATTTAACAAATACCACAATAGCAGAAATTTTATATTCCACAAATCTTCGACCACAGTGCAATAAAAATAGTGGTTAGGAATTAGTAGTTACAGGCTACCGCACCAAAAAAATCTCTCTGCTGGAAAACAAATTAAACATCCTTTAAGCTATTGTATCAAATCACAGATTACTTAGAAATGGAAACCAATAAAAGCACAACATATCAAAATCTAGTGGAGTCAGACAAAGTAATACTTGGAGGAAATTTTAGAACCTTAACTGTTTTTATTATAAAGCAAGAAAGGTTAAAAAATTAATTAATTAAGCATTAACTCAGAGAACTGGGAGTGGGGAGATAAGCCCTAAAAGAAGGAAACAATTGGTCAGTATGAAAGCAAAAATTAATGAGAAATATGTTCTCATTAATTAATTAATATATTCACAAATCTAATCCAGTAATGTATTAAAGCATAAGTACACTGTGTCCAATTAGGATTTATCTCAGGAATGCAAAGATAATTTAATATTCAATAAATTATCAGGTTAACAGAGGGGAAATAAAAGGTAACTCTCTCTCCCCAGAAATAATATCTGAAAATACTCTGTACCATTCCTCATAAAACACAAAACCCAACAATTTTTAATAAATTATGAATTAAGAGTTGATGTCCTTATCTTGATAAAATGTATCTATTCGAAACCCACAGCAAACATATAAAATGTCCCTTCATAATCTGGAATAAGATAGGATGCTGACTACAGTTACGATTTAATGCTAACTGAAAGCCAACACAATATGAAAAGGAAAAGAAATGAGAGTAATAAATTTTAGAAACACAGACAGAAGTGTCATTGTTTTCAGACTACAGATAACTTTGCTTAGAAAAATCAACACCTTCAAGAACTAAGACAAAACTTCCAAGCTGATCATAGATTTGAGGCATACAGCAGGGCAAGGGGAGGAAGAGGGATCATTGTTTTCAGACTACAGATACTTTGCTTAGAAAAATCAACACCTTCAAGAACTAAGACAAAACTTCCAAGCTGATCATAGATTTGAGGCATACAGCAGGGCAAGGGGAGGGAGAGGGATCAAAACGGGCTGGAAGACACAAGCGACTACCGTGAGGGATCATATGGGTTTGGGTGGTGGGGGAACTGTGGGAACTAAACCTGAAGGGAGAGAAATCAAATACTGTCCAAAAATGAACAACAATGTAAGAAAATAAATAAATGTAATTTTTAAAAAAAGAACTAATAAGAACATTTAGTAGTTAACTAAAGATCAATGTAGAAAAATCAATAGAATGTTTATATCCCAGCAATTACATGAAATAGATAACTAGGAATAAATCTAATAAGAAATGTGGATAGGGCCTCCCTGGTGGCGCAGTGGGTTAAGCAACACACTATGAAGCAAACCGCAGTCACTGCAGCACAAGTTCGATCCCTGCTGCCGGCCAGGGGGGGACCCACATGGCGCAGCAGACCTCTGCTGCTGTGCCCGCTGCTCCCCTCAGCAGTGTACTTCTGTTGATCTGCCTGTTCTGCTCCCTGCTCTCTGTGGTGAATCCTCTCACCCCCTACACCTCTGGCCTGTACCCCAGTGCTTGTATGCATAAATAAATAAATCTTTTAAAAAAAAAAAGAAATGTGGATAACCTACATAGAACAAATAATTGAAATTCAATGAAAGTCATAAAAGAAGAATCAATGACGATAAATGCCATGTTCTTGGATTGGTGGACCAATATTGCCAAGATGTCAGATCTCAAATTGCCTTAAGTTTGATTGGTTCAATCAAATCCCATTTTTTTCATGGAACTTGACAAGCTGATTCTCAATTATTTATTGAAGAGAAACTGAGAATTACTTGATACAGAATAATAATGAGGGTATTTGCCTTATCAGATATGAAGACAGAAGGTAAACTTATAATAATTAAAACATTGTGAAGTTAGTGCAAGAATAGACTATTAGATTAATGGAACAAATATAGACATACAGATTAAAATAACTTAGTTTATGATAAAAATAATATTTCAAATGAGTGAAAAATATATAGGTAGTTCCATTTTGAAAATAAAAATCTTGTCACAAGCTCATATTAAATACTAAACTTTAAATTCATTAGAAAACTAAATACAAAATACAATAAGTGTCAGAAAAAAATATGAAACTATTCTACATTTGGTCTATAGAAATCCTTCCTAAGCATAATGAAAAATCTAGAAGACAAAAATAGTAAATGAAAATTTATGTACAACTGAAAAATTTTTTAAAATGGCATGTGTAAAGTTTTATAAAGACTTTTCAACTGTCTGCTCACCCTCTGTAAAGTGCATTTGGCTTTTTAAAGGAAAGCTATGTAAAGAATATTACAAAGCATTTAAAGGATGGATAAAGCAAGCAAAAAAGGGCAATTAACAGAATAAATACAATGATCAATTAACATCTGAAAAGATATTCAAATGCACTAGTAATCAGGAAAATGTCAACAGCATAAGTAGCAGTTGGGGCCCATAAAAAGCAACCACTTTTTGTTCATTTGATTGAGAAACATTTAAAAAGGTATAAATATCCAGTGTTGAGGAGGATAAACAATATGGACTCGCATGAATCACTGAGAGCTGGTGCAATATGAAAGGTGATTTTAAGTTTTCATCAACTGATAACTTCAGTTTCTTGGTTTTTAATCCTAGGTAAGTACTTGCACTTATATAAGTATAATATGTTTGAGGATGTTTATTAAAACATTATTTATAATAGCAAAAAAAAGAGAAATAACATATTCACAGAGCTAAGTAGACTATAGTTCTATTTATTCATGGAATATGATCCCATTTATAAACAAAATAATTTTTATAGTATGCATATAGAAGATATAAATATATAGAAAAATGGCCAAGAAGGATGTGCAAATTTATTAATAGTAGTTACTTTTTGGAAAGGTAGTAGAATTGGGGCTGGAAGGAAGTTTTCAATATGTATGTTATCTGCTTATGTGATGTAAAATTTTTTATGAGAATATATTTCATATAATTTGAAATTTGCACAAATGTTTGAGATGACACTTATTATGAAAAAATACATGTTATAGAAGATTCAGAGAGGAAAAATAAAAATTAGCCTCTAATCCAAAAATAACCACTATTAACATTTAGATGTATAACCTGCCAAATTTTTAAAATTCATGTATATGTGTTTTAAAAATAAATATTTTTATTTTTTATATTATGACTATTTTCCCTAACATAAAAATATTGAAAATATTTCAAATACCTTTGAAAATGGTATGTATGTATTTCTTAATTTCTACAATAAACACTAGGAATATTTGATTAAAAATATATTTAATCAACCTCTTCTAGATTTTTTGCCAGTGTTTCTCAGGTTGAACTACCTTCATAAGTAAAGTCTTTTTCTGATTATTTCCTGAGGCTAGATTCCTAAATTGCTAGAAGTATTGTTGCTGTGTTAAACACTATGTCCATCTTTTAGACTTGATAAATATTTCCAAAAGCCCTCAGTAAACTACTACTTAAGACCCACCAGCAGTACATATGAGTACCATTTCCCAGTACTCTGACCAACACTGGATAGTTTAATTTTTTTAAAATATATTTATTTATGCATACAAGAACTGGGGTACAAACCAGAGGTGCAGGGCTGGGGAGTGATTGAGAGGATTCACCAGATACAGAATGGGAGCAGAACAGTCACATCTACTGAAATACACTGCTGAGGAGAGCAGCAGGACAGACAAGAGAGGTCTGCTGTGCCATGTGGGTCAGCTCCATGGCCCAGATTGGGGCTCGGAACTCTTGATGCAGTGGCTGGGGATAGCTTCATAGTGCTATGACTTAACCCCTTGCACCACCAGGGAGGCCTAGTATAATTTTTTAAAAATAGGAATTTGATAAATAACGTCTGGCGTGTTGTTTTTATTTATGCTAATTATTTGATTATTAATAAAACTTAACATTAAGGCTACTAACCCTTTGACCACATATTGCAAATACACATAAGCTTTTTAGCCTTTAAGCCATAAAGCAAGATTATATTTAATTGCCTTTAAAGGTATTAGTAATATTAGTTGCTTAAACATGCTATTAAACATATATTATGTATTTTGTGTATGAAATACATAACTCTACATACAAAGAAATAACATTACCATCTTGACTTGTGATTAACTCACTTATTGAAAAATAAAATATTTCTCTCAATCAATAGTGTTCTAAAGATTAAAATGTTCTAGAAATTAAAATTCCATTATTTGTGAAAGCTTTCTTCGTGGAGATTAAAATCTGCCTTAGACATTTACATGGATTAAGTTTTAAATTAGCATAGAAGAATAACAATATGAATCAATTTGATCAAAGAAAAAGTGTCACTAATTATTTAAACAAGACACTTACAACAGGGATTTAAGGGCAAAGAAGCGGATTTCCCTTGCATGTGGATCAAATCAGAAGTATCCCATAATTGACTCTTTACAAGACCCTGCTTCAGTGTAATGGACTAGATATTAAAGCTCTAAGTATTTAAAGCTAGTTTCCGTCTTTCTCTAAATGGAGTCCCACCACTAAGAGCTATTTTACAAGTCTGACACATCAGCTGCATCACGAGGGAAATACACTGGCTCTGCTTCTAGGGTCCGGAATTTCAAGTGCTTTCAATAGTTAAATGGTGTGAAATGGGTAACATTGAACCTGTGAGAAGCAATGAGGGCCTAAAAAATAAATTCCAGATGGGAAGGTTGATGGAAAGGGATATAGATACTGTAATGGTTCTTTCAATGAATTGATTCCAAAAAGATCTCATACGTTTATTTTATTTTTCTTTTGTATTTTTAGTCAACTTATTTGTGCATGACTTTGGGGAGAAAACCTGAAATTTCCCCCCTTCTATCACTGAACATTGTTTGGAAACAAAGGAGGTTTTGTAAACTATTGCTGTCAGATCAAACACTGGAGTAGAATAAAAGGAGTATTTTATAACTTTCTCAGAGCAGTCAAGTCAGAGGGTCAAGTCTAGACCACAGCTCTTCCTTACAGTGTAACGTTAGACTAAATAACTAACCACTTCATACTTTAGTATTCCCTCTACACAATGGAGGTTTTGGTACCTACCATTATAGGACACTGTTCCGGGAAAAACAGTGTATTTCAACGTATCCAAGTATTTTTCACTCTCACTGTAGCTTTAGTATTAATAACTCTGAAGCAGCATTAGTTTCATGAAAGGGTTGTAACGTTAGGCTAGATGTGGATTCAAATCCCATCTGCCACTTAGTAAATGAGTGATCTGGGTCAGATGATTTAACCTCTCCAAGCCTCAGTTTCCTTGTGCATAAAACACAGATCATAGCCTTATGTTTAGAGATCATTATGAAGGTTGGGAGGATCACACGATTCAATGTCTGGAAAGTTCTCAGAGCGTGGCTAGCTTGTCTGTCCTCAAAAATGATAGCTATTGTTCATAGTAAATGCCTTATTGAATTCATTTTCTTATAATTTTTTTCTTCCCAATAATCAAAATAAAGGATCAATTTGATAGCCTGAAACTGGTCACTCTCTCTCTTGTGCAGAAAGAATATTGGAAAATATATTTCAGTCTCTACCATCCAATATAATCCATGAATGAGGCAGGGCCAAAGCAACACAGACTGAGTTTTTCAAGTTCTAACTTCAGATCTTACCAGCGCCAACTGCAAAAACCAAGAGCTCCACGGTCGTGTGGAGTTCAGTCCGCAAGAGTCACGTTGGCCAGGGAAGGGGCACTCTCGGCAGCTCCCTGTGCTCGGTTGGCAGTAACTACCCATAACTAGAGGAGGCAGGACAGGGATCTGGCTCCGAGTGTAGTTAAAGTTCTCCATGTTTTCATTTCCAGCTCCATTTTTATGGTTTAGATTTTGGCTATAGTAAAGTCCAGATTGAATAGACGCCTCAAATACACATCTGAGACCAACATTTAGCCTTAAATAGCAGTCAATTTGCTTGCAGATGCATTTTTTTTTTTTTTTTGAAATGGGGGCATAGAAAGGGTCTT
Organism: Galemys pyrenaicus; assembly: GCA_019455555.1. Classification (NCBI taxonomy): domain Eukaryota; kingdom Metazoa; phylum Chordata; class Mammalia; order Eulipotyphla; family Talpidae; genus Galemys; species Galemys pyrenaicus. The sequence continues at coordinate 295,530 of JAGFMF010011576.1, forward strand.
AAAAAAAAAAAGTCAGGCATCAAGCAGCCTCACAAATCATTTTTACGTGGCTTCCTGGACCTTTGTTTTTAGCAAATCCTTTAAGGGGAGATTGACTCATTTGTGTATTTCTTCAAAGGGAGGATTTTGCAGGTAGCTCTTCATGAGGTCTGCCACCTTATAGGATTTGGGAGAAAGAGTTTTAAGAGTAGAGATGTTTACTTTTGAGAAGTCATTGTTTGGTACCTGCAGCTATTAGCTCAGTCCCTAAATTGCTGGCCGTCTCTGGAGGAAAAGTATGTGTTTGTATAGTCCCATCCTCAGCACAAGTTTGAATCCCAGGACTGAGCTGGAGACAAAACTGTGATGTTTCAGAATCTCATTAGCATTATTAATAAATGGACGTGTCTTCCTGTTAACTTAAGAGCTGATTGTGGCTTATTTTAGAAATAGGAATTCTATTGTACAATGCCTGCTTTGAGGCAAACCATTTAAACATTACTGAATTATTTTTTGTCCCTTCATGCTGGGTTTTTGAAATAAAAATATATATGTAATTTAGATGGCGTGTGCCTCTAACTAAGTTAAAACATAAGCAAATCTACTTAGCCAAAGAGCCAAATTTATTCTCATTTTATTAGGCAGGTGGTGTACATATTAGATGATTTCCCTCTCGGGTTTTACATTTATTTCATGTGTTTTTCCTCCAAAGAACAGGAGTTATTCTGTCAAAAGTGGGGAGGTGAAACCTCGGTTAAGGGGATACTGCAAATTCTACCCTTTCAGCAGAAGTAATTTATAGTTTCATAATATTCCAGAGTTTCTCTTTGTCTTTCACATGACAATTTATGACCAAGGTATTTTCATGTTTCCCTTACTTCTTGCTACAAGCCTGAACAAATAAACCGTGTGCACACGAGTCTGTTTCTCCATGCTATTTTCCAGGTATCAGTATTTTTTTTCTTCCCTTGGCCTTACATGATGTAAACGGGATTCTACATTGCATTATTTTAACTCAGAAGGCACATAATGTGAAACAGTGAGAATGAGTTTTTGTGTTATGTTTTGTCTAAAACTATTCTTTAAAACAACCCAACTTATTAAAATCCAATGTTCTGAATATGGAGGGGTGGGGGGAAGAAGTAGTTTTTATCTATATATTTATATCTATATCTCTAAATATATAGATAGATATAGATATATCTTTTGCGTGTCTAAAGAATGACTTTTTCAGACATTTACCCTTAGTTTTTTATTATAACATGTGCAAAGTCATGTAAAAAAATAAATGCCTAATTTAAGAAATGAAAAATTAGCAATAAAATCAAATTCCTCTCCTGTGCTCTCCCAGTTCTATCTTCTTCCAGCCCCCTCCATGAAGGAATCTGGTGTTTATAATTTCCAGGTATTTATATATATATTTATGGCATATATATATTTGTATAAGCAATATATGATATATATAGTGTGTTTTAAAAACTTTTATGCAATTGGTATCATGCTATGTATATTTTTAGGAGACTTGTTTTTTTCTCTCAACATTTTATGTCTAAGATTTGTCCATAGGGGCCTCCCTGGTGGCGCAATGGGTTAAGCAATGCACTTTGAAGCAAACCTCAGTCACTGCAGCACAAGTTCGATCCCTGCCCCTGGCCAGGGTAAGTGACTCACATGGCACAGCAGACCTCTCCTGCCATGCCTGCTGCTCCCCTCAGCAGTGTATTTCAGTTGATCTGCCTAGTCTGCTCCCCACTCTGTCTCTGGTGGATCCTCTTACCCTCCACATCTCTGGCCTGTACCCCAGTTCTTGTATGCATAAATAAATCTTAAAAAAAAAATTTGTCCACATTGACATATGTGGCTGTGACATGGTACCTTTCATTGTTCTATAGTCTTACATTGCATGGCTACATCACCAGCTAGTCACAAATTTTCTGTCAATAGACATTTAACCTATAATATGTGCTATTATTAACATCCCTACTGTGAACACATCTTTTTGTGCACACATGCAAGAATTTTCCTAGACCATATCACCAAAGTAAATGTTTATTCACTTTTTCTATTTATTGCCAATTTACTTTCCAAACTGGTTAAACCAACTTATGCTCCAGTCAGCAGTTTCTGCTTTAGTATCTCACCAACCCCTGGCTTATAACACTTTTACTTTTCGTTAATCTGATGAATGTGAAATATTGTATTTCCCTGATTACTTAATGAGGTTTAATAACTATTTAGTTATCGGTAATTCATATTTGATCTCTGTAACATATATGCTTGCTTATTTATATCTTTTGTGCTTTTGAGGGGTAGGGGGATGACACATATGCCTACTTTTCAAAAGTTCACATTACACCACGTTCCTTTTATGAGATAAACAAGGAAAATTATTATGTAATTGTTTGAGTGGCAAGTTGAGCTCCCTGTTCTTTTCATAGAAACCTTATAAGGGGAGCTAGGCACTTTGACAACTAATATAGTATTTGTGGCTGATGATAAAAGGTCAGCTTCCAAGCTAAAACAGAATTTTGGAAAACTTTAAAAAATATTTATCACGTCAACAGTGATTATTAACGTGTGCTTTTTAAATATCGTTTAGCGAACTGTGTCAACATGTGATAGATCTAAATAAGTCAGTGGGCCGTTATTTTCCAAATTAAAAAATGAATGATATTACAAAATAGTTCATGGGTAAATGATTCACTCAGAGTGCATGACATTCCAAAGTGTGTGTTTTAACACAACATAGGGCAGAAAGTTCATTGGTAAGGTTTCAGTGTCTACTTTGCAACTAACCTTTAAGAATTGACTGCTTCAGTAGCACCCTGGCGGTGACGGCCAGCCCACTGATGTGTGGTGTGAAATGGTCAGCGTGGAGGCTGCTGAGGCCCCAGGGACCTGCCACCATGAGCATCCCCTTAGCTAAGCTACCAGAGGCGGAAGTCAAGATGGCAGGTACTCAAAAGAACAAGGCCACAGCCTATCATGTAGCTTAAGGCTCATCTTGCCAAGCTTCTCAAAGAACTCATTACTGCAAAACTGGAAATGATGGTTGGCAGGATAAGGTTTTGATGTAACCAGGACAGTTGATGTTCGAATTGCGTTGGTGGGGGAGTATATTCCGAGGTGGCAATCTATGTGTCTACGCTGCCCATGGTGGCATCATCGATGTGAAGGAGCCAAGATCCAGTGTCTGGGTCTCCCAGTATCACTGCTGGTGCCAAGGACAGGAAAAGTAGAGGCTGTCAAATCACTGCATACCCGAACGTGCACCTTGAGCCTCATGGTGCTGGATGTTCTGAAAGCTCTGGCACATGAGAAGGTAACTGGAAAACAGCGGGAAGCCTTTGGCATTCACTTAAAACAGCAACCCACTAACATTGTCTTTAAGAGAAAGGATAAGGGAGGCGTTAATCTCAGGGCCCCCTGCCCTCAGAGGGAACTGATGCTGAAACCGCGAAGAACATTTTGACTACTCATTATACCCATGTGACACTTTGTGGTGATGTCTTAGAAGATGAACTCATTGACATGGTGGAAAGAAATAGTGTTTATTTCCCCTGTATCTATGTGTTAAATAAGAGCGCCACTGAGGAATTGAACATCCTCTCTAAGGTACCTCACTGGATACAGCTGCGCCCATCACTGCTGGAATCTTGATGACCTTTTGGAAAAGATCTGGGACTATCTGAGACTAGTGAGGACTTAGACCAAAGCCAAAGACCAGCGCCAGACTAGGCATCCCCAGTGGTGCTGCCTTACTCCAGGACCATAGTGGAGGAATTTTGCATGAAGACAAAAACATGACCAAAGAATTTAAATACACTCTGGTCAGGGGGTCTCTCTGTGAAACACAATTTTTTTTTTTAAAGATTTATTTTGTGGAGGGCAGCAGCAGGTGAGGCAGGAGAGGTCTGCTATGCCATGTGGGTCTCCTCCCTGGCCTGAGGCAGGGATCGAACTCTTGCTGCAGTGGCTGTGGTTTGCTTCATAGTGCATTGCTTAACCCACTGCACCACCAGGGAGGCCCTGAAACACAATTCTTAAGAAGGGGGTAAAGACCATATCCTCTTTCCTTTCTTACCTTTACCTCCTCCCTCTCCTACCTCCTTCCTTTTTCTGGATGTTCAATGTTGTCATTGAGAAGTGACACCTTCCCCCTGTCATAGCAGCTTTCCTATGAGCAAGCACAATAGCTCAACCCTCATCTGTCTTTGGCAGTCACTGGATCAGAAATCAGGAGAAGGGAGGGAGGCACCCACAATGGAACTTCTTCGTTTCTCTTATCTTGGTGTCACCAGGTACACTGAACTGCATAAAGGACCTGCTAGGCTAACGAGCTCTTGCAAAGAAGAAAAAAAAAAAAACAGAAATTACCACTTGCCAATTTTTGGTTTAGGATCAAAGAAAACAAACATGATTATCTCTAAATGCTACTTAAAGTATTTTTCAACTAACTACTTACTTCTTTTTTCAACTAAATGTCTATGTGAGGGCATTTTTTCTTTATGTACTACCAAAGCATTTCACAACAGATTAAATGCAGAAGCAAATACCAGACTCTCCTGTCTTATGTCAAATCAGACATTAAAAAGATTTGCATAAATATAAAACATAATCGCTTTTCCTCTATATTTTTTGGAAAATAAAGTTTAAAAATAAGTGTTATTTATATTAACATGTAATAGGCTTTTTAAATGAATAGCTATATAATTTTCAGTTTTAATTTCTAGTATAGCAAATCTGATAGACATAAATCACATAAATAAGAGCTCTTAGCAATTCCTAATCAATTTTAAGAGTTCTGAGACCAAAAACTTTGACCAAACTGCAGGTATGGAAGGAGAAGAAACTTTGGGGTCTAAAGAAAAAGATACTGGATTTTGAAAAAAATGTAATCAGCATCGGGAGTGGGGGGAAGATGGTAGGAACTCAACTGCGGATCAGTAGGCTTAATGGATATGTTCAGTTACATAAGATGATGCTGTATTAAAAGGATCTTAAAAAAAAAAATCTCTGGTGGCACAGTGGGTTAAGCAACGCACTGTGAAGCAAACCGCAGCCACTGCAGCACAAGTTCGATCCCTGCCACCGGCTAGAGAGGGAACCCACATGGTGCAGGCAGACCTCTCCTGCCTGGCCCGCTGCTCCCCTCAGCAATGTGTTTCAGTCCATCTGCTTGTTCTGCCCCCTGCTCTGTCTGGTGGATTCTCTCACCTCCCCACACCTCTGGCCTGTCCCCAAGTGCTTGTATGCAAAAATAAATAAATCTTTAAAAAAAAAAATCACTGGTGTCAGAACTAATTTCTCCTACTTCTACCACTAAGCAGCAGTTACTTCAAGTCAAGTAACTGGAAGTCACTTTCTTTCAGGGTTGCCAGACTTAGCAAATAAAAATACAGGACACACTGTTAAGTTTGAATTTCAGATAAACAATGAATAATTAAATAGTGTAAGTTTGTCCCAAATACTGCACAGGCTTCAAATTTAACAGGATGGCCTATATTTTACCTAGCAGCCCTACTTCTTTTTGAGGGTCTTAGTTTTCTCATAAGTAAAACAAAGATGTAAGCTAAATATCTACTTGTCTATACTGTGTATACTTTGTCTACCTGTGTATACTGATGCTAATCTTTGACAATTAAAAAAGAAAATTAGAAATAGAACATGTGTTTGTATGTATGTGCTGATAGAAAGTTGCAAATAGCCCAAGGGCTATCATTTGTATTGAGCTTCTTCTTCTTCTTCTTCTTCTTCTTCTTCTTCTTCTTCTTCTTCTTCTTTTTTAAATGATTATTGCTGACAGCCATGTGTTTGGGTTTTTTTAAGGTTTATTTTTTCATACATACAAGAACTGGGGTACAGGCCAGAGTCACGGGAGGTAAGAGGATTCACCAGAGACAGAGTGGGGAGCAGAACAGGCAGATTGACTGAAACACATTGCTGAGGGAAGCAGTGGGTGAGGCAGGAGAGGTCTGCTGTGCCATGTGGGCCCCCTCCCTGGTCGGGGATCGAACTCACGCTGCTGTGTGGCAGATGCTTCACAGTGTGGTGCTCAACCCCCTGCGCCACCAGGGAGGCTTTTGAGCTTGTTCTCCTACCAGGCTAATGTGCAGCTTGGGAGCCTACCATCTGCACCCCCTACTTCTAATTCTGATTTCATTATTCATATCTGTTACTTTCTTTAGAACCCAAAGTTTCTTCTCCTGCTACACTGGCAGTTGTCTTATCCCTGTATGCCACCCTTTTGGTCACAGGGTATTCAAGTAACTTTTTCATGGCATGATAGGTATTTTTTTGAATGTCCTTGTGGGCAAAAGTGATAGTTATATAAATAATTTTGAAATTTTACTTGTATATCAAATCCAAAAGAGTGGAAACCACTGCCCTAGCTGATACCTAAGTTTTTTTCTCCCAGTTTTCATATCCCCTGGGCTTTGCCTTTGCAAATCAGAGAATTGAGGGGCACAGATGCATGCACCTGACATGCCAGGCAGCTCTTACATAATTTCTTTTAAAGTTATTTGCCCCTCAATATGTAGTACAGAGAGAATCGCTCTTGCTCTCCTCTTCTGCGCTGTTACTTGGAGAGTGAATGAAGTCATGTCTGGAAAGCACCATGAGTATTTCAAAGAAGTACCTAGAAAGGGAGGGGAGGGAAGTGTCATTACCCTCTACTGGGAGCAATGGTTGCGTTTTTAGGATGAACTGAAAAGCTGAAAGTGTGTTTAAAGTATTGTTTTTGATTTGCACATCTTCATTTTGATCCTTAACAACATATGTGCTATGATTTTAGGAATTTTGTGATCTCTCTTCAATGTTGACATTTTACATCCTTCCCAGGACTCTTAGTACACTTTAAGGAATGTGTAGTTAATGTAGTAGAGAGAAAATCTAAAATCACACTCTATCTGAGAGCCAAAAAGTTCAGTCTTTTTATTGGCTCCCAATACTGGCCTTAAACAAACATGACTCGCTTTTCTGGAAACACCTGTCAACTTAAAACAAGCAAAAAAGGACAAAGCCAGAATCCTCAAGGTTCAATGAATGACTAAGTCAGACAGCATTTCTGTTCTGTCAAAGGCTGTGATTGTTTATTTTCTTCCTATGATAACTTAGACTAGACTTTCACCAAAATGATGCATCATGGGCAGAGAATGCTTGATCCAAAACCCCAGAGATTACCTGACTTGATTATTCCACATACTCTGTATTCTCAATCAAAATAGACTTCTTTTTAAAGAGAATCCAATTTCCAATGGGTTTAACCTAGAAAAACAGAGAAAAACTAATAAAAGCTCAGAGGCTAGTCCAAGGAAAGCAGTGTGGCTGCTACATGTTTGGAGGCCTGGTTCAGTGAGAGGCTTGGAATAGCTGCCAATTCCTCTAGTGAATTTGCTGTTCTCCGAGTTGGGGAATGGGGCACCCAGCAGAATCCCCGTAAGTTTTTGTCCAGAAATAAATGATTCTTGACTGCTTTCCTGTACTGTCAAAACTTGGACTAATTGAGATACTGGAGTTGTTAACAGACTTTATCTTTCGAAAGAAAAAGAGTGTGGAGATAATTTCTTTTCCAGCTTCTTCCTACTCACTATTCACCATCCAAATTAGGGTTGTAGCAAATTCCTATTTTGTGGCGCATCTGAAACCCATGTGTTTTTTTGTTTTTTCAGAAAAATGCTTGGAGTGATGCTGGCTACTCCACTGCCCCCGTCTATCATAGAGTTCCACAGTTGGAGTTTTCAGATACTTCACTAACAGATATGGTCACTCTTCAAACTTGAGTTGATTTTTCTGTTATCAGAAAGATAACAATAATAGTAATCATAACAAACATCTGATAAGTGAGGATCTATCCTTTTCCCCTGATACTTGTAACATCTCTGAATCTGGAGCTCTGTTGAAGTTCTTTTATTAGGTTTAACCCCTTGTATCTACATATGTTGTAAAATAGGTTTTACATCTACGTAGATTGTAGAATATGATCAAACATTTCTTTCCTGCTGGATTTCAAAATCTACCTCATTTTCTTCTTACTCAGCTGAATTGACTAGAGACTGTCAAAACTATTAAAATGAGAGGTTTTGGGGGGAAGCTCGATTAAGGAACTGATACGTTTCAATACTTCTGAGTTCCAGCTTTCTTTGGCTGCTTCTCCACTTCTGAGAAGAACTGATAGCACACCTCTAAGTGAGAAGTTCTACCTAAATAAGTGTAAAGCAAATAATTATGAAACAGCATGACCTCCAAGGAGGGAAGTAAATATCCAAACCCAAAATGCTAACTGTCAATATGTAAAAAGTCTTACTGAGGCTCAGACTGGTACTACCATAAGATGTTTCATTTCTAATAAATCATACTCTTGGGACTCTAACATCATTAGTGACTTAGTAGGACAAAAGCTAAACAGAGAAGTTTTTGTGTGAGATGAACTCAGCCTATCGAGTTACAGTAGACCTGAACTACTGAGGACACAAGTGATTCCATACAAATCCCTAAAACAGCTTCACAGAGCTGGCCAGGGTGAATATACCATATCTTGCCCGTGAACCATAGGAAAAACCAATAACTGCCATCATCACAAAACAACCCCAACCTCATTTATCAAGGGCCTATCATGTGCCAATAATTATGCGTATATTATTCTGTTCTTGAGACAACTCTGCAGATAAAGGTATTATCCCAATTTTTGAAATAAGGAAACTTACTTTGGAGCGATTACTCAAGCTAGTAAGAGAACTGGAGTTTAAAATCAATTTTATAGTCTCAGAAGTCCTCCAGATAAACCTGTCCTATTATACAAATAGGAAAACTGACTCAGAGGGAAAGAAAGTAGGCTTTCTAAGTCTATGTCATTGGTAAATAGAAAAGCTGAAGTTAGAATCCAGTTGGATGATTCTTTGTTCTATCATATTCAGAATCTCTATGATCTGAGTACTCTTCACTACAGTTTCAGAGGACCAAGACAGATCATATAACAAGCATGGATATGTATGTTTTGTACTGGGCTTTGTAGGGAAAACAGAGGTGAATAAACTATGATTTCCTTGAGAAAAAGTCAATGGAGTTAGTGAGCTGGCTGTTAGGGCTGGACAGATGTAGGGAGGAGAAAATAATATGGACCTTAAAATTTCCTGGCAAGTTTACATCTTTCGTAAGTTTCAAAAACTGAAAAACATTTAACCCAACTGGTTATGTTCACTACAGTGTGTGACAGATGGTTCTTTTTCATTTCTTTGACCAAGTCAATTTAAACTTTTAGTTTATACCTCCAACAAATGCAAAAATGTGTCTCCCTTAACTGGTTACTTCTTTCCTCGCCCTCCCCTTTTCTTCCAGTCATCCATGTTGGTGTGCTCACATCTAAATGGAGGGCTTACAGCCGAGTTCTTCCGACCTTAATGATCGTTAACCCTATCTCCTAGTTTATTCCTTGGTGCCCCAATTGGCCACTCATTACACAAGGTTTTGTTCCCTTTTTTTTTTTTTTTTTTTAATAGAGCCAGTAATGTTCTGGATGACTCTGCAGTTAACTCTGGTCTGACCCTGAAGCTCGGTGGTTTTATTAGCTGTGTGTTTGGCTCTGGGATCCTTTCTGTAGCTATTGTCGTTCTTGAGACTGTTTGTGTCTCCAATGAATCTCTCCTAAATCCCCAACTGTTATCTGGCCTGGCTATGTGTGTCTAAGAAGTGAGTGCATTCTTGTCTGAAGTATGTCCTGACTGTCTCTGATAGCAGCCATTTCTGACCTAACTTTACAGGGTACTCAGATTGATATGATTAAGATTAATGAGGCTTACTCTCAGTCATGAACCTATTCAAGGATAAACTCATAAATCCAATGAGTTCTGAAGATGACTACTTGCTACTTACCTTTCAACCTTTAGGGGATTTGAGGAATGATTTATAACTACTCCTTTTTCCTCCTACGGTATCATTAGAAAGATGCCACGAAAGACACTGCTTCTGAAGCCCACAGATTATTAGTATTGACAAAATGCTTTTATTAATAACTCAAATAATAGTTATGATTTTGAACACATTTACTACTGAGTGGTGGTTCAACAAAGCCATGGCCATGAGGGCAGCGCGGCATGCACACCAAAAGGAAAATTGCACAACTCTCATGAACACTAACTTTTCAAAAGGTTAAAAAACTGAAAAATACTAACTCTTCTGAATTGAATTTTCTTCAAAATGTCCACCTCTTCAAATGACCACATAAGATCATCTGTAAGAGGGACATGGGAATTATAAAATTATTCTAATGTAAACATAAAATTGTGAGGATTCTAGCTCTATAGTAGCTTCTCTGATATTGTGTATCTGGTCATTCTGGAGGTAAGTTTTCCAAGTGACTGGGTGCTGGCCTTGGATATATACTTTCCTGCAAGAGCTTCTTCAGAAATTAAAGTTAATCTTATAAGGACTCAGAACCATACCTATGAGTGCATAGGGAACATGACCGTAGAAAAAAACATAGATTCAAACGCAGATCTGAGTTTAAACACTGGCTCCTGCTTTTAATAATTATGTGACAGGGGTGAGAATGGGGACAAGGATGTGAGAGCACAGTGGACTATGGTGGGGGGAGGGGGATTTGCTGGTGGGAGAGCAACAGTGACCACACGAGAGAGGGGAAATCCTATACTGTCAAAATATTAATAGGAATGTAAAATAATGGTACTTCATTAATTTTAAAATAAAATAAGATAAAGCATAAATAGCCCTCATGGCTTAAAAAAAATAGGAATGTGACCTTGGACAGATTTCTTAAACTTTAGAGCTCCAATTTCTCATCTCTAAAATGGTAATAGTAAAATCAAACTTAAGAGTGGTGATTTGAGAATTAAGTGATATACTGCAGTGGCTTTTAAATATTTTAGACTCCACATTTTTTTTTATAAATGAAATCTTATGCAGAGCCCTGCTATGAATAAATAAAAATGGAAATACTCTGAGTTTTTAAAATCATTGCATCTAGTACAGAGCCTGACATTTAGTAGGTACTAGTAAAATGTTAACAGTTATTAGGATTAGTATCACTTGATATAAAGCTTTTATTCATATTTATGCTTTTATTCTTATGTCTACTTTTAAATGTGGTTTTCTGACTAACCATTAAGATTTAATTTGTCTCTTCTCATTGAAATCATTGTACCTTGACTGTATAGTAAGAGCTACCAAGTTCTGCTTGAGTGTTCTAGTCTATTTATGTGTGTGAAATACATGATCACATACTTTGAGCTCATACTTTGTAACACAAGTATTGGTTGGTTGTTCAGAGACCTTTTCAGAAAATGATATGGTAGAGTAGAAATATGAATCTGAGGTCAGAGAACATGAGTCTGGATCTTAACTCCTCTACTTAGTTGTGTGACCCTGAGTGAGTTATTTGATCTCTGAATCTCAGATTTATCATGAGTTAAATAGATCATATGAAACCAATGATTAATCGAAGAATTATATATAAAATATATAATGGAATCATAGACACAGAGCAGGTCATACATGAAGTGTCTTCTCTTTATTTTGTCACATTTTTCTTTTTCCCTGATTTTTTTTTTTTTGGATAAAAAAGATAAAGCCGATTGATTTAGATGAGCTATATGACCTAGTAGTATAAGTTTTGGAATATGTCAGGGAAGGGATACTGGTAAAACCATAGATGACTAAAACCGTGAGAAGCTGAGACATGGACTCATTCATAAATGAAAAAGGGAGAAAAATGCCAAGACGATAAGGCAATTTTGTGAAGGCCATAGCATAAATAGTCCACAGCAGAGGCACAAGTACAACATACGCAGTTGCAAATGTGTTGTGTGCTTAACCAGGCACTATTCTGAGCTGTCTACTTTGTCTGCCAATTTTTGACATAAAATCTTGACTATCGTTGTGAGCTGGAATTGACTAGGCTCAAATATCATCCGTAATTAAAAGGATTTGCCTTTCTGAACTCAAGACTTCATGAAGACTTCTAAAAGAATCTAGTTGAGAATGACTGAATATATACTAATATATATATATCAATTTAAACAAATAGTGATAAATTTTGCAGGTCTGACATAAGCGCTGGGACAGCTGTCTCCTGGTCCTGTTCAGACCCTCTTCTTTCATTGTCTGGTGGGTACTATCTGTCCATCTTCTGTGTCCCATGCTGTCTTATAATCTCCACTGTTCTACCTTGTCCAAATGGTTTTAACTAATGGTTGAGAATTCTCAGCTTCTCTGTCTGCAATTGCTCAAAGTTTAGTTTTTAATTAGAGTTCTTTTGAACTGCATTTCCATAGCATTAGCAAAACTGTTCCCCATCTGCTTCTGAACACAGCCATTTAAAGCTATAACATATGAAGGTTTTTTTTCACTGTGCACCCAGCAGAATGCATGCCACCACCATCTTACACAGCTCTGAAATCTCTTGCTCTCAGTCATTGTTTGTGTTCTCTCCTTTTCTCTGTTGCCTCTTTTAAGGAAGAGAACAGTTCTCAGGTTGAAACAACATGAAATGTTTTCCCCACTGTGCAGAAGAAATGATACTTCTCATGTTGTACTCTGTCTTTCCTTACTAGCTGTAGTCAGAGTTTTGACATTTAATTATTTTGTGCCCATCTCTACATGGGTATCAAATATCTAAGTACATGTTACTGAATTATGAAAAATTGTCCAGCTGTTCTTTTGTTTTTATGTTGTTTTAGTCAGTTGTTTTTCATTAAACTCTGACCATGGACCAAAGGCTATATATGAGACAATCACAGAGGAAAAGAAAATTACTAGAGCAGAAAGTGGAGAAATAATAAAAGAGGAATTCAGTGAGAAATCTTGATTTAATTCCACTTAAAAACTTACCTGCTCATTTGACCCTTAATTGTACAATTCCAAGGTACTTTCTGATAAATGAGATACTTCCTCTAGATAGTGAGGTTTCTTTTTTAAGTATAAAACCAGTCTTTTAGGGGCCTCTCTGATGGTGCAGTGGGTTAAGCAACACACTATGAAGCAAACCGCAGCCACTTTGATCCCTGCCTCGGGCCAGGGAGGGGACCCACATGGCGCAGCAGACCTGTTCTGCCTTGCCTGCTGCTGCCCTCGGCAGTGTGTTTCAGTCAGTCTGCCTGTTCTGCTCCCCATTCTGTCTGGTGAATCCTCTCACCTCCGTGGACTCTGTCCTGTACCCCAGCTCTTGTATGCATAAATAAATAAATCTTTAAAAAAAAATAAAACCAGTCTTTTAAACTGAGAGTCAACAAGGTGATGGGGACTCCACCATTACTACCACCATTTCTTCTGGCTCCACTGAAAAGAGCACCAAACAGTGTCAGGACATGGCTCAAGCCCTGGTTTTTCACTTACTGGTTATATGACGTTGGCCAAGTCACTTAACCGTTTTGAGCCTCAGTCTATAAATGGAGACAATTTACCTTATAGGTATGCTCTGATTGGGACCATGAGCTATACAGTACTATGCAAAAAAAAAAAATTATTTTGAATTCACCAACTTCTGTTTTTCTCTTCCTTGGGTTCACTCACATGCAACTGACCCTGCCTCTTAAGTGAGGGTAGAAGAGAACTATTTGGCACCTAAGGAGTGCCAAGGACTCTGCACAGGTGACCTAACTTAACCGTCAAAACAATCCTGTGGGGTAGGACTTCCAAGGATTTGGATCCAGGCAGCCAGATAAGGTCTGGTGCTTAAAGACTTGCTGATTTGAGGTAACTTTCAATCAGCCATTTGTCACTCTTGCTGCCATGAAGAAAAAAGCTTCTGATAGAAGTTTCCTTTCAGGAGGATACAAACTCAGTACTAGCCAAAAGCCGCTGGTAAATTGGGGGAGCCCTAGATATCTCCAGAATGGCATCCTTGTGCGTCAGGAGGACTCACAGGAGGTAGGGACAGGCACTGGCTCCATGTGCAATACCCCTCAGGGCCACTTTGAGACCTGAAGCCAGGAGGGCTTCTCCACTGCAATCCAGGGCAGCACCAGAGAGCTTTGAAACTGGGACAACCACAGGCTAAGCTCGGCATCCAGTCCAGGCCTCACACTGAACATCACCAGACGGGCCTGTCCCCGATGGCCAGAGGCAGGCTTGGGAAGACCTGAAAGGAGAACAAGAGGCCCCAGGATAAAGAAAACTGGGCAGGCAGCGGCCTGGCATAGCAAAGGCAGGCAGCAGCCGGAGGAGAGCACGACCCCCACCAGTACTCGATGGCCTACAAAGTGCAAAGATTGTGTCAGCATTTCCATTTTAAACCCCTAATTTCATAGGCTTCCAGCTCAAGTCATAAAAATTCACTCTAGGCTGAAGTTTGGCATCCATTCTCTTAGCTGTTCTTAAGCTATGTGTTCAAAAATAGAAAGCATTTCTAGTTTCAGACATTTTGGGGACTTCCATAAACATCCCTGAAACTTCATTTGATAAAAATGGGTTTCTAAGCTCTTCGTTTACAATGCAGCGAAAGCCTGCCTCTGTAAATCTGAAGGAAATGTGTTTTGAAAAAGAAATATTGTTCCACCAGAAGTAGGAATTCCCTGCACACTGAACCAAGGCAGTGGAAGTGAGTGGAATCTGATGTTCTTGCCTATTCAGAGGCACATGCCCTGTGACCCACACTGCCCCATCAGGGCGGAAGCTGTTCTCACCCTGACAGACACTTACATTCCCAACAGGAGGTGGCTTTGTACAGTGGGGCAGCAATCCAGTCAGGTTTTCACAGATGATGTGATCTTGACCAATATTTATTTAAGCCTCGATTCTACTTTCCTTGCAAGTTTGGTACCAACAGAAAATATATGTCAACGCAGCCCGACACACACAGTCTGATAGACAGAATACACTGACCTTTACTTGTTGTGACTCGGGAACTCAGAGATGTGACGCATCTATAGTAGTCACTGGTGAAAAGTCCTCTTGCTTCTTTAAGATTTCCGCTTATTCTGCTCACCCCCTCATACCTTTCACTGCCCACTGGAGCTAGTAGTAAGGATGTACAAACCATTAGGCAAATTAGCAAATGAATACCCAAGAGAAAGCTCCAATAATTGAGAAAGCAAACAAGTGACAAAGACTTTCTTGTTCTATAGATGTGACAGGGTCCCTGAGGGTCACGAGGGCGTGAATTAGGTCAGACAATGAATACTAAGTCATCTTAGCTCCTTATAGCGGCTGATCAGAGGAAAGGGTGAAGAACCCGGTCTCCTCTGGTGCTGGCACTTTGGCAACTAAGGAAAAGGAGCGATGATAGTAGCTCAGCCATGCGCCCCAGCTGAAGGAGGGGCAGAGCAAGAGCCGAGCAGCTGCCCTCTGGAAACTCCTCTTACCAGGGCAGGAGGGGCACCTGAGGAGTCAAGGCTTATCTCAGGGGTGAAATGGAATGTCTGCCTGTGGCGCCTGATTTGAGAGCAGGGAGGGGTATTCGCAGCTCTGAGCCCCAACTCCCAGCTGCCAACATGATTTCTATCTCTAGAAACCAAGTTTTTGTCAACAAAGGGATTTTCAGAAATATCTTCTTCATTAATCGAGGCTCTATCCATAGAACAGTTAGGGGTCAGTCAAGCCTGAAATGTAACTTTGACTTTTTAAATGTCAAAAGCCAACTGTAGCTCTTCCAACAGTTAGCAGTTTTACCTACAGCTGTCTAATCCTTTTATCCCCTGCAAATTCCATTCCAAAGGGAGCCATTAGACTAAGTGAAAGTGTTTGATAAATACTAACTGATTAGGGATGGGAAGTTGATGAGGTTCCAATGAAAATGAATTTATTAAGCCCTTAATACTGGGTCTTTCTTCATATTTTAAAATTGTACGTTTAAAGAATGCATGCGAGGTATATATTAGACAGAAGAACATTAAGATAACTAATGTATCCCAAACACAAACTAGGAAAAGAGCGTCCACCATGCCACCAAAGACCTCTATGTGATTTCTCCTCACTTCAAATTCTAAAGGTTTCCTATTCTGTTTATCTCTCCTCGACTTTTCTTAAGCTTGTGGCTCACCCATGTGAGTGTTTATCCCTGAACTATACTGCTCGGTTTTTGTTTTGATCTTCAGAAAAATAGTGTCATATATATGTATTCATTCTTCTGCAGCTTACTATTTTCATTCTACATGTTTGCAGTATTCAGCTGTGCTGACATACATGGCTAAAATTCACTATCACTGCTGTGTTTTATTTCATTGTTTGATTGTACTAACATTTATTAACTTTTAAAGATATATTTTTTAATTAAAATATTTATTTATGCATGCATGCAAGAGCTGGGGTACAGGCTAGAGTCCACGGAGGTGGGAGGATTCACCAGAGACAGAGTGGGGAGCAGAACAAGCAGACTGACTGAAACACACTGCTGAGGGCAGCAGCGGGTGAGGCAGGAGAGGTCTGCTGCGCCATGTGGGTCCCCTCCCTGGCCAGCAGCAGAGATTAAACTAGTGCTGCAGTGGCTGTGTTTGCTTCATAGTGTGTTGCTTAACCCACTGTGCCACCAGGGAGGCCCTAAAGATTTATTTTTATTTATTTATGTATAGAAGAACGAGGGTGTATGCCAGAGGTGCTGGGGGTGAGAGGATTCATCAGAGACAGAGTGGAGAACAGAACAGGCAGATGAACTGAAATACACTGCTGAGGGGAGCAGCGGGTGAGGCAGGAGAGGTCTGCTGCGCCATGTGGGTCACCTCCCTGTCCGGGGATCAAACTCATGCCTCAGTGGCTGACCATAGTTTGATAACGCAGAGATTTAACCCCTGTGCCACCAGGAAGACCCTGTACTAAAATTTATTTAACCATTGACTTCTTGATAGATTGAAAAAAAAATTTTATTGAGTTCATATTGGTTTACACTGTTGCTTCCATTATGGAAGTGTAGGATCCCCACTTCAAGCTCTGTTGCCATAGGGTTCCCGCTACCAAAGAACCCATGGGCCACCACCACAGACCCTTGTGCTCCCTCCCTTTAACAGATGTTTGGGTCCATTACAGTGTTTTGCTATTGCAAGCTCTTCTGCTTTGATCATTACTGCACCTACCCCCTGGGGCACGTGGCAAGAGTTTCTCTAGGGATTTATTTCAGGCCATGCAGTGTGCACATCTTCAACATCCCAAATGGTGCCTCCAGCATGCACTTGTTCTAGCTGCTCCACTCCTTTTCGGATTCTTGGTTTCTCATGACATTTTAAGCTGTGACAATCTCATGAATGTGAAATAGCAATCCTTTATGATTTAAATTTTCAGTTTCCTGATTTTAAGTGAGGCAGAGACTTGTTTTGATAAGTTTATCAGTCAGTTTTATTTATTCTTTTATGAGGTACATGTTCAAGACTTTTTCTCATTTAGATATGGCATTGTCTTTTTCCTACTAAATGTAGACATTCTTTATATGTGCTGTATCTTTGCCACTGGATGTGTTGCAAACATATAACTGACTTTTCACTTATTTATGCTGACTTTTGATAAGCAGAAGTTTTAATATAGTTTGTTATTACTATCTTGTTCTTTTCTTGATAATTATTTCTTACAGAGGAAAAATAAGCTGGAATTTACTTCATGCTTAGTGAATGGCTCCCCTTTTGGATAGAATTGGTTCGGAAGAATCTGGAGTTGATTCAGTTTATTTTGAACATTTTTTCTTCCCCCTAAAGCAGGAGTCTGCTCTCTGGAGGCTCTCAAAAAGTATGGGTTTTGTTGATAACTTTCACCTGTTCTGGGGTTTTCTGTTTAGTGTCAAACAACCATCAGAGTCACAAAAAAAGGGGTTTTTTTTTTTTTGTTATTGTTCCTGAGAGTCAGCAAGAAATTGTAAAAAAACAATCCTGATCCTAACTTGAGGCTCATGGCAGTATCATAATATGGAGTTAACACACTTAGTATCTGAACCAAGTTCCAATTTGATTCATGGTGTAGGCGCTCTGATGCTCGGTCTTCTTGTCTGTTAAATGAAGATAACTGCATGTGCCTTACTCCATTTGTTAGAATCAGTGCGATGCTTTGGGTCAGGTGCCGACACGTCACACAGCTCTCGGCAAATGTTTGTTCCCTCACCCTAGAACGAGCTGCCCTGAGCAGCAGTTGGCCTGCTCAGCTGACTGTGACCTTTGGCCAAAAACCTGTCCTTCACCATTTCCCTCAGACTTGCATCTGAACATTTGGCCTATGTGATGACTATAATAGGGAAATAATTGTTGGTCAGAGCTTCTGAATTTTCATGTTTTTGTAATATACAAAGGAAGATCAGCAACATCTGTTTAATCATGCAGCTCAACTCATTCACCATGACCTATGTATTTGTCAAGTGAAAAGCCCATATTATTTTTACAAGCAAAAACATAACATCTTAGGAAGGATTGCTTACAACAAAGGACAACTGGAGATAATGATTTTCATTTTGTCACGGTTTACTCATAAATGTCACATAGACTTTCATATTTTCTCTCTTTCTCTCTCTCTCAGTAACCAGCTACGATTGGAATGAATCAGAAGCAGTGGCAGTGGCATTTGGTTAAGAATTTATCACAGAATTTAAGAAATTTTCTAAGGCCTTTCTCCTTGTTGTTTTCTTTTCATCGGTTGACAGGTCATGGATAATACCAGGATTTGTGATTTTAGTAAAATAACGAGATGCCTGTCTATGCCACCCATTCTTTAGCCAAATTTGCTTTTTAGTAACTGTAACCATTCAGAATGACAAATGCTATTTGTAAGTCATTCATGCCTTTATTTTATAATCTTTCCTGTTTGATCAGTTGCACTGGTTCATTTTATCACTTTCCCATTCTACATGACTTTAACGCATTGTTCATCTTCATTCATTTAACTAACAAATGTTTAGTGTTAAAATTTATTTTTGAAAATATACTCTTAAATGTACTATTACAGAAATCATTGTTACATTCTTTAGTAACTCAAAGCACATTTATCTGTGTGTTGCTGGTGTGCACGTTCTTTTGTTATATATACATTCAGTTATTTCTGACTCATTCTACTTTCATTGCGGTCAAAACCCTCACTTGATGTGCTGATTTTGAGTGTCTCTGTTTCTTCCCTGAACTCCTATAGGTCTTCATGTGGACCACTCTCAAGGTATCCATATTATACTGCCTCTTGCCACAGTTATGATTCTGCTTGTGTTATCTCCGCATCGGATTCTAAGGGAAACCTAATGTGTGTGCCTGCCCCTGTCAAGGGCTGCTTTCTTCTGGTACCTTTGAAGTCTTTCCTCCACACACTGCTGCTTTAGCCACACTGGCCTCAAGGAAGAGCAAAGTGGAGAAGGCGTCATTTCCTTTTATTCACTCCACCCTTATTTTCCATCAACACCATTTACACAAGGCTGTTCAGGACAGTGTATTTTTATGGGCATCAAAGAAGGGCTAACAGCATAGCAAAACAAACTGCTTGTGAACATCACTGTCCTTTAGTCTCCAGCTCATTCCCATAACAGAAATTTTTCCCAGAAAGAGAGGAGCTACCTTTCCATCAGCTCCAGCACACTGCCATCTTTTTAGGCCAGCTTCTTCTCCCTAGTCCCTCCTCATAACTCCAGATATTGCTGTCTTAGGGTCCCACCAGCACACCCACAATCACTCTCTACAGAAACTCAAGTCTTCTCCCTTTATCCCACAGAGACATTTTCTTGGCCTAGCACATCTAGAAAGTTCCATCAAAGTGTTTTCCTAAACAACAATGTTTTCATCAGTTGACACAGGAAGCTTGCAGCTTTCTGTACTAGAAGTGACTGCCATCAGGTATTTTTTTTAAAAGACATTTTCCTTACCATTACAAACATGAGGACCATATTGTGTTTCATATCATTCATAGTGCCTTGCACAAGAGAGGCTCTAATTTTTCTTTTCCACTCTTTTGGCCCTTATTCAACAAAAACACCTGCACTTCAATTGGATGTGAAAAGAGGGACAGGAGGGAAAGGAAGGAGAAAATATTAACTCCAAGGTTTCTAAATTAGGTGACCAGGTGGCTGGTAAGTCATCAATTTCTGCTTAGGATACACAGAAAGAGGAATTTTGGGGGTGGGGTGGGGTGGAAGAGAGTTTAATTTGAAACCTCTCATTTGAGGTATCCATAAAATGGCAGATAACAATATTCACTTAGCAATAGGAATCCTGATGTTGGTACTCAAGAGAGAATTCATTTAAATCGGTTACCAGTTAAGCTATAAGAGAAGTTACTCTTAGTGCCTAGGAAAAGAGAAAAACAACCAGAGAGAACATGATAGACATAGAAGTCAGTGGACAAATGATGCTCTTAGAAAAATATAGAACAAAAGGGACAGATGTAATGGTCAAATGTATAATAGAAGAAAACGTAAGGATACAACACTAGAAGGAGTTCAGTAGCAGTCCGGGTCAAGACAAGAAGGTCCACTCTTACTACATTTACTTATCATTGTTGTGTAAGTTCTAACCAATGAAAAGATAGAAAAGAAGGGAAGAGGGGGAAAAGAAAGGAGTAGAGAGGTAGTAATGTTATCAATATTTGCAAATGGTAAGCTTGTCTAACTAGAAAATCCATGAGAACCAAAAAAAAAAAAAAGACTTCTAGAGGGTTTCACTGGTGGTGCAAGGGGTGAAGTTGCAGCACTGTGAAGCTATCTGCAGCCACTGCAGCACAATTTTGATCCCTAGCCAGGGAGGGGACCCACATGGCACAGCAGACCTCTCCTGCCTCTCCTGCTGCTCCCCTCAGCAGTGTATTTCAGTCAGTCTGTCTGTTCTGCTCCCCGCTCTGTCTCTGGTGGATCCTCTCACCCCCCCATCTGGCCTGCACCCTAGTTCTTGTATACATAAATAAATCTTAAAAAAAAAATGACTCCTCGAATGAAGAGACTAATAGTACTCATTTATAAAAATAAGAAATTTTCCTATAGATCTCAGAAACAACCACTAGGAAAATATAATGAAAAAGTATTAAAATAAATGACATGCACAATAAAAACAAAACTAAACAAAGAGGTAAGTCTGGAGATGGAGAAGAAGGGAGTTCAGGGAACGCCTTCCTGTAGTCCGTTGTGGCAGCTAGTCATACCTCACCTTTTTGCTGCAGCTGCACATACGCTAGTCCTGAACCTCCAGTTAAAGAACAAGTTCCTGGACCTTGTCCATGTCCTCTCTTCTGTTTCACAACTGAAATCTACTAGAAAGCGAAGCACAGAAGAGCACTGAACCTCCCTGATCATGTTTGGGGACATTTTTCTCAACCTGACTTAAACTTTAGAGACTTAACAGCAGGAAATAACCATTTTGTGTACTAATGAAAAATTAACATTTTATCAAAATTATGAATCAAACTCCTTCCCCTATTCAACCTGAGAATTAACACTTCGACCAGACAAAACTTAGTGTCCATATTCCTATTTAATTTCTTTGCTTCAGCTAAGCGTACAGTGTAAAAAAGCCTTTTAAAAATAAATCTGCTGGATAACCATAAAAACCAGCCTTGCCAAACAGACTAGGGCCAAGGGAAAAGGAGGGCAAATGCTCCCAAACCAGAGTCTCCTCACTCTTTCACTTCTCTCTCTCTGTCTTCTTGCTGGCCAGATTACCTTGCACCAAAGCAGGTCATTAGTACAATGGTGAATCCAGGGGGAGGTATAAAGAATTATTTGTTAACTGAAGACTCTTCTAAATAGCCAGTGTCTTTTGTCTGGTGACTGACTGACCCTTGTTTCCTGCTTCAATTAAAACAGTCACTTGAGAAATAAAAATGCTTAAGGAAATTCAAACACATGGGGATATAACAGTCTTGTATTATGGTTGTAATTTGCGTTTCCCTGATGACTGTTGAAGTTACTCACCATTTTACAGAAGACTTCTGGTTTGGGTAACACTGTGACTTAGATAACATGAAAATATGGCCCTGCTCAACCTCTTGAAAGATAGATAAAATATAGCAACTTTCAGCAGTTAATCCTAAAGAAAAAGAAATTTGTAACTATGCTTGGTGATGGGTATTAACTAAATGTTATCACACTTGGCGATCACTTCACAATATAGACATATTGTTGTATAAAGTTGTGTTGTACAACTAAAGCTAATACAATGCTATATGTCAACTATATCACAATAAAAAGATGTAGCAACTGTCACTTAAGTATGGAACTGAGCTTTTAAGAAGAAAGATCCTGAAAGATGAAAAATGTAAGAGGAACTAAACAGAGTTGAAAGTTTGCTGTTGCTGGGCTACCTGGGGCCAGGTGAGCAAGGATCTCAATTTTTTTCTCTTTTTGATTGTTTAAGGATTGTCTTTTAAAAGAACCGTTTAATAAACACCTATCCAAATCACAATGTACAGTTTGATGAATTTTAACAAGGTGAACACATCCATGTAGCTAGCGCTAAGAAACAAACTTTTAAATTAGTACTCCAGTAGCTTGTGCCCCAGTCAATTACTACCCACGTCTCAGAGGAAAACCTCTAGCCTAAATTTTCACAGCATCAAATTAGTTTTTCTGGGCCTCCCTGGTGGCACAGTGGGTTAAGCAACGCACTATGAAGCAAACCGCAGCCACTGCAGCAAGAGTTCGATCCCTGCTGCTGGCCAGGGAGGGGACCCACATGGTGCAGCAGACCTCTCCTGCCTCGCCCGCTGCTCCCCTCAGCAGTGTGTTTCAGTCAGTCTGCCTGTTCTACTCCCCACTCTGTCTTTGGTGAATTCTCTCGCCTCCCTAGACTGTGGCCTGTACCCAGCTCTTGTGTCATAAATAAATAAATCTTTAAAAAGAGAAAAAAAAAGTTAGTTTTTCCTATCTATCTATCTGGTTGTTACCTAGTGAAAACACATGGTATATATTCAAAGCATCTGAATTCTTTTCTTTTGCTTAAGATTGTGCTTGTAAGATTTAGCTACTCTTTTATATCAAGTTGTAATTCAGTCTTGCTGTATAATAGTTCAGCAGATGAGATTTGTCTATCCTTTTACTGCAGATTGTCATTTGTGTTGTTTCAACTTTTGATTTACAATGAATTGCTAACTTTCGTATAAACATTTTTGTTATCGCATGCACCCATTACTTTTTCATATATTCTTAAGAGGAGAAATGCTTGGCTATAGGTTATGTTCCTATGAACTCAACACAATTGTACACAATTGTAGGATACTGACAGTTTAGTAGATACTACCAAATAATTTTCTAAAGTAGTTGTACCAATTTCCATTCCTACCACCTGTATATGAAAGGTCCATCAACACTTGGTATTGTTTGTTTTTTTCATTTTAGTCATTCTGATGAAAGCATAGTAATATTACATTATAATCACAATTTGTATTTTTCTAATCTCTATTGAAGTTGCTAATTACTACTGAGCACCTTTTCATATGTTCCTTGGCAATTTGTCTGTCTTCTTTTGCAAAGAACCTAGACAAATCTTTTGCCCATTTCTCTACTGGGTTGTCTTTTTCTTACTGGTGATAGGAGTTCTTTAAGTATTCTGTATTTGAGCATATATATGCAAACATATACACATATATAATATTTTCTTTTTCTTCTATACTTGATTTCATTGTCTTAGTGATATCTTTTAATAAGTAGGGTTTTTAATTCAATATATTCCAATCTATCAGCTTCTTCCATTATGGCTGATGCTTTATGTAGTAGCCTCTTTAAGAAATATTTGCTTAGCCCCAGGTCATGATGATATTCTTTCATTTTCTTTTAACTATCTCATGGTTTTGTGTCTCATAGCTAAATCATAGTCCCATCTGGAAGTCTGGAATTTATTTTTTGTGTATGGTGTGAGTCAGGGGGCAAACTTTTTGTTCCATATGAATATCCAAATGACACAGCACCATCCTTTCCCACTACAATGCCATCTTTTCATAATCAGGAATGATATATGGGTGGATCTGTCTCCGGACTCTCTGTTCTTTTACACTGGCTCTTTCCTCTATCTTTGCACCTTTTTATACTGTTTCAATTGCTATCATTTTATAACAGTTCTTTATGTCTTATGATACAAGTCCTCTGGATTTATTCTTTTTCCATGCAAGGGGCTTGAGATTTAGCTGATATGTATAGGAAAGTAGAGGAACTGATACTGCTAAAACCCTGAAAAACTCCCACCCAACACAAGACAAGTTTTGCCCTTTTTTTGAGTTTGGGTTCTGAATTTACTTTTCCTGCACAGTCTAAGAACCTCAAACTGAAAAATCAACAAAAGAGCTTATCTTCAAAAGTAAAAACAAAACTATTCTGAAGGGTTCTTACAGGAGATAAAGTCTGGCCTAGGATGAGCTCTAAAAATTATAAAAGAGTAGAAGAAAAAAACCTGTTGTGCAGCATTACTCGGTCCTTATAACAGATGATAAAATTAGCTATCCCCCTCCAAGAGCTCAGATAACAGAATTATCAATAGATGTTATTTTAAAAATGTTTACAATAATAAGATACATAAAAGAAGAGATAACAACAGAAAAGACAATGTTTTAAAAAACATTAAACTGACTTGAAAAGGAATCAGATTTCAAAGAATGAAACATATACTCCTTAAAACTGAGAGTATTCACTGATTCCATGAACATAGATAGACTTAGTGAAATAAGTGACAGATTTTAACCATAGAAGGATCCATATTACCCTGATTATTGTCCATTTCAACTTCAGGCATCAGGCCATCTTCCATCTTTGGCTGTGACATGCTGAAGGCCAGTAGGTATAGGTTAAGCAGATAATGTTCTAAATGGGAGGGGGCAACACTACCATTTCATTTCCAGGGCATTTGTCTTTCTGTCTTAAATGTTAAATATGGCATTTTTAGTGAAATGCCACCAAGAAGTTAATACTCAAAAATGACCTGGTGCAACAAATTCAGAGGGAGCTTCCTGATGACTAAGCAATTTGCAATGGAGGTTTTTGTTTTGTTTTGTTTTTTAATGTCACCTAAACAGAATTCTCCCCATCTGGCTAATTTAAGCTTAGTTTGTGTAGTGGGCAGCTACCATGATTCCCCATATTTAGCTTCCCTAAGCTGGAAATTGGAACCATTACAGGTTTCGGAGTCAGATCTGGATTTAAATTCTGGTTCTATCAGTTACTGCTCTATCTGGCCCAGAGTGGACATGCCGCCTTCTTCTCCCTCCTCTAAGCCGGAGTACACGTGACAAGTGTGCTTTTGCCCACCTGAGTCCTAAGAACCCCCCTGAAATAGTAATGTCAGTTACTCGGTCATTCCTGCCTGTCCCTGCACTTGATATTTTATTCACATTGCTTTGTTTCAATCCTCATGATAACCCTCAGATACATAGATATAAATACACGATAACCCTCAGATACATAGATATAAATACATGATAACCCTCAGATATATAGATATAAATATAAATATAGAGATATAATTCACCATTTTATTTGCCCAAGGTCACACACTAAATTAGGCTAGAAATGAGATTTGAACCCATATCTCTGCAAGGTTCTTTCTGTAACATTCAGCTGCCTGACTTATGGCTTATTTCAATACTTCCTATATTCAGCTTTCTTCTGAACAACACACTTTCATAAACTCATGCACGCTGGCAAGGAAGCAGAAAGGGTGTGCTGAGTTTGTCCCAGGCAGTTCTGCAGTCCAGGGCCATCATTCTGCTGCTGCAGGCTGGCTGTGTCCTCCCCTAAGCAGTTGCCACTGCTCTTATGTAAACCCCTCATGCAGGACAGGCTTTATTGATGCAGCCTTCAAAGCCAAGGCGGCCATCAGAGAGGATGGAAGAAACCTGTAAAAGTTGGGATTCTGGGGAGCCATCCCAGGTAGAGTTGCGTTTTTTATGCACCAATCCATTTGTGGAGCAAATTCGGTGTGCTCAGGACTGCAGTTAATGAGTACAAGTGAAGTTCAGTTCTTTGTGTAAACAGGGAAAGAGTGTGTGTCTGAATGTAATTCCGACTGCATCAAGGTCATTTTGGAGCTGGTGGAGCTCTATTTGTCTTAGGAAATCTCGAAAACTTTTATAGGGAATTCGGAAAATATTTTTAGCCAGCAGGAAAGATAAAATCCCTGCACACAAAGTACAGGCATGGGCCCAGAGACTGAACAGACAGACTGCTGTAAAAACCCCGTTTAATAAGGCATTAAAATGCCATCGACCTGGACACATTAAAAAAAGAGAGAGAGAGAGAGAGAGAGCTATGAAAACAAATACCATTCAAATAATTAGGATCTTATGCCTGAGGGCCAGCCTTGATGCCAAGCAGGGACTTCCCTGCAGGAATCAGAGCCGGGGCTGATCCGAAAGGAGCAATAGGCTAAGACAAAGGCAGCCCAGCGCCAGCCTCTCCCCGCCTCCCTCTGTGGCCTGCCGGGTGAAGCCGAAGGCATTGCAGTGGAAGTGCTTCCCCTCACCGACATTTTGGGTGACTTTTCAGTTCTGTGGTTCAGAGGGGGTTCGGTGCCCCAGAGGTTCACTGACCTGCTCTGGGAAGGACCAGGAGTGCGCGCCCCCAAGGTGGCTACGAAACTAGGGGTGGAAGAGGTGGTGAGCAGGGTGGGGGGTGGGGGGTCGTGGCGCTTGCGTCCTTTTGCTCCATAAGGACAAGGAGTCATTTGAAGGCCTTCTCTACTGGATGAAAACGCGCCAGATTGGGATGAGGGTTTGGAGCGGGAACATTTGTTTATGAACTTAACTGTGCGGGGGAGAAAGATGTCTTTTCACTGGCTTCTGTAAATACGGGAGCCGCTGCGCAAGATTTCCTGCCTCTTAAGCTTCTGAATCACCGAAGGCCAGGTGCACAGCAGCCCATTTCATCGTTGCCACCCCCCCTCCCCCCCCCCACCCTAGGGTAGCTGCTAGGACTCGGGCCCAGAAATTTGAAAAATAAAGGACTTGTGTTATTATTATTTCTGGAGTGGTTGTTGGTTTGCTTGGTGGCACCAGCATTGTGTGGAGTTGCCAGTTATGAAATGGTTAGCCGGTCTACATGAAGGTGCTTTCATAAAATTGAATTTTAAATCAGATTGTGTCTCTGATTCAAGTTGAGAGGACCAGGTATTTTTCACCTTTTCATTCTCTTTTTGCAAATTCTCATATGGATTTGTGATCAGTAACGTCTTACAGAATCCTGTTGAGAGTGTTGTGGCTCTCTAGATATATTTCTCATATTTTATTTCCTCTTCCTCTGGCCCATTTCCTTTTCTTTCAGCAGTAATGGTGATCACTGGTACAACTGGAAAATGAGAGTGGAGAAAAGGAGAAAAAAGGAAAGGAAAAAGAATGAAAGAAACAATTAAAGTCTATGCAATTGCTGGGGTTCATTTGAATTGGACCAGTCAGTTTCGTTTTGCAATACAAAAGAAAAATTCAGGCCTAGGGCCTAAGACTTTCATTAAAGTCAGCTTTGGTGAGTTCTAATAATACAGTGGTTTATTAAAAGTGTGAAAAATGTCATTGCAGAGACCTTCCCTAAGCAGCGGCCTCACCTCTTGGGTATGAGTCATGTTTCCTTCCATGGCTGTTTGAGCTGTAAAGTTGTGGGCAGGATATTTAAGGTCCAGCAAGCCTACCCCTTGAATCTTTCTTGCCATTTGGCTGGGATCGCGTCCTAATTAGCAATCTTGCCATCCAGAGCAGTAGCTGGACAGCAAAAGTGAGAGAGGGACTGGGCGCTTAGGGCTGTTGTAAATGATTAGTCCAAAAGAGTAATGTAAAACTTAGAAACTGGTCCCCGGCAGGAGTCTGCTGGAGGAAATGAAAGGATCAACAACATGAGAGGAGCACTGTGGCCGATTGTTCCCAACCACAGTCACAGATTGTTTTGTGTGTGCCGGAAATTGACCTCGTCAAAAGCTGAGGATGCAGGCAGGCCAAGGATAACGATAAGGCAGGTGATGATGCTAAATCATCCGCCTCTCAGAGCTGACGAGATTGTTCTCTACCTGGCCAACTATTCCTCTTCCTTCGTCTATAAAAAGCAAGGGTTTTGTTTCATTAAAATGCAAAAATGAGCCCTCGCTGGTACTAATTGGACCCACAGGAAGTTTAATAACTGCAGTCCCTTTCTTTGTTACTAACTATTTTCATACGGACCATCATTTCGCCCATGATCCAAGCCTAGGAGGCTGGCAGCACAGATATTACTCATCCCTTTTAATAAATGAGGAGGTTGTCGCCAAGAAAGACTGGGGAGCAGGGGAGACTCTTGTCTGATGTTGGATGGCAGCAGAGTTGAGACTTATTTTCAATGGATTAATTACTGTCACTGAGTTAGTCTGGCAATTGACTTTGAATGAAGGAGCAGACAATGCAAACTGTCCCTCCCTGAAGACACTGGTGGACATAACTGGCGTCTCAGTGGAGAGACACCTTTTCCTAAATGTCACAGGTTATAGTTCTGAATCCTGGATGAGTCCCAGACCCAGGAAGTAGGATGCTCAGCTGCAAAGACTGAGCAGGATTCTTCCCCAGCATTGCCCTCCCCACTGCCTTTGGCATTATTCACCACACTGTGCGTAGGTCTAGGCTCTGGCATCTGTTAAAGGAGGCTTAACTGTGAGACAGGAGAAGCAATAAAGCCCCGTAAAGCAATAAAAGAAATTTCCCAGAAAAAAAAGTCTCACATCTTTCAAGCATCTAAAATGAAGCCTTTGCACACTGGCATCTCGGTCTGCAGTTAGAAAAGGGGGCAGCTTGAACTGAGCACACACTCTACCTGTAGTATCTCATTTGATCATTTCTATAAATCGAGGTAGCACTTTATTACCCCTAATTAATATGGGGAAATAGAAACTCAAAGAGAAGAGGCGTGTATTTAATGTGTGGTGGGCCTCAAGATCCACTTCCTTTCTGCTCCCTCATGGTGCCTCTCCGTCAAAGCTCTGCAGACGTCGCCAAGAGGTCACACGGCAGTCTCGTTATGACTTCGTGCTCATCCTTTACTCCTCGTCCATTTGTGATCGTCCCTCTCTTCAGAAAAAACTAGAGTACAGACTACACTATATAAATAAGTTTATAAATAATAAAGTTATAAACAAATATCTAATATCTATGTTAGTACATGGTACATATGTTTAATAATAAACTGTACTATTATATGTACTACTGTACTAACACAGATATCAGATATTTACAAAGTATGAAGTGAAAATAAACAGAACAAGAAATTCTAGTATCTACTTCCCTTATCCTGCTTTGGAGAGAGTCCTGCTCTCCATTCAGCGTCCCACTACAACTAAGACATTTATGACGGCAACGTGATTCATGAAATCATGACCTTGAGTTTCAAGGGAGAGGGAAAGCTGGATGGAAAAGGGAAGGGAGACTCAGAGAAAGGGCAATCACACAGCCAGCCTGTGACCAGACTGGGATTAGGACCCCCAACTCCTCACACCCAGTCCCAAGCTCAGTTTCTTGGGTTAGGCAATTGCAAAACTCCAGTGTGATCGACCAGAGCTTAATGCCTTAACCTTTAGTGCTATGTCTGCAGTTGATTCAGGTTCATCCAGCACCCTGAAGAGACAGCCTGTGGGCCAGACTGTGAGCACGTGGGATCTAAGAAGAAAGATTATACCATGCTGTATTTTGATGCTATTTAAAGCAGCAAATAGTTTCCATCATTCCTAATGCAACCACGCAAAACCCAGCCTTTGCTTCAGGCAGTTCAGGGAACTCTTGGCATTAAGGAAAAGTGACTCCAGAACAACACTCTTGAGATCACGACCAGGAGTTGGAAAGACAAGATGAAACTGGCTCTGCCACCCAAGCCCAATGGGCTTAGGGTCACCTCTGAACACTAGAAACTGTTGGCTCCGAAGCACCTGGTTAACTGACTCTGCTAGTTTGGACCAAGATGACCCAGCCACATGGAGAAGGTGAGACCCAAAACCATGATGGCCCCCTCCTTTGATTAGGAGACATGCAATATATAACCCCAGTTTATGGGGCAGTGGTAGCAGGTTGTAATTTGCAGAGAGGACTGTAAAGCTAAGTGCCACAAATGATTCACTACATTATATTTGGAGGCGTCTCCGATGTCCATCTAACCAAATCTAAAGATGGGTCAGATTAGAGCCAATCGAGGAGCTGAACTAACTCAGTCGCTTCTGTGCCGGTAGGACGGTGAGTGACTAGTCTGCCGTCACTGGGGTTGTCAGCTTGTGGACCCGACTGTGGGTCTGTCTCACAGCTCACACAGGCCCATGCACGTAGATACGTCAAGCTGTGAGGGTGGAAGGATTAAAAGGCATCATCATTTCCTGAGCATGTGCCCTGTCATGGGGGCTTCACGTAGCAAGCCATGTTTGGGGCTTCTTGCCTTTGGTTTGGCTTCCCTCTTGAGACAGATAATGCCAGTTGTGCCTTGGTGTAGACTAAATGGTCACCCATGGAAGGGTTTGGGGAAGGGGGGATACTTTTGGAATCCTGCCAGGAAAAAGAAGTGTGGTGTGGAGACTTGAAGGGTAGATGCTGAAGTAGCCTGATCTGCTGGTACTCTTGGGGCTCACTTGCCACTAAGAAGCAGCTGGATAAGATGACGGTTGTCTGGGAGTGTCACGTTCTGGTGGCAGGCCCATCACAGCAGGGGCACTGGGAGAGCTTGAGGCCCTGGGGCAGAGCCTAGAGATAAGCTATGGGAGTGTCCTGCTTCCTCATCACACCCAAGGTGGCACCCATAGAGGACCCAGACCACACCCCCAGCTGCAGGGGAGTCA
Source organism: Galemys pyrenaicus (assembly GCA_019455555.1). NCBI lineage: Eukaryota > Metazoa > Chordata > Mammalia > Eulipotyphla > Talpidae > Galemys > Galemys pyrenaicus. The sequence continues at coordinate 326,147 of JAGFMF010011576.1, forward strand.
CCCACACAGCCAGCCCTCCACTCCTTGGGCAGCCTCCGGTCTTCTGCTTGGGGGTACCCTGGTTCCTCGTGACTGAACAGCCATCACCCCACAGTCCACACGTTGTCACCCAGACATGTACTCACCATGGCCTCACACACTTCAAACACTACAGAGTGGGCAGACCCGAGGACCTGCTGTTACGGCCGACACTGCCAGGCTTGATGGGAGAGGTCAGTATGCGGCCATCTTTGGAGGCAGAATCTGTGCCATTTGGCAGATTTTTGGGGATGGGCAGGTCGTCAGTGCTGGGCTCAGGTTTCTGACTTGAGCAGAAGCGCGCTTGGTGGGGGAACCACTGACCAAAACAGAGACTGCACAGGCAGATGTGGAGGGGTTGAGCTGGGGTGGGGGAGGGGGGCAGAGATCCTGACATCTCTAGAACAGAAATGGCCAGGAACTGTCTCAGCAGAGGGAAGTGAGATGAGACTTGAGATTCATCAGTGTCCATGGGTTGAATTCTTCAAACAGATGTCATCGGCTGGCTGGGGCGAGTAGCTCAGGAAAGAGAAGGTTGAAGCCCGCCCCTCCTCCCCTTGAATGAGAGCACAAGAGGGGTCAAAGGGACGGAGCCCAAGACTCTGGAAATAAGGCGAGGCAGCCCAGCAATCAGCCTCTGTCCACTTGGCCTCCGCCATAGCATCCAGGCATAGTTCCTTTACCCCTTCTTTGGTTCAGGCGCATCAACCATCACGACTTTAAAAAAAATTAAAACATTTAATGCGTGCAACAAATCAAACAAAACTGTAATGTATGAGGCAAATATCCCAAACAATGCCTCTTAAATCTTCTCTTGCCCCCGCCCCACACACACTCATTCACATACACACTCACAAATATAGCTCACAGATGTACATCATTCACGCACATGCAGATTCATACAACACACACATATCGCACACACACACACAGAGGTTTGTTTTTTATTTTGTAGTTCATACCAAGTGGGGACCAAAGATATTACTCAGAAAAGTTGTTCACATAGTATATCATGCAGATATATGTATATATTGCAGAATATCATGATTTATTTAACCATAATTTACTTTCCACCAATTTAGTGCAATTAAAATAGCATCACGATGAACATAGAACATTGACAATGTCCACAGTTCTGGTTCATCTCTTTAGGGTATGAACACTTTCAGCATCATCATCCATGATACCAAGCTTCTCCCGTCCCCCCAAAAAGAGACTCACAATCTGTGATGCTACCAGCAATGATTGAAAGAGACTCTCATGTTTTTGCTTTAATGTTTATTCGTTTGTTATATAAAAGTGGAATTTTATCACTTTAATTTGCCATTTTAGATTATTAGTGAGATTAGCTTTGTTCGTGTTAATTATCTATTTGTAATTCTTAGGAAAGATCTGATCACCACACCCATGGCCTCATTTTCAGCTCTTCAGTCCTCACCACCAGCCCTGGGTCCTCCTGCCCCAGATGCTTATTCTCCACCCTGGGCTCCAAGCAGCCCTCCCTCTCCCTGCTGGTTCTGCATCCCTTGGCATCTGCTCTTACGCCTCTTCCATTCCTACCCAGTCCTGTAGCGGGTCTTTTTCATGGCTTTTGTTCTTGTGCTCCTCTCTCTGCCTTCCCTAGCCCAAATGGAGAACCAAACACAAGCCTAGAATTTCCAAGCCTAGGTCTTCCCTCAGCCTGGGGTCAGTGCTGGCCACAGAGAGACACAGCAGGGCCCTCCTTGCCCTGGCCTGGGCCCTAGTCAGTGGCAGGGTGCAGAGCACAGCTGAGGCCTAACTGCTGGAACTTTGCACAACTCTCATCTTTCCCCGTCCCGTTTCGCTCCACTCCCTGGTATTCAGACTCAGGCTTTAATTTTCACAAATCATACAATTTGGTGATCTGGGGTTTCTGCCGGAGAATTTCTGTGCGTCTCAGAGCACTGGGACCTGTTTGCCCTTGTTAGAGAAGAGGGACTGTGGACGCTCTGCAGACCCCGGCAGGCAGTGGTAATAAGCAGGAGCTGCTGGAGCTGCAAAGTGTAAACCTGGTCCTTCTTAGTGAGACTTTGCAGAAATCCCACTGGAGATTTTTCTGCCCCTGCCCTGTCTACTTTCCTTCATAATGATAAATGGCTGAAAAGAAAACTATCTAATCTGCAAACTGCTGACTTTTTTTCTACTCTTTCTTCAAGGAAAAGAGGGACGAGCACAGTCACATAAAACAGAGTCCTTCATCGCCTGCTTCTCAGGAGACAGTTCAATTCCCTTTTCATCCTGGGCCTGTTTCTGATCTGTGATGGGCTTGCATTGAAAGCTCCAGCCAGGCCCTCTCTAATCAGTTGCGACAGACGCTGCAGTTGCCTGGGCTGCCCACCGAAATTGAACTGATTATCCGCCCCTTTGCCATTTTGTTCTGCACACAATTGCTTAATAGCTGTCACCTTGGCTTTCAGTCTCCGCCAGCTTCAGACTGACTGGTTCCCATTACTCGGGATGGCCAGTGCAAGTTCATCACCTTTACAGGATGTCCTTGATTGATTCCGGATGCCTCCAAGACCTGTAATATATTTGCATAGGAGGGAGGAGGGCATTGTTGGGGGATGCAATAGAAAGCTCTTGGTCTCTGCAACTGCCAGGTCTGGGGGCAGGGGTCCTCATATTTGAATCATTACCAAGGATTCTTGTCAGGATTCTGGCCTCTGCTGACATAGCTGCTAATGAATTTGTAAGTTTTGGTGAAGTACAAAGAAAAATCCAGACTGTCCCAACCTTTGCTGTCGCCACCTGCCGCCTGGGTGGGGGTGGCGCACAGAACTGGTGCTTTTCCAGCCTGAGCTAGTGCTGGTCTTTGAAATCAGTCTCCTCCCTCTCCCCCACCTCCCCCTGCCCGCCAAGCAGAACTGGGGTTTGGAGGGAGGCATCTTTCAAGTGAAATCCTGTGCACTGGGAACTACTTCAATTAGACAGCAGGGGGAATGTTAACATGCCCTCCGGCCTTTTAAGTGGGTTTTAATTTTATGTTGTAAGATAAGACACTGCAAGGCTGGGGCTGCTACTCCTCCAGCAGGCTCCATTAGTGGGGAGAGCCAAGGCCTCTTGACCCCCTGAGGCCCAGCTGAGGCTGGAAGTTGGTTTGGTTTTTTAACAATTTGTCAGCCTGCCCCAGCTTCTCTTTTCATTCTCCCCTCTGTTATTCTAGGCCCTTCTGTTGCAGAGCAATCCGGTGGCGGTGGCGGAGCTGTGGCTGAGCTCAGCTTCCCCCAGTGGCCTGGCCTTGGGCTGGAGAGTAGAACTCTGGGGGCTGCTTGCCTGTAGCTCGCAGCTATAAGCAGTTCCTCGCTTTCCCCCACCCACTCAAGGCCCAGCAGAAGCAGAAACACTTTTCATGTGGCAGGTTTCTGGCCCAATGATGTATGACCTGTTGGCGCTACTGAATGGTGCCCTTTGTTCCAGGGTATCCCATGTGCCCCCTTTTTATTGACTTGTTGATTCAGAGGGCAGGAAAGTTCCACAAATCCCACTGCAGACCCTGCTGTAGCCATGCCCAGGTGGGGAAGCCCGAGGAGCTCACCCTTTCCAGAATGTCCATAGGAAGTTTCTCTACTGAGACAGCGAACTGTGTGTCTCTGGAGTGTGTGGGAACCCACATCTAGCTCCCAGACCTCTGCCTTCGGTTCTAGAATGTGTGCTATATCCAAAAATCCTGTCTTCACCCAGAAAGGAAAGAGCAGAGCAGGTGTGAGTTAGGAGGAGCTCCCTTCCCTACCCCTGAGCCGAGCACAGTTAAGTTTTTCTCTAACACCCATGATCCCAGGGTGGGAGCCAATAGTCAAGGGAGGAAGGAGCTTGGCCTCCCCCTCCAAGAAGTCCAGCCAGAGAGCAGCCCTAGAGCCACAAAGGAAGACTCAAGGAAAACAGGAGACAAGGTTGATTTTTCACACAATGGGAAATCTCGTCTTAATCCGATGACAGTGGTGGACAGGGTTGAGCAGCTCTGAGAAAGGAGCCGTGAGGCTTCGCCAGAGGCGAAGGCTTGTAAAGAGGGAGCCCCAACTGCACCTTTCTACACCAGCTTCTCCTCTACTCGGTGGACCTGGACTGCATTGCAGCTCTTTTTCCCCTCCCTCTCCATCCTGGGGCTGAAGTTCAGGGATCTGGCAGAGGAGTGGACACATGGTGGACTCTGCCAGGCCTCAACTACTTCTCCCTGGGGTGCAGGTAGCTGATGAGCTCACACCTCTCTCTGCTCCAGGAAGCCCCAGGCTCTGCTCTTTAGTTTTTTTACTTAAGCACCTGCAAAAATACCCCAAGAAGTCCCTACTTGTGGGACCACCTCCCCCAAATCACCAGGTTGTGTGTTGGTGACTGAACGGTGATAGATTCTTGCACACGGCCCTCCCGGCCTTCTGGACTGACTGTGGACCCCAGAACCAGACCCGCAGGTCGTAGCATGAAGTCAAAGTTACCATCATCGCTCCACTGGTCCTAAGACACTTCCTTCCAGCTCAGAGGCTACATGATACAAAGGCTCAGAGGTGCCAAGGGCTCCACCTGGTCCTGGAGAAGAGGTGCAAGCAGAAGGGGAGGCACAGACCTTCTGCTGAGCCAAGAACTCCCAAGTCAAGAGTAAAGAGAACCCACACACTTCACAGTTGTAAAATGGCTTTATGTTCCGATATGTAAAATAAAATGGCCATGCTATATATAAAACAAAACACTTGAAGTTCCATATCCCCTTTAGCTAATGTGTCTTCTAATAAAGTTTAATCTGTAATGCGTGTGTTTATATATATTTATATATATATTTATTTATGTTTTCTCTAAACCATTCTTAGTTCTTAACATCAAACGTGTAATAAAATAGATGTCATTTAAATAGATGTCTTTCCAAATACCCCCTCTGATGTTCACTTTTAAGTTTATTTGTAAAAAGCAAAGCTGAATTTGACATGTGGCCTGCATTTGTGATATATATATATTTATATTTATATTTATATTTATTTATTTAATATATAAATAGCTATTCTGCATGCAAAGAGTTTAGTGATTTCCCAAACTTGATTACAGAGTTCACACCAGCCACGCGGATGGTCTGGTGATGTTCAGCGCCGAAGAGCTGGCCTGGGGACTGCACGATCCGCCTCACTGCACAAGAATTACCCTTGCTCCTCTGTGCTCGCTGGCTGAATCTCCTGGAAGAAATGAATGTTTTCCCAGTTCTCCTTTTTATTTCTGCTGGGCTTTCTTGCTCCAGGGGTGTGGGTTTTCTGGAAGCAGAACAGGCTGGAGATGTCTGACAGCAGCCCCACTGCGGTCTCCCGAGGACCAGGCCTGGTGAAGCGTGTTTCCGAGTCGCTGGTCGTGGGAAGCAGACGGTGCCCGAGAGGCCGAGTCTTACACGCCAGGAAGAGGGAGAGACTGCGTGTCGGGCATGGGAGGGGAGGGCTTTGCGTTTTGCAAAAAATCTAAATGATGACAGAGATCCTATGGGTTGTACTTTCCCTCCTCTTGAAGGGGAAAAACAAAATTCAGTACCGCCAGGTGACACGGCGCGGGACCCTCTCTGGAAGTCGGCCTCAGAGCGCAGGGCTCCGGAGAGCCGCTTCCAGGCCACCCAGTGAGCTGTGCGCTGTGCTTAGCTGAGCCCGGGACTCAGGTGGTCTCCTGGGAGTCCAAGCTGCGGAACTTCAGCTCCCAGAAAGATTCTCGGTCCCCTTGCAGACAGGTCAGGAGCCCTACGAAGTGCACAGAGCCCTCCACCCCAGCGAGGAGACTCTTCCCTCAACCTTCCCTGCAGGAGAGACCTCATCGCCTGCCCCCTGAGCAAAGGAAAGATTATATTATAAAACCTCTAAGTAACTCATGACCTCTCCACTCCCACCCCACCTGTGGGTATGTCAAGAGATGTCAGATAACAGCACACCCAGGTCCTGCAGCCAGAACAATTTCTTAGTAACTGTGGGTTTTTCCCTCATCACGACCATAGTCATGGGTCAGAGACAGATGCTCTCCACACACACACACACGCACGCACGCACGCGTGCACACACACCACCCTTTGAAATACCTTCCCGTGTGTCTTAGTAGTGCAGGCCACCCATAGAGGCTAGTACTGGGTTAACATGGTCCTGGGGCTGGGCGGAGACGGGGGAGTCATCCGTCAGTCCAGTTGTCTACAGTCCCCATTCCTGAATGATACTGTAAGGACGCTTCCCGGGACAAGGAGAAGCTCTGAGAGTAGAGGAATTCGTTGGCAGCATTCAGGTGTGGAGAGGGCGGCTTCCTCTCACACACTGCGGGGAGGCCGCGCTCCCTGGGGAAGGAGGCAGTGGGCCCCCGCTCCCGGCCCTGAGACTGTGAGAGCTGATTGTAGACGCTGAAGTGGGTGTTTCCTGGTGGCTGGGTGCTCTGAGCGGAGATAGCAGGCAACCGAGGCATCATAGTGGTGGCAGTGAAGTGCGTGGGGAAGGGCTGGTATGGCACGGTCTCCATTGTCTGAACGCTGTAGCTGGTATATGGGGAGACTGACGTCCACATGTTACAGCTCAGTGGGGGTGGGGGCAGGTCATCCACCCCGGACACCCCGGCGATCTCGGGCCCAGAACCTGAGTACATGCAGGCCTCTCTTGGTGTCACCTCACTGCAGTAGGAGGGGCTCAGCATCTGCTGGTCGTATGGAGGGGGAGAACGAAAATAATGATCCTCCCCCACGGCAGAGGGGGCGTCCAGATAGGATCGCTTGCAGGGTAAGTCCAGATGGCGGGCACTATCTGCTGGAAGACAAAGAAACCTTCAGAGAGAACCGCTGCCACCAGCCCAGTGCCCACAACACCCCAGTTGGATGCCAGGATAGCCTACCCTTGTTGTTTGGGGTTCACCCTTGCCCCATATTGCCAGAACCATTTTAATCAGCGACAGCTTTTTTATAAGGTGGCAGCAGCCAAGAAGCGGTCAGCTATGGACCCTGCTCAAAGGCCAGGGAGAACAATGCCTCTCTGGATGCTGCGTGGTGTGCTTAGCAGGGCAGCGCAAGGCTTTGATCCTCTGCCATCCTGACTCTCGGGGGACAGTAAGAGGTCTTAATGTGCACTTGCATGCTTAGGCTAGGCCCACCCTAGCCAAGGAAAGTGGGAGTGATTGCCAGGCCCAACCAGGCCCAGAGGCCACATCTGTCTGAATTAACCAGAAAATTCAAGCCACAAAGTTTCTGCTTCTATCCTCAGCTCTCAGTATGAACTTAAAGCTACTCACAGGCACGTTCCTACTGCTTTCAGAAGAGGAAGTAAACCCTGCATATGTTCAAGAAGTCCCATCAGATCATTACAGATTTCAACACAATAATAGTCTTTCCAAAATTAAGAAACAGAGCTGATAATAAATAGAAGGTGACTTGTACTTTTGAAGCTAAGCTGTCATCTGGGGAAAGATGACATCCGTTGCCTCAAACCACGCACACCCGTCTTTCATCCTCAACCGTGGGGGTGTGACTCTCTGGAGTGACAGGGCCTCCCTGCCCCCAGGGATGACCCATGCCTGAGGACTCGGGCAGCTGCCCACTCAGCAGACTGGAGAACACTGGTCCAGTGGCTTGTCCTCTCTCCCTCCTGCTGGTGTCCCTGGGGACTCATTCTGAGAGAGATGTGTGTCCCCACAGGCACAGCCTGGGGGGGTCTGAAGACCTGCACTCACCTCTTCTCACTCCCCTCTGGAGGCATCTTCCCTGAGGAGATACTTGCCCCTCTGTCTTACCCAGCTCTCTCCTCCATCTCTCATGCATCCCCCTCTCCATACTCTCTCAAAATTCCTCCTTTCTTCCTACACTAAGTTCTTGGACTTGGGAAGTGACAGGTCATTCTAGGTCAGGAGTAGCAAACATTTTCAGTCAAGAACTAGATGACAAACATTTTTGACTTGGGCCACACTATACCTGCCCACCTATCCAGCTCTGCCGTCTTCACCTGAAAGCAGTCATAGATAATTGGTAAATCATGTGTCTGGCTGTGTTCCAATAAAACTTACAGACTCTGAGGTTCAACTTTCATATAATGTTCAAATATCATGAGATAGTATTCTTTTGTTTTTTGTCAACCATTTAACATGGCTCATAGGCCAAACAAAAACAAGCAGCAGGCTGGATCTGTAAGGGCCACAGTTTGCTAACCCTTGTCCTAGGTCATTAGTGCAGGGGACACTCAGAATTTTGCTGGTTAGTCCCTAGGAGCTGAGCTGAGAGAATGTTCTGGATTGTAAACAATCCAGACGTTCAAATTCTTTCCCAAGAGAATCTCAGCAGCCCTGTGAGGTCCTCTGGCATAATAACATTAACCCTCCCTACTTCGTAGATGGAGAACTCAAGACCCAGTCCCAGAGCGCAGGTATTCTGGGCCCCAGCTCAGAGCTCCTCTGCAGAGAGAACCCAGCATGGGTAGTTCTGTTGCCTGTGTTCCGGCACCCACGCCAGCTTGTTTCTACTCTCAAGAGGCCTTTACAGGGCCTCCCTGGTGGCGCAGTGGGTAAGCAATGCACCATGAGGCAAACCGCAGCCACTGCGGCACGAGTTCGATCCCTACCGCCGGCCAGGGGGGGGACCCACATGGCGCAGCAGACCTCTCCTGCTGTGCCCGCTGCTCCCCTCAGCAGTGTGCTTCTGTTGATCTGCCTGTTCTACGTCCCGCTCTCTGTGGTGAACCTCTCACCCCCCCACGCCTCTGGCCTGTACCCCAGTGCTTGTATGCATAAATAAATAAATCTTAAAAAAAAAAGAGGCCTTTACAGATCCTGGTATTGGGGAGACCTGGTCACACGACTCTAGGACATCTCTGTGCTGATAGAGGTAACTTTGATCATGACAACCCCATAATACCTAAAAACCGCTGGATTGTAACATCTGCTTCCTCCCACACTTCAAGGCCAAGCCCTGCTGACTTGGCATCACCGGCCCACCCCAGGGAGGCTCTCCAAGCAGTGACCTCAGAGCAACAGGTGCCTGCAGGTGCATGCGCACACATGCCCACACATACAGTGGGAAGTGTTTGTGGGGACAGCTGCACCCTTCCTATGACCCACTAAGACTTTTAGACCAGGAGAGCGCTACCTCGTCTTTTCAGGCAGTGATAGAAGAGACTGGAGTCCCTCTGGGTTGGGAAGGTGTTGAGGGGGAGATCCTGGGGCTCTGCCGTGGCAAACTGCATGTGAGCCCCGTTCTCATACTGGTAGTGCTGGAGTGCCTGGTGCGCGCCGTGCAGGGGGCTGACGTCGGGCTTGGCCGAGAGCTGGGTGGACACGAGCCTCTGTCTCATGATGCTTTTGGAGATCACAGGGTATTCTTTGCTGGAGGGGTGGGGGGCACAATCAGGGGGAGACAGGAAGACAGTGAAGACACTTTGAGGGTTACCGAGCCCATGTGCCTGAACCCAGTCTGCCCGCCTGCCTGCCCCCAAGCCAGGGCAGTCCCACCTCTGCAGCCGGGCCACACGCAGGTCGCTGTCATCACTGCCCCGGAATCCCTTGGCAAAAGGGTTGTTCTCAATTTTCAGCTGTGTGATCTGTCAGGAGAGGACACGCAGCAGTCACTGGCGGTAGAGGACTGGGCTGGCCCCTGGCCCCCCTCTACCTCCACAGGCATTTTCAGACTTTACGGCAGGGCCTGACCCTGAGGAGTAGAGGGTCCCCGGGGCCTTGCCATTCACATCTGACTCATCCGGGCTCTTGCTCATCTATTCCCTAGAACTTGACTCATCTTCCGCTCTTCCGCCCCACTCTGCTCCCTGGCTTCAGTCCCTCCTCATTCTCTCCCGGGTGCCTATAACAGTTTCAGCCCTGCCACCCAATGAAACCACCAAGGCCAGTTCTGAGTGACCGTTCTGAATGCAAATCTGATGCTGTCTCTTCAGCCTAAAATTCACCACGGCCCACAGCACCCCCTCACAGACGCCCTAACGCCCCATCAGTTCCATTGTGTCCCAAGCAGAAACCCCCTTGAGGAGGGCAGCAGGGGCAAAGGCAGATAGCGGGAGGGCAGCTGGTGCCGGAATCAGGGGCAATTTACGTGGTCGGCTGTGGAGGGTGAATTGTTGGATGAGAGGCACCTCTGACCTCAACTCGGGAAGGTTCTCAAATGCTCAGTCTCTCGGTCACCTCACAGCTGACAGTGCTCCCCACAACTCCTCTCCCACCCCACCCCCATGCCCCACAGGCCCTGAATCCTACCTTTGACTCCCACCAGGGAGAAGACTGTAGCAGGTTTCATGCTCCTGATTTTTACAGATGTCAACTCTGTCCCTTCCCCAAAACAGAGACCTAATTACTTTGCACCAGAGATTTATGAGCCTGCTCTCCTTTCCTGCTCATTACTCAATGTTCTCACTATTTTGAGGGACACAGCAGGTTTCTGAGGTCCCTGCACTGGTACCTGAACTACACCAGGGCTTCCCTCTGCCTCGTAGTGGCAGATGGCAGGGTGGTGTCAGTGGAGGGGGTGGGAGGCTGTGGCTGTACCTTGTGATTCTGGTAGGAGGTCACAGAGATGAAGGAAGTCTCTGGGAAGACGTGAGTGCAGAAGGCCGTGTTTTTGGAGCCAAAAGCATTGTTCTCATCAGCCTTCACGATGTGCAGCCGTGGCTGGTACTTGTGCATGGAGTTGAGGATGATCTGGAAAAGAAGGATCTCAATCTAAGCTCCAGGTTCCCACCGTCTGGTCGCTGGACTCCATCAGTTGGCTCCAGGCTTACTCACTGACCTAAAAGCCCAGCTTCAGGACTGAGTCCAGAAAGATCCTGATGAGGCTCTGATGCAGAGAACCAGAGCTCTGAGCCCCAAACTCAGTCTCTGTGATCCCCACTAGCCTCTGCTCCAGTACTGTCTCCTGGCTCCAAGACCAGCCTGAGTTACCAGTGGCTTCAGTGTGGTGATGGAGAACCTGACCATTTAAAAGCCCCAGGTGAGCTTAGCGTGATGCGGTGGGTGGAATTCTGAGTCACAGGCAAAAGCCCAGGGTGCCGCTACCTTATTGCGATCTCAGACAAGTCATGGGACTTTTCTGAGCCTGTTTCCATATTTGTAAAATGGGATCTTGACACATAACTTACCTGCCTCGGCCATCCCTGCAGGCTGACTGTCCTGTGCTTCTCCCTCTCCTGACCTACCTTTTCTAGAAGCTCTCTCTGTGAAATGCGTGCTCAGCTCCCCCCTCTCACATCTGTGAGCAACAACAGCAGCCTACAGCCCAGGGGGTTGAGGAATGGGGGTCAGGGGGAGGGAGGAGGAAATGTCCCACTCTGACCTTGCTCCTCAATCAACCCTTGGTTCTTTCATTTCTCAGCATTCACGGAGACCTGCCAAGGGGGTGCTGGGGAGACCCAGATGTCTGCGCTCAGACTGCTCGGAGACAGCCCACAGGCAGCCTGGAGGGAAACTCCATCATGGGTGTGAGTTCAAGGTGCCAAGGTAGAATGCAAACAAAATTCTAGAAACAATGTCCAGAAGGCCAGGCAACCTCTGCCCCTGAGGATACCTGGGGGTATGGAAAGCGGGTGCCCCAAGGACCCAGGAGTAATACACAGTAGTTGCTGCTCCAAACCCACTTCGTTTGGCTGCACCCCACGGTAGCGGGCTGCATCAGGTGCCATTAAAATGTATTTTTTATCGCTGACATTTGCCAGACTCCCTCCCCACTGGAGGCAGGACCAGGAATTTGGGGCATTTTATCAGCACCGGCTGCTTTGGTTAACCCTTTGGCTCCTGCAGTGGGTGGGCTAGACTGGCCCTTGGTCCTGTTCCCCTCTGAGTTCCTTTCTGTCCACTCGGAGTACCCTCCTTGGCCTGACCCTGCTGGCTGCCAGCCTTCCAGTTCCCAGGGACCAGGCCCCTTTGGGGGAGTTTAGTGAAAACTTTAACCCTTGAGTAACCAGAGTACCAAGGGCCAAGTCAGGCTCTTCCAAGACAAGCCTGGATGGGGCCTTAGTCTGGGAAGACTCCATTCTCAGCAAGCCCTGGGGACAGGGAGGGCCCAAAGAGCAAACTCAGGTGAGGAAGTGGGTGGGGCAGAGCTACCCTGGGGGCTTGGGCCTTCCCTGTCTGCCCCAGTTTGGCTGGGTAGCTCCCTCCAGCAGGAGTCAGCCTTTCTGCCTTTTGCACCAACCACTCCCCCTCTCTAGCCCTCAGTGACAAACCTCTGGACCCTCTTGGGGCCAGCACAGAGCTTCTCAAACCTCAAACCAGTTTCTGCATCTGGGGACCACAACTGGCAGTCTGCCAGACAAAACCTCAGAGTGAGACTGAGGAGCCCAAGTCCTGCCTGGTGAGGCCTCAGCAGACATCTTTTTCCAGGAGGCTGGAACTGGTCGTCTGGGTGGAGGACACCTCTGGTCCCTTTGGGTTACTCTGTCACATTGCACTGTTCCCCAAGCTGTTAGAGACCACAAAGGACCTACGTTCCCAGAAGATGCAGCAACTGAACACCTGGGCCCATCAAGGTTCTCCAGGAATCCCCAGACTCCCACCTCTGCACCTTTGTACATGCAGTTCCCTCTGCTGTTCATTGTTTTTAATGCCTGGGAGAGAGCTCCCCCATTTTTGGTCAGTGATTACATTTTTTTTTTTTTGAGAATCAAATTTTTCCCTCACTTCTCCCTCTCTGGATCCCACTTAGCCTCAATAGTCCCACTTTATTAGTGTTCATTCATGTATCTAAGCATTATGCTCTATTGATTCATCTGCTAGGGAAAGTCCACTATGTGTCTTTGTCATTCTGACCTACTTTACCACACATAATTCCCTCAAACACCTTCCATTTTGCCACCTTCCTTGTGAATAGCATCCCACGGTGTGGCTACGTCATGTATTCCTTATCCAGTCTTCTGTCAGTGGGCTCAGGTTGTTTCCATGTCCTCGTTGCTGTAACTAACACCACCACGCTGTTGAGCATATGATTCTCTGAGTTGCTGGTTTCATGTTCTTTGGCTAGAACACGGGATTGCCGGGTCATACAGTATTTCAATTTCAGTTTTCAGATTTTAAAGGTAAATGCAGATGGCTTTCCAAAGGGGCTGCACCAGCTTACCTTCTTGACAAGAGTGTAGGAGGGTTCCTCCTTAGTCAGGGGCTTCTTAGTATGTGCTGTTCTCCCCAACATGAGATGATATCCCTCTCTGGTTTTGACCTACTCTCCCTCCCTGTGCTGTCTTGATCTTCTACCCCGGTCCTCCATCACCTTCTAGGTTTATCCTTGCCAGGTTACTAGGGGAATCTGAGCTCCCATTCCAGCACCTTCCTCCCTTGCATCATCTACTTGGCAATATTGTCTACTTTCCAGTAGTTTCTGTCCTTTTGATTAAACCATAAACTCCGTGAAAGAGAAGACTCTATCTTTTATTCCTTTTTTACCTCCAGCTCCTTTACACCAAAACAGGAACTAGGAAGTGCGAGGCAGTGCCACAGGAGTGAGAAGCCCTAAGCCTGTCCCCTTTTCTCTAACTTTCTTTGCTTACTAGAGACAAGGCAGCCTCTAAAGCATTTTGCAGGTCAAAACCAGCAAGGAAACATGCATAAAGATCTTTCTGTAAGCCCTCACATGCTTCAGCTCCCCAGCAGGCACGACTAGCCCCTAGTTACCCCACCTTTCCTGGGGTTTGGGGACAAAAGGAGGAGAACACAGATAACTGGCTGAGAAAACCCAAATCAGATGTTACAGGTACCCGCTCCCCAGTGAGGTTGTGCTGTCCCTTAAGGACACCTTAGGACAAAGAGCTGTACACACCCTACTCCTCTGGCCTGGCCACCTATGCAGTCACAACTGTAACAGTCCAGCCAGAGCCCTGCGCATCATCAGGTGCCCTGCACCTCACCATCACCCACCTCCAGGTCCAGTAAGTGAACAAGTCTTGTGACTGTAAAACAAAATCCGGGCCCTCCCTGGTGGTGCAGGGGGTTGAGCAACGCCCTATGAAGCAAACTGCAGCCACTGCTGCATGAGTTCAATCCCTGCCGCCAGCCAGGGAGGGGACCCACATGGCGCAGCAGACCTCTTCTGCCTGGCCCGCTGCTCCCCTGAGCAGTGTGTTTCGGTCCATCTGCCTGTCCTGCGTCCTGCTCTGTCTGGTGGACTCTCTCACCTCCTTGCACCTCTGGCCTGTACCCCAGTGCTTGTATGCATAAATAAATAAATCTTTAAAAAAAAATCCTCCCCAATCCCTCTGAGCGACCCTGGCTCAGACGCCATCTTTCTCTGGGTTCTGAGGCAGCCTCCCCTGCATCTGCATCTGTTTCTCTCTAGTTTCACCTGCTACACACAGATCAAGTCACTTGCCTGTTTGGACCCTTCCAGTGAATCCAGAAAGACTGTACACTGCTTGAAAGCAGGCCCCTTTGTAGTTCTTTTCCTTGCCCCCTACTTCCCTCCTCCTTCTACCTCCAAGTCCTTTCATTGTTTAGGGCTCAACAAATGCTTTATATTTGTAATGCCATCTTTGATGGATTCCTTTGGTCCCTTGGTTGCTCTCCTTAGCCCATTTCGGTGGTTGGAAGGATTGCCAAACATGCCTTCTAGAGGAAGGAACCAGGCAGGCTGGCAGGAGTGCCTGGGAAGAGAGAAGTTGCCAGACCTGCCAGGGGCAGATAGGCGGTACTAGGGGAGTGCAATCCCAACCACAGAGAAGTCAAGAAGGGCCCAGAAGTTTCTATAGCTCTCACACACCAGTTGCAAGTCCTGAGCACGCTCTTCTCCCTCAGCCATTAGGGTCCCCATTTGGAAAGTGAAGCCTTCAACTACCCCTTCAGATACCCCTTCCGTCTCTGACAGTTTGGAGCCTGGACACAAGTCTAGAAGAACGTCCCTTCCTCCACCCCCACCCCCCACTAAGCCAATGTAAATATAACCTGGAGCCACAGTTCCCTCAGCCCTGGAGAATGTAAGACCAACTCAGTGACTCACACACCTGGCTTTACTCGGAAGTTCTTCAGGCACCACCACATTAAACTCCTTTGCCAGAGTCTCACATTTATATTCGTTGCGGAGGATGTTGAGCCAAATGGGCCAGCCACGTCAACAGACTCCACTACACGGTCCCGTCATCATTGTTTTGCAGAAATGGGATTCATTATGTCCTGGCTACAATTCAGAAGCCTGTTCTATTTTAACAATTGCGATAGCGCCAAACTTCCCTTTCCTCAAGAGATCATCATAGCACGCTCGGCCAACGAGGCCCAGATTTATCTGCATTAGAAGCACAGAACATTAGGGCACGGTGAGGCAGACCTTAGAGATAATTCTAGTCCAACCTCCTAATTTTACAGATGAGGAACTGGAGGCTTGTAGTGGGAACATGACTAGTTCAAGGTCACACTGCCGGCTAGAAGCAGACTCACGAGAAGATTCCAGATGGCCTTAGAGAGCACACATTGCTCTCAACGAGCTTGGTAGTTAATGGTAAGGTGCTAACCAAACACTCTAAGGAGCCGGGACTGACCAGGACCTGCTGTCCGTCATAGCCCAGCGTATCTGGATATATCCACACAACAGATGTGCTAGTGTCCATCTTGTCAGATATTAAAGCCATAACCTCACTTCCCAAGACTACCTTCTCCATCATTCCTCTCACCCTCTCCAGCCATAGCAAAGAAGTTAGGAGAGATACAGGATTTTCAGTTTAGAAAAAAGAAAACTGAGTGCTAGGTTGATAAGTGATTAGCTGAAGGAAAATCCAAACTAAAACTGATTTTAGTTTGTCTAGACTAGTGTGACTAATGACTAAAGCCTACTTCCCCTCAGAAGGCCTTGGCTAGAAAGGTCTTAGGCCTCACTCCCAAGGTAGTAACCGTGCAGCCCAGAACCCTTCCTGCCTTCTCTCACAGCACAGCAAGTGGAGCCAATGTTAGTGAGTGTATCCTGTGCGCCAGACGGAGGTTTCTACCCATATCAGGTCATCCTTACAACCTTCCTATAAAAGTGGCATTACTGTTATCCCCATTTTAACAGACAAGGGACTGAGGTTCAGGGAGGTGACAGCATTTGCTCCAACTCAGACATCAGGGTTAGAATTGGTATTAACTTCTGAGCCTGAGTTTGAGTCTTTATCTGGTTGGGCAGGGTTGGTTCTGACCTGGAGTTATGTGGGGTGTTTGTATCTCCCAAAGCACCCAGCAAGGGTTTGCTCTTTGTCAGGGCTTAGCAAATGTGGTGGGTAAAGGGGAAAAGAGGAAGATCATTAGCTCTGCGTCCCCACTGGCAAGTTAATAGCATAAGCTTGGTGTGGGGCATCAACCCCCTAGCAGAGAAAGTAACTTCTCTATCTAAATACCATCCTTTTCAGAACGCTCCTACACTGCTGGTGGGAATGAAAACTGGTTCAACCACTATGGAAAGCTGCATGGCGGTTCCTCAGAAAATTAAAAATGGAGCTACCATATGACCCAGCAATTCCACAATAGGACTCTACCCAAAAGACACAAAAATACTAATTCGAAAAGATACCTGCACCCCTATGTTTATTGCAGCACTATTTGTAATAGGTAAGACTTGGATTCAACCCAAATGCCCAAAATTAGATGACTAGATCAAGAAGATGTGGTATATATACGCAATGGAAGACTACCCAACAATCAAATAAGCAACTTGGATGGAGCTGGAAGGGATTATGCTCGGTGAAAAAAGTCATAAGGAAACAGAAAAATATGCGAGGGTCTCACTTATAGGAGGAATATAGGGGATCAAGAAAAAAATAACCACCACCACCAAAGGAAAAAGAACACAGCAAAACAAAACAAAAATAAACAGACAATTGCAATTCAAAGACAGTCTGCAGGGGAGGAAGAGGGAAAGGGATCAAAATGAGGGTGGGAAGAGCACAAAGGACTATGGTGATGGCACATGGGTGAATGGGTGGTGGGAATTCAGTGGAGACTACACCTGAGAAAAGAAAACAAATATTGTAATTAACAATATTTAATTTTAATAATAATAATTTTATTAATAATTATTTTAAATAATAATAATTAAAATTAAGAAAAATGCCATCCCCTTCAGTAGACTCACTGTTTACTATCACCAAGTGTTTTCCAGGCACTAAGATACAATGGTGCCTGGAAATACCGCATGGCTTATGATCTAGTAGGGAAATCATCCAAAATCAAGCAGAAATAAAGTGGCGAGGAAATGTAGTTAAGAAAAACTATTATTTATACTTTATAATAATAACAAACAAGATGAAATACCAAGCAAGAAATGTGCAGGACCTTACAAAGAAAACTCAACTGCACTTTTGAAGGACAAGAAGCAACCTTCATTAAAGAGAAAGGTAGTCCTGTCAAGCCTCCCTAAGTTAGTTTGTAATTTAAAGTGATTCTTTAGAAAATACAAATAAGCTTTTTTAAGTCTATAAGCTGATTCTAAAATTTATATGAAAAAATAAATAAGACTAGCCAAAAAAACTCTGAAAAAGAAAAGCAATGGGAAAGACTAGCCTTGCCAGACACTAAAACCTATTATGAAGTCTCCGTAGTTAAGGCATTGGCACATGAATAGACACAAACTCATATGGAGCTTTAGTGTATAGAATAAGGCCTCCTCCACCAGGGAGGAAAGAAAACGAGTCAGTTATTGGTGTCAGGACAACTGGATGGCTCTCCAGGAAGGAAAAATTTGGATTCACACCTCATGTCCAATGCCAGAATAAATTCCAAAAGGATCAATGGTTTAAATGTAAAAATAAACCCATAAAATACTAGAAGAAAACACAAGAAATTTCCCTTGTAAGTAAGGCATGGATAAGAGCTTTCAATTACTCAAAATCCAGAATCCACAAGGAAAAGACCAATGCATTTAATCAAAAACTCCTGTGCAGGAATACCACTCCAGGCAAAGTTAAAAGACAAAGACAAAGTGGGAAAGCATCGTCCAACTCATATCACAGATAGGGCTGCGTCCTCCCAATTTATGAAAGCTCCTAGAATTGGTAAGTGATTTGAAATTTTTTTTAAAGATTTTATTTATGCATTTAGAGCTGGGGTCCAGGCCAGAGGTGTGGGGGTGGTGGTGAGAGGATTCACCAGAGACAGACTGGGGAGCAGAACAGGCAGATGGATTGAAATAACACTGCTGAGGGGAGCAGTGGGCGAGGCAGGAGAGGTCTGCCCCACGAAGTGGGTCCCCTCCCTGGCCGGGGATCGAACTCACGTTGCAGTGCTTCACAGTGCCGCGCTCAACCTGCTGTGCCACCAGGGAGGTCTAAGTTATTTGAAATTAAGAGAAAAATGAGCAAAGGCAAAGAACAACAGTTTACTTCGGAGGAAATCCATATAAAAAAGGTTTTTAATCTCACACCTGAAGAAACGCAAACTAAAACTAAAACTGATAGTTATAGTTGACTCATCCAACTGACCAAATTCCCGAACTTCTCTCTTCCACCCTGCTGGTGAGGTCGCAGTGAAGGTGGGACTATCCCCCAGCTTCAATGGAGGACAAAATTACAAATTATAAATCCAAATACCCTTTGAAGAAGCAGTGAATTGAACAGCTGTATTTGACAGAGGTGTAAAACAACACGTGTGCAAGTTTAACAAAAAAGCAAAATATAGGAAAACATCTCTCGTTTCTTTAATTAGAACTGGTTACATAATTTATGGAACAATTATGTAATAAAATCCTATACAGATGTTTTAAAAAAAAGGGAAGGTGGAAGTTCTATATGAATGGATGATCTCCGAGATGTATTAAGTTTTCAGAGCAACGTGCAGCAGTGTTTATCCTGTGCTACTGCTAGTGTGTGAAAGAAGGGGCTTGAGACTATTCTGCTGGCTAGGTGAGGGACATGTAGATACTTTTATTTATTCATGACTTCTTTTTCAATCATGGGAATATATTTCCTGTTCAAAAATAAATTTGACAATTATGTGTAAGGTTAAATGTGACAAATAAGTGGTAAGTGCTGCTTGGGGAGTACAGGGGAGGCTGCACACTCCCTGAAGACGCATTCCCGCATCCTGAGGGAGCATTCCTGCGCAGGAATAACTACCTGCACCAAGAGTCAGTGATGCAGGAGGAAGTAGCTCATTGAGGGGCCATCACATCCCACTTTGTGCCCCGGGCAGGGCAGGGGCGCTACTGCCTATACCCCTTGTCTAGATAACTCAGTCCCTGAGTTAGACTCTTTACATCAGGAATCATAGGCTGGGACACCAAGTGGTGAACGTGATCATCCCCTTTGTCTCACACACACACGCATGCACGCACACACGCCTCCAACATAGCACAGCAAAAAAATAAGAGCATGTGCCAACCACCCCACATCCGCCAGTGAGGCCCTCCTCAAGCTTCTCTTTCCATCACAGGTCACCCAGCACAGGGTCAAGATGGCACTGACAAGCAGGAGGGGGCCATGCCCAGTCAGCCTCAGCAGCGGCAGAACAAGGAAGCAGCTCCTTCCTGCTCTGGCCGCCCTGGTCCTTTCCACACCTGCGGCCTGCCCATTCTCAGGCTGGGGGCTTAGTCCCAGAACCCAGCAGTGAGACCCTGATGGTGCCCTTCAAAAGCAGAGGAGTGACAGCAAACACCAGGAGGAGTTTCTAGTTGGAACCCAGTCCTGCCTTTTTTAAAAAAATATTTATTTATTATGCATACAAGATCTGGGGTACAGGCCAGAGGTGCAGGGTGGGGGGATGAGAGGATTCACCAGAGACAGAGTGGGGAGCACAGCAGGCAGATCTACTGAACTACACTGCTGAGGGGAGCAGCAGGCAGGACAGGAGAGGTCTGCAGCGCCATGTGGATCACCTCCTTGGCTGGGGTTGAACTCATGCTGCAGTGGCAGCAGATAGCTTCATAGTGCTGTGACTTAACCCCCTGTTCCTCCAGGGAGGGCCCAGTCCTGCCTTTTCTGAGCAGGTGGCAAGGTGGTCCCCTGGCAGGGCCTAATTTGCCAGATGGGAGAGGCTGTCAGGTTCAAGCCCTCCCTCCTGGGCCCTCGACCATGGGCCCTTCTAAAGGAAGAATGCAAATGGGAGACAGGTGCTGAGGGCCCCTGCAAGACCCAGGGGCAAAGTCCACATTACAGTCAGCTGGAGAAAGTTTCTTGTGCTCTGAAAGCTTCTAGGGAAAACTGAAAATGTGGAGGTGAGCAGGGCAGGACTTGTTGGGGCAAGTTCACAGTACAAGATGGCTCTTTCCCAGACTCCTGCCCCCAGAAACCAGGAGGGGTGACTTGGAGAGCTCACCACTTCGTGGGCACAGGCCAAGCACAGAAAGCCGCGGTCAAACGGGCTGCTTTGCCCTGGTATGTCTAGGAAGTTAGCTTCTCCCCCACAGCCCTTGCCCACATAGTCCATGGCTGCTTCCTCTCCAGAAGTGCTCCAAGTAGCTGAAGACAGAGCAGCTCAAGCCCCGAGCCCAGAAAGAGGTGGAAAAGCCAAAAGAACTCAGGACTACGACTCAGAAGGTTGGGTTCCAAGTTCTGCTCCTTTAATCCCTGCTCCATCCCCTGAAACAATCACCTCATCTCTGAGCCCTGCTGCCCCATAAGGGGTGTGTAACCAGAAAATTCCCCAGGCTTAGTAAAGGCTGCAGGGGAAGAGAGAAGAAGGAAGACTTCTTTCCAACCCTTGGGGGAACTAGTATAGGGGAATATCCCTACTGACAAGGATCGGTGAGCCCCCAGCAGGCACTGCAAGTATAGGAGGAGACCCCCAGCATCGCAACAGCCTCAAGACCCAGATTTAAGTTGTAGGGTCAGAAAACGATCAGGTCTTTCCACCCTCCCACCACTGGTGTGATGATGGACACCTGTGGTGCTGTGCGCATGCCTAGGTGGGCATGCGCAAGTGGGTTTGGACATGGGCTTATATGGGTGGCGTCATGAGGACCAACATTACTGACCAACACGAGCAGCAGCAAAGCCGACAAGCAGCAGCAGTAGCAAAGCAGCTGAGAGGGTGAGATGCGCTGGGGGCTGGGAGGCTGGCAGGCCTCCCAGCCCCCGGCCCCCATGCCTGCCATGTACCTGGCCACCTCTAATTATAAAAGCATAAAAAGCTACCAAGGGCTGCAAGATTCCTTCCTTTACCCCCATCTCCCGCCCCCGTCTGCTAAGAACCATCCCGAACCTTGCTCCTGTGCTGCCTTCCTGCCGCTACACAAGTCTTCTAGACACATTCGCCACTGCAAATCCCTCACAGACCCCAGCAGAGCCACCAAAGAGGTAAGCCAGGCTGGGGGACCTGCTGCCAGGTCTCCCACTTTCTAAAAAGCCCAACTTTTCAACCACTTGACTCCTTCCTCTGCCACTTTCTGCAGGGATTTGGGACATGGGGAGTCCTCTGAGGCATTCCTGCAGTTGGGACCGTCCATGAATTTCATGGGCTTCCAGAATTCCATCCAAAGATCCACCTGCAGGGCCCTCCCTGGTGGCGCAGTGGGTTAAGCAACACACTATGAAGCAAACCGCAGCTCGAGTTCGCAGCTCGAGTTCGAGTTCGATCCCTGCTGCCGGCCAGACATCTCCTGCTGTGCCCGCTGCACCCCTCAGCAGTGCACTTCTGTTGATCTGCCTGTTCTGCTCCCTGCTCTCTGTGGTGAATCCTCTCACCCCCCACACCTCTGGCCTGTACCCCAGTGCTTGTACGCATAAATAAATAAATCTTTAAAAAAAAACCCAAAAAACAAAGATCCACCTCCTGCCAAACTTTTCGGTCACTCAGTGGACTTTCCCCATGGGCCATGTGTCTGCAATTGTGGGCAGAGACTAGGTTCTCTGGCCTCCCAACAGGAGCCCCTGCTAATTTTTCCAGGTTGCTGCCACAGCCTGACCAAGCCCAGGAGGACTGGAAGCAAAGTCCTGGCTAGGACGGTGCCAGTGAGACTTGGCAGGCCCCTGAGCCCCTCAGTCAAACGACCCTGTGCTGGGGGAGCAGGGGCTTGGCTGGCCCTTCCCATTGGCTGCCTGCCCTGTGAGCAGATGGGGCTGCGTGGGTGTGTGCCACTGAGCACACCTGCATCTCTGCAGGTAAGTCAAGAGTTAAGTACGCTAATGAAGCGCCTGCCTGGTTTATTTATAGGTCACAGACTCAGAAGAGAATTGAATAGACTCACAAAATTAGAACTGAGAGGCTTGCCAGTTACATAACCAATCAATCAGAAATGAAGAATTGCTGGACTTTTCCATTGAGAAACTATGATTCACAGAACTCTGATCTGCACACAGGCCCCAGAAACAGATCCAAGAGGCACAGACCCGAACAACACCCAGGCCCGGCCCCCTTCCCCAGCCCATCCACACCTGGAATGTTATATGTAAAACCTTTCCCCACACCTGAACCCCACCGCTCCCCACTCCACACTGCAGGGTAACCATGAGTGCCCTAAAGGGGCAGGGCCTGTGCCCTGGCAGAGGATGATGCCAGGTCCCCAGCCTTCCTTTGCTAAAACTTTCCACATAAAAAGTTTTCTGTGGGTCTGCCAGGGAGAGATGGGGAAAGAATGAGCCTCAGCAACCTGGATGGGGCGTCACACAGCCTCCTGGGGCTCTGGCGCTCTTGGGAGAGCCAGGTCCCAGCAAGGCCAGGGAGGAGCTGACACAGGAGCCAGGGCAAGACCCCTTTCACAGGGTGGCTGCTGCCAGGCCAGGCAGATGCCATACCCCTCAGAGGGGCTTCAGGTCACCAGTGACTCTCGAGAAGTTCTCCTTGTCTTACACCCCAGCCAGGCCAAAACTGGGAACCCGAAGCTGAGAGATTAACCATCATCATCATCACAGTTGCCATTTATTTAATACCTCCTATATGCAAGGTGTTTCATGCATATTCTCATATTTAATTCTCAGCCATGTCAGGTCATCTCCATTTCCTAGACAAGGTAACTAGGCTCAAAAAAGGCTAAGAGACTTGCTGGGAGTTACCAAGGCAGTGAGTGCTAAGGGAGTGTGTGCAGCTGGCCTGGGGCACTCGACCCTGCGCTCCCTCCACCAACAGGCCCAGCAGGTGCCAAAGCCTGGTGCTGCATCGGAGAATAAATTCTCCAGATCCCCACTACCCCCACGACTGTCCCAGGACCCCCCTCCCCCAATTCTTACATGGCCAAAGGGGTCCAGATGGTTGTTTGTCAGCTTCAGCTTCTGGAAGGAGACCAGCTGCCGCATCCAGTGGGCCCCCGTGGCAGGGGAATCCGGATGGACATAGAGCCTTCCCGGCATGGCGGGCTCGGCCTTCCCTGCCACCATCCTGCCAACAGAGCAGAGGGAGCTGCAGCCATTGACCACCTGGGGTCCGGGGGCCCAGATTCTCAGGCCCTTCTGAGAGCAGACCCTGTCGAGCTGGAAAAAAGTCACTGCCTGGACTCTCACACTCTTAGTTGAGGGCAGGTTTGAGGGATGGAGGGGAGCGCTGAGGAGGGGAAAGCAATTCTGAGCTTCTTCTACTGCAGCAGAAAGGGAAAGGGAGATTACAGAGAAATGTGATTATGTACTTAGAGATCTGGGGTTCACCACAAAGATAATGTGGGGAGATTTAGGCACTACTGTGTATGTGTTATAGTTATCATTTTAAATGCTATTAATTATTATTGATATATGTCACATCTCAAAGGACCTAGTCAACTTTCAAATTACCTGCCCCAAAAACAATAGTGAGAAATTAATTAGTAGGTGACCCCTCGGCCAGAGGCTGCTCTGAGTGCTAATCCAGACCAGAGAAAAGAAATGGAAATCTGACCCTTGACGATTACTGCTTGCTGAGTCCTGCCTCCTCAAGGGACTCTGCTGGGCCACCCTCCCACCAGCTGCCGGTTCATGCCATCCCTCTCTTCTGTAGTGAACGCTGTTGGGGTTCAGGGGGACACAAGGCACTATAGGGGTGGCCTCAGGGAAAGCAGCCCAGAATTTATTTACTGGGCCCCAGTTTGGTATTGCCCTTCCAAGTGCCACTTTCCCCAGCCCTTAGCCAAAGCGTCCAGTCACCCAACCACAGAGCAGCTGCCCGCCCACTGGGGACAGAGGATACATGGCGTAAAGGGGAGGAGGTCTCAGCAGTCAGACAAAAAGGAAGTGGGTGGAAAAACAGGAGACAGGAGCCACAGAGCAGGCCAGGGACCCTAATTGACAAAGCCCCCTAAAAGGGCTCCCATCCTCCTTCCCAGTGAGCTCTGCCAGCCCGAACCCCCTACATTAGCATCTGCCTCGCAGTCCACAGCGTGGTTACCAACCTTTCTTGCGCACGCCTGTCGGGGAGTACAGATCCCGTAACCCACAAACACCCACACAGTGCAGCTCATTTTCAGCTGCAGCCCCTCTGCAGCAGGGGTGCAGGCATTTGCTGACCCTCCTCAGCCTCTGCAGGCCCAGCCGCTGAGGCTGCGATGACCAGTCACCTGCACTAACTGGTGGGGATGGACGTGATGATGGAAAGAGCAGTTAAGGGGAGAGGGTGACCAGGGGCCCTGGGGCTTCTTACCATTTGTTGTCACAGAACTTGTAGCGGTGGTCATCGGCAGGGACGATGTCAATCAGCAGGATGTACTTGGTCTTGGGGTTCATGCCTGTGACCTTTACCTTGTAGCTGGGGAACATCCTCCTGAGGGAAGCCACAGGGTGAGGTGGGGGGTGGACAGAGCCACAGGAGAGATGGCCCAGAAGTGGGCAAGGAGACAGAAGGCCTGGAGAGACACTGCCCGGTCAGCAGAGATCTCAGCGGTCCGTGCTGAGTGACCAGAACCTGCCACACCCCCTCTGGCCTCACTCAGCCCCCCATACACACACACAAGGACAGGGCTGCGCTACCTGCTCTTCTGAGCTCCAGAAGCTGTTAGCTTGTGTTTGGGCAAAGAACTCATTCAGTTTCCCAATTCAGTTACCCCTCTGCCATGATCCCCTAGAAATTGGGCCTAGTGACTGTGAGTGATGGAAGCATGGAAACCCTGATCAGATCACGAGAGAGGGCGCTGACACTGTCCTGGCTCAGTTTCCCTCCTGTCCTTTGTCAGTCCAGACACAGCTAAAGTTCTGGGGTGCCACTTCAAGGACAGACCTGCAACTCTGTTACTTGATGCAGGAAGAGATGCACCCTCTGGGCCATGTCTCTGTGGAAGCCCTCAGGCCAACTCACAGGAAAACAGGAGAGTGCTGCCAGGACTTTGGGTTCCTTTGCCTGGGCTGACATCCCCCTGATAACTGGGTATGGGGGGAGGTCAGTCCAGGAGCCCCAGGAGGAGAACACAAATCCTAGAACCACGGCTTGACCCCACCACTGACAAGCTTTGAGGCCTTGAGCAACTTGCTTGCTCTCTGTCCTTGGCTTCCTTATCTCATAGGTTGCTATGTGGATGACATGAGTCCATTTATGACTATTTTCACTGACCTCTACTGTATTCCTCTCTCCACAAACCAGTGGTATGATGTTCTGTGAAAACAGATTCACCAAAACATGGAAGTTTCTAGTCCCACAGTCCATGATGAGGCTGTCCAAGCCACTGAGGTCCAGGAGACCCCGGACACACACACACACACACAACACGCTCACCTATCTGCAGGGGCACAGCTCCCGCCCTGACTCCTGACATCACGAGAAGGGCTGGCAGAACTTCCTAACAATCTTCAGACACCCATACCCCTCAGAGCTGATATCCCACAGAGGAGTTCCCCAAGACAGAAGCAGGATCCCAAACATACTTAAGATACCGAGGGCAACAGGAAGCACCTCCCTGAGCTGTGAGCACACCGGAACAAACAACCAGGGAAAACCCATCAGGTGGTCCTCTCTGCCTCACCAAGCCAGAAGTACAGGACCCTCAAGAGAAAAACTGTCCTAGACACTTCAAATGGATGACTGGACTCCCCCATTTTGGCAACAGGGTACCAGCTTACCTGAACAAGACAGGCATTCCAGAAGGGATCAAGCCAGGAGACCCTACAGCAAGCCCAGGCCAGGAGCCCACGGTGGAGGGTTCTGTTAGCACCAGCCCAGCTCGAGCCCAACCCCTCTGTGCACTCTCTCTCTTGTGCAGCGGGCCAGAGAGGTGGGAGGTGTGTGACCGTGTGTAGAAGCGCATCTGTGAGCATTCCGTGCAGTGCGCATGTGTGCCTGTGTGCGTGCCTGGAGGGAAGAGGGAAGTTCTAGCAGCAAGTCTAGGGACTTATAAACCTTGTGGAAGAATTTGTCTCAGATGTCAATTGAAAGCATTTTCAAATGTCCACCCCACCCCCTCTCCAAGAATGGGGGAAGTGAGGACTAAGGAACCCAATCCTGCCTCCTGCTTACCAGCCCCCCTATCCCAGGCCTGGGGGCACAGCTGGAGCCTACCCCACCCCTCTTTCCTGGCCCAACCTCTCCCCTGGTGGGCCTAAAAATGAAAGGAGGTGGGGAAGCAGCTGCCTCACCCCTCCCTCCCTGGGGGAAGGCCAAGAATCCTGTCCCTTCTGGGCCACCATTTTCTAACTGCTACAGATTTAGGCACAAAATGGGGCAGCTCTGGCTGTGCCTGGACTAGCCTGGCCCCCGTGCCCTGCACTTAGCCTGATAAGCACACTCGATGGCAACAGCAGAGGACACAAGTGGTTTCCTCCTGGGGCCAAGGGGCCAGGAAAAATGGCTGCCAGTTCTTCATCACCAGGCTGAGGGAGGTAAAGGGCTGTGTGAGTCCTTCCCCTCCTACTCCCCGCTACTCTTCACCTCAGCAGCTCTAGAGGCCAGGCTGACACTCGGTGCTGTTCAGAAGGGCTGTAAGGGGTCTGCTCAGCTTCTCTGCCTTGTGCCTTGGCTTCTCTACAAGCTGATCTGAGACCAGACTGCTGAATGATAAAAGCCTCGGGAGCTTTTGCAGACTTTCCGCAGGGAAGAAATGTAGCTCCTAGCCTCTGCCTTCCCTGCCCACCAAACTGCTCCTCTCCTGGGGCAGCAGTCCTGAGAAGCCAGGAGGGAGGACAGGCTCTCTGGTCCGAGCCAGGTCCACAATCCCCGCACCAGGATGAGCATCCCCGGCCTACACAGCTGCCGCTGCCCGGGTGGAAACAGCTCCCGCCCTCTCTGGCAGGGTCCAGATTGACAGCTGCTCCCCGGCCATGCAGAGCCCAGCTGGCAGGGGCCCTCTCGGCTGTCCTTTCTCCACCTATGGAGGCTCCAGAAAGATGAAGGGCCAGCAAGTGGAGAGAGGCTGGGCATGAAGGGGAAGCACGTGCTCCACCCACCCCACAGGCCTGCTGCCCAGCCTGAGCAGGAGAATTCAGGACCCGCGGGCACCCGCATTTGGGCTAAAGTCGGGGCCACAGCGAGGCCTGGCAGTGCACCAGGTAGACAGGCAGACAGCAGGGGCCAGGCTGGGCGTGGGTGCTGACTTCCTCTGGGCTCCTGCCCAGCAAAGGTGGTCTCTACTGAAACAGGTGAAGCTACGGGGTGCGATGGAAATTGTTTCTGATGTAGGACCTAAAACGTACCTGAAAGCCGACCTAAGCTGGAAATGAGCACCTCAGTGGGCGGAAGAGGGACTGCGAAGAAAAGGACTGACTCAGCGCAGGCCAGAAAGCCGGGGTTCGCTGGCCCCACGCCGCGCCCCCCGCGAGCCGCTAAGCACCCTTTCCCGCGAGTGCCGCTACTTCTCCCTGCACCCCCAGCGCCTCCCCCTGCACCCCAAGCGCCTCTCCACGCTCCCCGGCTCCCCGCCCCCGCTCGGGCTCCCGACCCGCGGGCGGATGCGGCGCTCCCGGCACGCGAGGAAACGGCTCAGCCGGGGGAATAAACAAGCCGCCCGCCCCGCCGGCCGGGAGGAGATGAAAGCCGGGGTTTCTCCTCTGATCACCAAACAGGCTCTGGAAGGGTGCGGGCTGGAGCCTTTATCTACTTCGTACTCGGAAATGGCTTTAAAATGAACTGCTAGGATAAGCTTCCTCGGACGTTTTCGGCGTGGGAGACTTACGGGGCGCTGGGCAAGGGGTTCGGGCATCTTGACTTTGGCAACAAACCGGCAAATGCGAGCTCGCGGTTGAGAGGAGACGGCAGGTTACAGCTAGACTTGCAGTCGCTGGGGTCCCGGACCAAAGCTCTTGCCAAAGTCAAGGCACCGATCTAGTCGCCCCTCACCAATCCTGCCCGATTTGGGGGCGGGGGTGGGGGAGTGGGGTTGTCGCGGATGAGCAGACCCAGGGGAGCGGCGGATGCTCTCCACTTAGCTGGACCTCCTTACCCCAAACCTTCCAGTCCCGACTTCCCCGGTTTAAATGTTTAAATGTAGACGCAAAACCAAATAAATGCAAGGGGTGAGAAATCCGTGGAGAGTTTGCTGGGAGAGGCGTTTGCTCGGAGGGCCCACAGGACCGATTCTGGGGGCTGGTAACCTTCTGTTTCTTTACCCGGGAGGTGGCACGCGCGCGCGTTCATTTTGTTGGAGTCTATAGAGCAGTACAATGACGATCTATTTACTTTCTTCAGGACTGCTCCACTTCAATAAAAGGGACATTAAAAAAAACTACACGTGCATGTGTGTGTAGACACACACACGCAAGTCTTGGGGTGTGTTCAGCAATCGAACAGAATGGACTGCCGGCAAGGGTAGGGGCCCGCAGAAAATCCACATGCTTTCTATCCCTAGTGCTTGGGGGTGCTGAGGAAAAAATCTGAATACTTTGGGAAGAGGTCAGAGGCCAGTAACCAAGGAGGGGTGAGTGGGGGGGGGGAGTTGCTGGTGCTGCCTGTACTGAAACCAAATTATTTGGGGAGCAATGACAAAGCTATGTAATTTATTTCTAGTTTACACACAGACACACACACAGTTTTCTAATTCACTCAAAGCATTTTAAATATTTTCCCCAGTGTAGGGGCAGGAGTGAGGGTGTGTGGAATGGATGCTGTTTTGGAAGGTCAGTTGCGTCTCTTAGATATTTTTTTTAAAGGACACTTCCTTCTGATACTTTTGCTTTCAGAAAATACTTTAAAAAGAGATCAAAGCACTCTCTCCCCAGCCCACTTTCCCAGTGTCTTCAACCCTTACTTCTCTTATCACCCACGCCACTGGGTCTGACGCTCTGTATACAGAGCCAGGGCAATTGGCTTTGAAGCCCCGGATTAAGCCGGGCCAAATCCTTGCCTCAGAATAACAAACAATACAGGTTCAACAGGAGTTCTCATCGGTAGTTCATTTTTCAAACGCAAATTCACTGTCACTAACACAAGCAACATTGAACTCAACAGGCTATGAAGGCTGATAGTGGAGATTTATCTGGTGGCAAAACCATGACCTAGGAGTAGAGCAGCCAGACCATTAGGAAATTTTCATTTTGGGGAGGTTTATATTTAAATTTTTGTGGAGCTCACTTTTATCTGTGTTTGGGAGAAAATGCAGTTTCTCACATGTATCAAGCTTGGCAGGGATGTGAGAAGACAGAGAGGGATCTGCTCTCTGCAGTTAACCGCAAAGCTCTGTGGGTGCAGGAGCCTGAGAGGGACAGAGACTGGCTGGGGAGGGGTTTGGTGCTGATTTTACACCTGACATCCAGTTCTTGCACTGTGCTTGGCATTTTATTCACTAGATCAAACCATCTGAACATTCAAAGTCACTCTCCCATGGAGGACACTGTCTTCTCCTTTGACCTTGAGAATTCCCAGGGATTAAGGCAAGAGACTTATGGTGACACAGGCACTCAAACTGGTTTGAAAATGTTCTGGATCCCCTTCTCCAAGGCATGCCACTCCCTCTACCAGACAGTAATGTCTCTACCATACAGTAACGGTCATGTCTCTAACCAGATAGGGTCTCTAGGGAAGAATAATGACCTCCCTTTGAACAGTCTCTGTAAGTAAGCAAGGTTGCGGATTTGGTCTGGGGTGGGGTATGTGGTCTACTTGGCTAGTATAGACCTGAGAACTGTTTAACCCTGCCTATCGACACAAGCTAAGTGCCTTCCCTTCTCGGGGATTGGGTTTACATTCTCTCAGTTCCCCACTAGCTCTAGCCATCGGAGAAGAGTCCAGGCCATCTGCTGAGAAATGAGAGTGTCCCAGGAAGGGTAAAGATAAAGACACAAGGAAGGGGACAGGAAGAGACACTAAGTGAGATATTGAAGAGCCACAGGCTCAAGCAAAGCTAGATGCCTCCCGAGGCTGCTCAAGGGGAAGAAGGAATAGGAGGAGAGGGAAGAAGACAGAGGATTGGATCAGAGCAGTGAAAGTGGTCTATGCAGAAGGTGGTCAGCTAAGTAGGAGGAAAAAAGGGTCTGTGGGGGATGGTGGTTAAGGCTAGTGAATCAGCTTGGTGCAAGAGTAACTCTGCCTGAGAAACATAAAAAAGGCTGGTGAATTCATAATTGACCAACATCACTGAAGCCATTTAAGATTATTATCATCATTCGCTTAAGCCCATCTCTAAGCTTCCATCAGGATCAGGCAAACATCCACCTGAAGCTGGTCACCCCTAGAAGTGTGGGTGTGTGTGTAGGTGGGTGTGTGTGCATGTGCACGCTCAAGCATGGGGGTGCGTGCCTGAGTACTTTGGGGGAGAGAGAGGAGGAGGACCCTCACAGGTGCAGGAAACCCCACTGAGGCGAATCACAAGTGCCTTTTGTTTAAAATGGCAAAGACCAGGCATGCCCAAAGAACGTGCTGGCTATTTATTTTCAAGAGTCAAGGTTATTCCTGCTGCCTAAAAATGGAAGTTCTGAATCTTTTTTTCTTCCCTCCACTCCAGAAGTCACAAGAAATAAATTCTCCCTCTTTACGCCTATAATCCACTCAACAATTTGCTGAGCACTGCTCACACAATCGCTGGTTTGAGTCTCACAATAACAGAGAGAGGGGGGGGGGGAAGATAGCAGGTAGATCTGCAATAACCACCTCTGTTTTACCTGATACCACTGAATCACCAGAAGTTCAGGCACCTGCCTAAGTGAAGTGGGCTAGGAGAAAGTAGGCTTGAGACACTTGGCCCCACACTCTACGTAGCACCCTCTGCCAGCCCTCCCCCCATTCATCCTCCCCCATCCCAAAATGCATTGACTTTAAGCCCAGACACCGTCATTGACTGATGCCACCCCCCTCATTTAGGCAACACAACAGCCAAGTGTCTAGACTCTCACCTCCACCCCAACAAAACAAAGGAAACCACCCCCACCCCCAACCCCGCCCCTACAAGACCTGCCAATGAACAGACCGGAAGGGCCACAACACCCCGACATTGCACCGACTTTTTGTTTCCTTTGAATAGCTCATCATTCCCTAGCTAAATGGTTCGGCGGAGTTCTCTAAAAATTAGGAGAAAAATACTAAGAGGGTGCCAGACATTTCTCTGATTATGATTCATATTAACTAGCATTGGTTGTGTGCTTACCTGAGGCCAAGAGCTGTGCTAAGTGCTTTTTGTACAACTGGTATTTTACAGATGGAGATGGGAGAGGACAGAGACCCTTGCACAGTCTTGCCTGAGAAGTGTACAGATGCAAGTAGGGAGTTAAAGTGGAATCCCCAGCCCTCTACTTCCCTCCCTAGCCCTTGGTGCTTCACCATCTTATTCCTTGGAAACCCCAATTGTGGGCCCACAGCCAGGAAAAGGGACATTTTCACACTTAATCTGTTCCCCAGGGACCAAAATCAAGTGCAAGGCTGTGAGGAGGACCCTGAACCTGAATTTTCCCGTTTCTCTGTGGGTAGCGATCTCCTTTCATCTGACAACCACTCAGCTCCTAGATCCCAGCCCCACCCCAGACGCACCACCCCAGTGAGTCTCCCTCAGGTCCTGTCCGTGTCTCCCTCCTCTCACCCTCTCCTCCTGGTTCTCTCCCACAGACACCAGCGCATTTTAAAGATGTTTCCACTTTATAAATCACCCTTCTCTGGCAGCCGCCCGACAGCTGTTCCCCCAACAACGCAAACAGCCCAGTGGTGCCTTGCTCATGGCTGAGGAAGAGCTGGCAGGAAGGAACAGTACCTGGGCTGAGAGACTAGAGGCTCAGTTTAACCCCTGAAAAGTTATGGAAATAGGAAAACACCCTCCTGTCCCCTCCCTCCATCTTTTGAGGAGCATCTTTGGGTCCCCAATCAATGCAATTCTGAGAAACCCCAACAGTTCCTCAAAAGCAAGACCAGGCAGCCCCCAGGGCCCAAAGTGTGTGTGTGGGGAACCTCCAGAGAGTCAA
Source organism: Galemys pyrenaicus (assembly GCA_019455555.1). Classification (NCBI taxonomy): domain Eukaryota; kingdom Metazoa; phylum Chordata; class Mammalia; order Eulipotyphla; family Talpidae; genus Galemys; species Galemys pyrenaicus. Next base: position 358,240 of record JAGFMF010011576.1, read on the forward strand.
TCCTTATTTGCATTTTGTTTGCATAGTGCTGCCCCACCCGCACAATCCAAACAGCTAGGGTCCCTGAGGGGTAGATCCCTGGGGGCTTCTGGGGGTGGGGGAGTTTGCAGCAGCCTAAGAACCTGGGACCTTGAGAGGCCGTTGTGACCGAGGAAACTCCCAATCTTCCCTAGGCCGTGTCTGGGGGGACTGCTAAGGGCCCCCTGGGAATCCCATGGTTCCCACCCGTCCCTCCTTTCCGCCCCAAGTAAGTAAATCTCCCAGCGCTGACCTGCCCGCCTTAGTGATGATCATCTCGGTGCCCGCCTCGTGGAACTTCTTCCAGAGCTCCTTCTCATGCAATCCCACCTTGATGTTCTCGATGGTCTGGGAGGGAGGGAGGGGGACTTGTGTGGGCCTGGGCCCTGGCTTCACAGGGAACCTCAGATAGGAGCCTGCTGCCAGCAACAGGAGCCTAAGCCTGAATATTTCGTTTCACAAAATTATTTTGTACCACTGAGGAACTTGAAAAATTTTAATCAGTAGCTGAAACATCCCTCTTCAGCGCTACACCTACAGAGGGGCCCACACAGGACACATAAAGTGACCATAAATGACACACTCCTCCACCAACACAAGCACTCCATGTAGCTGGACAGAACCGCAGGCTTGCGGCAGCCAGACACGGGAGGGGCACAGGTCCGACGCGCACACCGGTAGGCACTGCAGGCCGAGGACAGCAGGGTCGGGGCCTCAGGCCATGCACAGACGGATCGCTTTCATTATGATGCCCAGTTATCACGGCGACCTTCCCAGCGATGTGCCCTTGGCCTCGGAGAGCACGGAGGTTCCAGCACTTACCAGCCAGGGTCTTTCTGCCAGGGCCCGAGCTTTCTCTCCTGGCCTTCTGGGGTCGTCGGAGCGGGACTCCTGGTCCGCTGCCCTCCCTGTGCTGCCCTATGTTCCCTCCCCCTCCCCCGCCAGTCCCTACGTAGCCCATAGACCCGAGGGCTCGAAGTGGACATGGGACGAAAGGCAGGGAGAAGGAGCGCTGTCCCGGGGAGAACGAATTGGCCGGCAGTTCCGGATGCAGCCAGACCCCACTGGAAGCGAGTCCGACCACAGTGGGGAGAACTGACAAGGTGACCTTGCAGACATAGAGACAGACCCCCCCAGCCTCCATCAAACAGGGAGCGCATTCCTACCTGCTCGGCTGTGGCAGCTGCTGCGACATCGGCGCCGGGGCCCCGGGGACTGCCGAGCGGGGTTCCGCTGAGCCCCGGCCCTGCCAGCTCGGGCTCCCGGGTGTTGGTGGCGTTGGCCGTGCTGGCCTCCCCCAGCGCTGGGGCCGGGGCCCGGAAGGCCTCCTCGCTCTCCGACAGACCCTTATCCTGCAGCATCTCCTGTGGGCACAGCACATATCCAGTCACATGTCCAGGTCCACTCTTAACCAGAGACCCCGCAACCCTCTCCTGAGGTTGGGGGGGTTAGAGTGGGGGTGCTGCGAGGCTGGGGGCCCCGCCCTGGCACCTGTGGGCCCCGCCCCCTTGGGGCTGGGGGAGGGAAAATATTTGGAGGGCAGGACCCTTGCGTCCTCCCTCGGGGTTCTGGACCTGGGGCAGTCTGCAGTGGTTCAAGGTCTGCCTGCCCCTGGGCGTGAGGCTGAGTGATGAGTAGGTCGGGGAAGGACCGCCCTCTCGGCATTGCCCCAGGTGCACCCCCAGTCCCTCCCTCCTGCTGGGCTCCAATGGAGTCTGAGACCTCAGTCTTTTTCTGGTGTTCCCTAATAACTGGGATCCAGGCCTTACTCTTGACTCAGGGGAGCCAGGACACTTTCTCTGAAAGCAAGAGAGGAGAGTCAGGTCTGGAGGCAGTGCCCAAGCTGCACGAGTTCCACATCTACAAGGCCCCTGGCGGGCACTCCTTCAGGCCTCTGCACTCACTTACTCCCTCAGCCGCAGTCAGGCAGAGACATCCTGAACCAAAGGCTTCACTGCCACACATCCCCACCTCCACAAGACACCCTGCATGTCACCCACAGACACACATATCCTCACACCAGATGCAGGAGCCTCACACAGCTTCCTAGTCAGCCAAGCAGTTATTCTTTTCTAGGGCAGCTCTGATGGAGGCCCTGAACTCAGCCAGGGGCCTCCTCAGCATAGCCCTCACATTCATTCCCTGGCTCACACCACACTTTCGCTGGGCTCTACTTTGGAGTAGAGGCTCCAGACTCTTCTCTGTTACGGACTAGGCCTGAAGAGTGGGTCCAGTTCACAGGCATAGCCTAGTCCTTCCCCAGAGAACAGCTATCCTTTCCCATGCCCAGGAGTATTCACCAGCCTGCCCAGGTTCCTGCTCCTTTGTGGAAACTGATGTTGGGATGCAGCAGGAGAACTCAGCCCGTTTTATCTCTGCTTCTTTCTCCTTTCTACCTCCTTGCTCTTCTATACCTTTTTCTGGATTTGGACCTTTCTATAGGTCTGAGTACCCCTTTTGTGAATGAACATTTTTCCCTCTCTCCTACCTTCTTTTTGTTCTCCCCTGGAGTTCCCTGGGTATCCCACAGCCCAGGCTCCACACCCTGTCCACTGGCCTCCCCATCCCGAAGAGACTTTGGCTCCCAGAGCCTTACAAAGTAAACAAGCCAAGTGCAACCTAGAAGATAAAAAGGGGACAGGGCCAGCTGGGGCTGGGAAAAGCCTATAAAGATAAGGCTGGCTGTCCTGTCCGCCTTCCTCCTTCAGGCCATGGGCGGCATGGAGCAAAACTCCAGGTGTTGGCCAGTGCCAGCACCCAACTTGGGCCAGGTGAGAGTATAGGATCCAAGCCTGGAATCTCGGGAAGACCCCAGGGACAGTGGAGCAAAGCAGTCCAAAGTACTAGGATTCCGACTCTACCTGGAGTCATTTGGGATGGGCACCACCAATCAGCTGACCCCAGATGTCTCAGCCCCCAGACCTGGAGGAGCCACCTGGCACATCCCTGACTAGTCTACCAGGTCCTCTTCCCCAGCACTTGTTACATACTGAGCGGTGCAGCCGACTGTGCAGCTCAAAGCCCAGCGCTCTCAGACCTGCCTTAGGTGCTCTGGCAGAAGCCGGTGGCCACTGCTGCCAGTCTGGCCGCTTGCTCAGCTAGGGAGGAAGGCTGCAGGATGCTCTTCTGCCCGCTTTGACTTTCCCGTTTTCTTGGTTTCTCTCGGCCACTGAACCACAGCGACATCACTGCAACTCGCTCTTGCTGAAGCTCCTAGCTAATTCCCTTTTCTTCCTGCTCCTCTGGTGAGGAAAGAACTATCAGTTTGATCCACAGTCCCAAGCCCGAGCCCTGGCGCACTGAGACCCACCGTACAGGGGTTTGCAGCCCATGCTCCTTGCAGGCTCCAGGCCTGGGGTCCACTTCGACCCCTCTACCAGCACGCCCAGCCAGCTTCTTGACCTCTGCGCTCTACTCGGTCCCTTTTAGCCTCCTGATTCTTCAAGAACAGCATTTTTCTTTTCATTCGAAATTACAGTTGATATTTTTCTTTCACTGGGAGAATTGTTAATATTCAGGACTATTTAAATTATTTTCATTGTCTCTTTTATCAAAATACTATTCTGGTCAGTTTGGTAACATTAAGAATATCCCATGACATAGATGATTACTACTTTGAATTTATAATCCTGTAGTTAAAGTACTAGTTTGATTTGTTCAGTCATCATTATTAAATATATTGTTGTTTTTCTGTCAATGCTTGCTCCATCATTCCAGGGCCTCCTAGTATGTTAGTAATACTATTCCCAACGTCTAAGTAAACACTAGATAAAGTGTTCCAATAGATTGTGTTAATCTATCATTATTTGTACTTTTACACTGTACCCCTAAAATATTTCCGTTGCTGGCTCCTTATTTTTTGTTATATTTTCAATGACTTATTTAGCATACTTGTAATACTATAGTTCTTAATATCCACATTAATTTATTTCACCTCCTTGTAATACTTGCTATTTGACCATAATTTGTTTTGTCAGGATTGTTCATAATTTTCCAGGTATTCTTCATCACATCGTTACAATATCTTGTTACTCCGTCATTATTGTTATGTTACTGATCTTAATTTGCTAGTTATTTTTCATTACATGGTTACTTCTTGAAATTTTGTTATAACTTGTAATATTTCTGTAGCTAGCAATACTCTAATATTTTTCATCACATTGCTACACTACTTCTTATTAGTTTACCATTATTTATACTGTTGTAGAGATTATTAATACTTTTGTCATAAAGTGTCACATTACCCAAGCACTTCTTGTTACTTTATTTATATTGCTGTTGCTCTTAGGATTTTGGTTATTATTTAATAGTTCACTACAGCATCAATAATACATTATTTGATAGTATTCTATCAATCTACTGCTATAAGTATTTCCCTTCGTAGTATTTTTCATTATTCACTTTACCATCTTACCATATGTCACACTATCTTTATTTCTTTTACTATCGTTATTGATTTTAATATAATGGTTCTTATCACATTGTTTCTATATTTGAAGTTACTTCGCCTTTAATCCTTTTTAAATTTGTGATTACTATTTTCATTCGGTTCTGAAAGCGACCGTTATATTATCGCTTTAAAGTCTGAGCACCGTGTTAGTTACGCTGTTTCGCCCTGTTCCCTTAGTATTTGCTCATATTCTGGTAATTCTTGAAATCGATTATTACTTATATATAAAGTTCCTTGCTTTAATTTTGACAAGCCTGTTTCATCAAAGGCTCTGAAGGTCAGTGTTACCTCCACACACATTTCTACTTTGATATTTGCGGCAAGTACCCAGGCCCTGTTCTTGGCCTTTCTTATTCTGCAAACGCCAATTTCAAGGCCGCAGCCTTCCTTGTTGTAGCTTAATCATGTTTCCCAGGCCCTGGAAATTTTTATGCTTTAGACCCAATTAGTCCCGTTATTCGGGAGAGAGAAGGGCTTTCGCCCCAACCGCTGGGACTCCGCGAGCCGGCGGCCTGACCTGAGGCACTTCGCGCCGCCCTCCTGCAGCCTTGACCGTCCCCGGGGTCCTACCAGGTCCGGATATTCACCCCCTTCCCAGCTCGTTCTTCGCGACCCTGCAGCCTCACTCTGGGCTCGGGCGGCCCCTGTCCTGCTCGCGGGGCTCACCCCCATCCCCGCCGGAGCCGACACTCACCCTAACTGCGCTGCCGCATGCGGAGGCGTTTGCCGCCCGAGGTCCACAGCAGGCTCGGGTTGGAGGAGCACCAGACAGCGGGGTTCCGACTGGGGCCGCCGGGTCAGAGTCCCGCAGCCCGCCGCGCCCTCGGGGCAGGACGCATCCCCGCTCTGGAGCGGGCCCTTGATCTCCTAGGCTGCACTTTGGGGCCTCAGCTCCCTCCTCCTCCTTTCCACCCTCCGGGGCCGCCCCCCCACCCCCTGCGCTGACGTCGCCACTGTCAATCAGTCTGCGCCCGCCGCCCCCCGGGGAGGGGGGCTCTAGGGTCCCTGCACTCTGCGGCCCCAGGACCCCGAGCCCAGAGCCGGCCGCCACTCTCCCACCGCGTGGCCCCGAGCCCTCCCTGCAGCCTTTGGGCCCCACCGACTGGGCCGGGGCCGGGTACCCCGCATGGTTTAGATTAGAGGGGCGGGAAGTGAGGGCGAGCGGCTGGGCCGCGCCGCGCGGCTCGCAAACGCCGAGCCTCGACAACCACGACCTCACGCCCGGCGCCGCGCGGCGGCCCGCAGACTGCAGGGCTCGCCGCCCGCCCCGGCCCGCCCCAGGCCCACTTGCAGGCAGCGGCTCTCCACCGAGGCCCAGGCCGCGGCCTCTTGCCGGCGCACACCCCCTCGCCGGCACCCGCGCCCAGCGCGGACGGTTCGTTCGCAAGCCCCTTCCCGGGTCGCGGGCCACACGCGCCGCACAGTCGCGGCCTCGGTCCAGAGGCCCGGCCATGCCCACCGCACATTCTCACACCTATACCCTCCGGCCTGCGCTCGCTCTTGCTCTGGGGCGCGGGCACTGTCGCGACGGCCCGCGCGGCCTGGCCTGGTCTGGGAACCGCTCCTCGGCTCACCGGCCCTTCCTCGTCCGAACCCAACGAGCAGCGGGCGCTCGCCCTGCCTGGCGCGCCTCGGAGTCGGCCACGGAGGTCACGGGTGAGGGCAGGTCCCGCGCTTGGGCAGGGAGGAGGGCGGCGACCGGCATGGAGTGGCGGCTGCGGAGAGATGCCGGGCTGGCCTCTGAATCTGAGCCGAGCCTCAGGCTCCAAGGTGCCGGGACTTGGCAGGGCCTCTTGGGGAAACTGGGGCTAAGGGCCAGGACTCTGCCAGCAGCTCCCCCAAATCCCCCAAATCCCAATGCCTGTTCCAGAGACTGAAGAGCATCCTGCTCCTCCCAGCTAGCTGGCCCGTATGTCTCAGAAAATGAGACCTCTTAAGCCGCCTAGATCTCCCTGCCTAGCTTCTAACTCTATTCCCTCTGTCTACATTTACCTCTATTTTTCCATCTGACTGTACTTTCCCACAAGACCCTGTGGCAGAGAGACACGTGGACCTCAGCCCATGCATGCTCAAGCCTGACAGTCTGTCAGAAGCCCAGAATGCTGGGATAAGGATGGGCCTGCCCACACACTCATAAAGGCTCTAGACTCCTGTCAATAGATTAGACATCCAGTACTCAGCATGAGCTGCATCCCTCCCTGCACTGATGCTCCACTCCAATCAGCCTCTATTCCTTTCCAGATTCTGACCTCAAAATCAGATTGAAGGGAACGCGGCAGGAAATGCCATCTTTGAATGGGCCTGTCTCTTTTCTAGTGCCAGGAAATGGAAAGCCAGCATCAGTGTCATATCCACCTCTATGCATTCAGAGGACGCAAAACACCAACTCAAAAAGCCAGCTGCTGTTACCAGGAGCCCGTGACCCAGCTCCACAATGGGCCCACTGCACAAGAACCTTTATCATACCCAGCAGTACCAGATCTTGCTGCCCAGCCTTTCCTTCTCAACTTTTCTTACGGAGATCCAAATCAGAAAGGGGTGGAGAAACTTAATCTTCCCCCAACCCTACCTCCTCCTGGAGTGGAGAAAGGGAAGGTCCTGGTATTTCAGGACATGCCTGGGGAGTCATGTTTCCTGTGTTAGCAAGAACTGGATGACATGCCTCAGCGTCTGCCCTCTCCAACAGTCTGTAGGGAAATCCCTTGCAAATAAAGAGTGTACAGACTAACTAACTGCTGTGTGGAATGCTATACAGGACAGTGAATCACCAGGTACCATGGCAAGACTAGAGTTAGGCTAGATTCTGGAAAGAGTTTATTGACAGTTATTATAAAAAGCTCCTAAGAAGATCATGCAGAGTAGCTCTTTAAGCTACTTAGAGTGGAGCTTCCTATAATACAAGATTTTCTGGAGACTCATGGGAAATAGTCCAAATCATTACATACTGGTTCATGATGACATGGAGGAATGAGATTTGGAAGGGAAGATTTTTGCAATGAAAAGGAAGGGGCTAAGCAGCTGTTAGGCCAGTAAGAAAGGAGCGTTGGGGAGGGGAGGGGGAGGGTTGAAGGAAGATGGGAACAGGAGGGACTGAGGTGATGGTGCACTGGTGAGATGGTGATGGGGAATACATGGGGATTACAATTAATGGCAAGTATATGTAAATTTTTAAATATTTTAATAAAAAAAAAAGAAAGGAGCGTTGTAAATGGTACATTCCCCATGACTAGAACGGCATTGATTCTAAGACACGTATTTTTCACATTTTGACACATCTGAAATTGGGATGCATCTTAACAGTCATGCTTTAATTTATCATGCTTTTCCTCCTTAGTGGTACATAAAGTGATGCAATAATTTACAAGTGACAAAGTATAGTATTTTTTGATAAATGGCCTGTGGGGAAAAGAATGGTATTTCTCCATTTCAGAAATGTGGAAACAGTAAAGGGTAGGGGAACCTGGCCATACTTACATTTTAAAGTAGTTTCTTATGTAAATTTTTATTCTTCTATCTGTACAGCCTCTTATCATTTACAAAGTGGTTTCACAGTTACTATCTCAATTGATGCTGTATTGGCTCCGTTTTGTCTTCATTTTATGGATTCATTCACCCAAAGAAATGTGTATTAAGTGCCCACTATCTGGCAGGTACTAACAAATGACCTGCACAATTACTAACTAGCCACCTAAATAATCAATCCTAAAGAAAACAAGATTAACAGAATAAGCTGGGAAATTTTAATAACTGCAGTAGCTTAGACCCAAAGTCTAAGGAAGGTTTGAAGATGACTAAGCTGGCACCATATTATAGTGAAAAGCAATTATAATTTCAAAGCTGTGGTTTGAGGATAATTTAATAAATTCCAACATCAAGCCCTACACCAGACCAACTGAGTCAGAATCTCTAAAAGTAAGGCCAAGGTTGAAAACCACTGCTGTATACAATCATGTAAATCCCTCCCCTGTTTTTCTAGCCTCCCTAGTAGCTGGGGATGGTCATGTGATTGAGTGTTGACCAATCAGGCCTAGGATAGAGACTGAAGGAGAAAGTTGTGGGGGGATTTTTGCTTTTCTGATAAAGGCAAAGGCATAGTGGATAAAATCCTTCAATTTCTCTCCTTCTAGAGACCTGGAGGGGAGAAGGATAAAAAACAATATGCCAAGGATATTGCAACAAAAGAAAGAACGAGGGTTTCTGATGGCATCACAGAGCCGGTAAATAGCCTGCTTCTTGTGATGTGGGCGAAAAGAAACCCTACTCACAGCACTATGAAGCTATCAGCAGCCACTGCAGCACGAGTTCGATCCCTGGTCAGGGCAGTGACCCACATGTGCAGCAGACCTCTCCTGTCTTGCCCGCTGCTCCCCTCGGCTGTGTGTTTCAGTACATCTGCCTGTTCTGTTCCCCACTCTGTCTCTGATGACTCCTCTCAGCCCCTGCACCTCTGGTCTATATCCCAGTTCTTGTGTGCATAAATAAATACATCTTAAAAAGAAGAAAAGAAACCCTACTTCGTTACATCATTGTTAGTCTGGATCTCTGTTGCTTACAGCCAAAAACACTTTTGAGATATATGTGAAGGTTTCAACTCAGTTGAGTATCTATAATGAAAGATACATGTCTGAGTGTTTATGTTTATCCTGTGCATGTGCACATACTTTTCTATCCAAATTCAGGAAACAAAATCCCTCCACACTCACTTCCCAATCATGTTATTCTGTGTGTGCTCTGATCCGAGGTTGGGAATTCTGATCAAGCCCTCTAAAAGGAAAGGAGAGGGGGCCTCCCTGGTGGCGCAGTGGGTTAAGCAACGCACTATGAAGCAAACCGCAACCACTGCAGCACGAGTTCGATCCCTGCTGCCAGCCAGGG
>JAGFMF010011576.1:378696-443080 GCA_019455555.1 Galemys pyrenaicus
CCGCTCTCTGTGGTGAATCCTCTCACCCCCCCACACCTCTGGTCTGTGCCCCAGTGCTTGTATGCATAAATAAATAAATCTTTAAAAAAAAAAAAAGATTCCTTTATTTATGCATACAAGCACTGGGGTACAGGCCAGAGGTGCAGGAGGTGAGAGAATCCACCAGACAGAGTGGGGAACAGAACAGGCAGATCGACTGAAATACACTGCTGAGGGGAGCAGCGGGCGAGGCAGGAGAGGTCTGCTGTGCCATGTGGGTCACCTCCCCAGCTTGCGGCAGGGATTGAACTTGTGCTGCAGTGACTGTGGTTTGTTTCATAGTGCGCTGTTTAACCCATTGTGCCACCAGGGAGGGCCTTAGTTTTTTGTTTGTTTGTTTGTTTTTTAAGATTTATTTAGTTATACATACAAGAGCTGGGGTACAGGCCAGAGTCCAGGGCGGTGAGAGGATTCACCAGAGACAGAGCAGGGAGCAGAACAGGCAGACTGACTGAAGCACACTGCTGAGGGAAGCAGCGGGCGAGGCAGGGGAGGTCTGCTGTGCCATGTGGGTCTCCTCCCTGGCCTGCGGCAGGGATTGAACTCTTGCTGCAGTGGCTGCGGTTTGCTTCATAGTGTGTTGCTTAACCCACTGTGCTACCAGGGAGGCCCAGCCCTAGTTTTGATATTTTGAGAAACCCCATACTGTTTGCATAGGGACTGCCACAGTCTAAATTACCACCAGTCAGGTAAGAGCATGAAGGTTCCTTTTCCACCACACATTGACCACTTTGTTTCTTGTCTTCCCTATGCGGGCCATTCTCATGGATGGTGGTGGTATCTCATTATGGTTTTGACTTGCGTTTCCTGATAAGTGATGATGAGCATTTTCTTTTTCATGTGCCTGTTGGCCATCTGTTTGTTGTCTCTTCTTTGGAGAAATGTGTCCTGCACTGCACGGCAGCCTCTCAACAAAGAATGGTCCAGCCCAAAATGCCAGCGGTGCTAAGGTCGAGAAAGCCTGATCTCTCTGGTGCTGGTATTTCCTCTGACTACTTTGGTCCTACCTTGACACTGTTGTGATTGGGTTTTTTCTTGTCATTGAGTTGTATGAGTTCTTTGTAGCTCTTGGATATTAGCCCCTTGTCAGATGTATGATGTGCACTCTTTAGTAGGGTGTTTGTTTTTTTTTTAAAGATTTATTTATTTATGCATACAAGCACTGGGGTACAGGCCAGAGGTGCAGGGAGGTGAGAGAGTCCACCAGACAGAGTAGGGGGCAGAACAGGCAGATCTACTGAAACACACTGCCTAGGCAAGCAGCGGGCACAGCAGCAGAGGTCTGCTGCACCATGTGGGTCCCCTCCCTGGCCAGCAGCAGGGATCAAACTCGTGCTGCAGTGGCTGCAGTTTGCTTCATAGTGCGTTGCTTAACCCGCTGAGCCACCAGGGAGGGCCTAGTAGGGTGTTTTTTCATTTTAATATAAGTTCTTTCTCTGTGCAGCAGTCTTTTAGTTTGATGGAATCCCATTTGTATATTTTCACTTGTGTTACCCTTGCTATTGGAGTCATGTCCCCAAAGGCTTTATTGCTGAACTTTTAGTTTTTGCAAATTCTGAGTGTAAATATTCACCAGCCCACGCTGCTGGTCAGCCTGCTTCGGCCAACTGCATAGAGCCTACTCGCCCCAGCTGTCCCTCTCAGTCCTAACTTCCCACAGCACACACTTCTAGACCTATGGACAGCCCTGTACTCTCTCTGAGAGCTGCAGGAGAAAGCAAGATCCTCAGAGGAGCACTAACTTGCTGCCCAGAGCCATCATGTCACCCATTTCCCATCCTCCCCTCCACCACACCACTCATCCTAGCCACAGTCTGCTGTGTCTATGGAAGAGCACTCTAAGAGTTACATGCCCCAGTCTCTTGGCCCAGAGTTACCCACCCACCGCCACCCACCCAGGGAAACCCTTATCCCATGCACACCAAGGGTGGGCCTCTGCTTTCTCCAAGCCCTCACATCCTCATCTTACAGCAACCCTGCACGGAAGGCAGGGATGGGAACCTGTGTCCAGCGGCACCTGTGCAGAGGAAGAATTGAGGAAACTGAAGCATCGTAGTTAAGTGACCAAGCCAAAGGCAGAGCTAATGACTCCCTCTAACCCCAGTGCTCCTCCTCACCCCCTTGCCACAGCCAGTGTCTACTCTGGACGCTCTTCCACTAGAGATCCATGACCCATGACCCTGCTTGCCCCTCCCTCTGTCTGGGTTGGTACCTGGGCATCTCTTCAAAGGCAGTTGTCCTATTGGGTCTGCCAACAAAAGAGGAAACCTGAGGGGAGGGTCCTAAACCTCATCTCTCTGACAGTAGTGTTAAGGTAGGACCAAAGTAGTCAGAGGAAATACCAGCACCAGAGAGATCAAGCTCTCTCGACCTTAGCACCACTGGCATTTTGGGCTGGACCATTCTTTGTTGAGAGGCTGCCGTGCAGTGCAGGATGTTCAACAACATCCCTGGCCTCTACTTATTAGATGCCAGTATCATCCTTACCTAGAAAATTCTAGCCAATGCAGCATGAGTTCGATCCCTGCCCCTGGCCAGGGAGGGGACCCACATGGCAGAGTGGACCTCTCCTGCCTCACCCGCTGCTCCCCTCAGCAGTGTATTTCAGTCGATCGCCTGTTCTGTTCCCCACTTTCTGTCTCTGGTGAATCCTCTCACCCCCCACACCTCTGGCCTGTACCCCACTTCTTGTATGCATAAATAAATAAAAAAAGTTTATTTATTTTCTTACATCGTTGTTCATTTTGTATAGTATTTAATTTCTCCCATCAGGTGTAGTCCCTGTAGTTCTTCCACCACCATATACCCTCTGATCCTTCACCATAGTCCCTTGTGCTCTTCCTTCCCTTGTTCTGACCCTTCTTCCTCCCCCTCCCCTGCTGTACACCTCAGATCTATGGTCAGTTTGCAAGTTTCAGACTTTAGAATACATATTTTTAAAAGTCCCAAACTGCCAGATTTAACCAAAGATTCATGGGTAAATGTTCTAGAGATCATTATTTTGACTCTTTATAATCAAATTTTGTTTTGTTTTTAAATTTTAACAACTCTCAAAGACATTAGGAGCTTTCTTGGAAGGTGCTAAATCACTTCAGCCTCAGAGATTCAACTCTGTGACATTGATGTGACAGAAAAAATTCAAGTTGTACGTAAATGTTTGGGTTTATTGGCCTGTATGGCTGTTCATTTTCAAATTCTAACTCTAGGTTACTTATTTTATACATTTACCCAGTCATCCAGAGCTATTGTTTACATAATTGTTGTTTGGGTTTTTTTTTGTGGATTTTTAAAATTTTTTAAAATTTATATATATTTGACATCAATTGTAATCCCCACGTATTCTCCATCATCATATCACCAGTGCACCATCAGCTTAGTGCCCTGTGCTCCTGTCTTACCTCAACTCTCCCCCTACCCCTCCCCACCAAGTGTCCCCAATTTGTCCTTGTCTTTTCATTTTTGGTTTTTGTGTCTTTATTGTTATTATTATTATTATTGTTATTATTATTATTATTATTGTTATTATTATTATTATTCCTTTCCTTGATCCTTATTTGGTTCCTTTATATTCCTCCTAGGGGAGGAACCATCTGGTATTTTTCTTTTGCCTTCTGACTTACTTTGCTGAGCATAATCCCTTCCAGCTCCATCCATGTTCCTATGAATGCATCTAGATTTTCTTTTTTGATTGCTGAATAGTATTCCATTGTGTATATGTACCACAGTTTCCCGATCCACTCATCTGTTTTTGGGCATTTAGGTTGTTTCCAGGCCTTACCTATTGTAAAGAGTGCTGCTATAAACATAGGGGTGCAGGTATTCTCTTGAATCAGTGTATTTGTGTCTTTTGGGTATATTCCTAGGAGTGGGATTGCTGGATCATATGGAATTTCCATTCTTAGTAGATTAAGGAATCACCATACTACTTTCCATAATGGTTGGATATATAATTATTGTTAAATAATTAATTGTTTAAATAACTTCACTGAAGTATAAATGATACATATTTGCACTGTACAATTTATTACAATATTTTGACATATATCCACCAGCAAAATATTTTTTTAAAGATTTATTTATTTATGCATACAAGAGCTGGGGTACAGGCCAGAGGTGCAGGAGGTGAGAGGATTCACCAGAGACAGAAAGTGGGGAGCAGAACAGGCAGATCAACTGAAATACACAGCTGTGAGGAGCAGCGGGCAAGGCACGAGAGGTCTGCTGCACCATTTGAGTCCCTTGAACTCTCCTGACCAGGGATCAAATTCTCTGGTCAGGAATCCAACTTGAGCTTCTGTGCCCCGGATGCGTCACAGTGGGGCGCTCAGCCCACTGCGCCACCAGGGAGGCCTCCACCAGCAATATTGTAACAACCAGTATAATGAATATACTTATCACTGCCCTCCCCCCTCAATTTTCTTCCTTCCCTTTTCAGTCTCCCCATCCCACCCTTCCTTACCACTCCAACCCCAGGCAGCCAGTCACTCAAGTGCTTCCTGCCAATTGTACACTCGCCTGCACTCCTCAGGCTGTTCTGTACATGGGGTCATACAATGTGTCATCTTTTCCGTGTCTTTCACTTCACATTTTCTTTTTAAAGTTTTATTTTATGTATGCACACAAGAGCTGGGGTGTAGGCCAGAGGTACGGGGGTTAGGAGGATTCACCAGAGACAGAGTGGGGAGCAGAACAGACAGATCTACTGAAATACACTGCTAAGGGGGGGCAGCAAGTGAAACAGGAGAGGTCTGCTGTGCCATGTGGGTGACCTCCCTGGCCAGTGATCGAATTGGTGCTTCAGTGGCTCTCAGTAGCTTCACTGTGTTAAGACTTAACCCCTTGTACCACCAGGGAGGCCTTCACTCCACATTTTTTAACATATTATCAGGGTTCAGTTGTCCAGTATATTATTTTAATTGTCTATCTTGTTACAAATGCTACATTGTTTTGATTAATATTGGCTAAGTGCAAATGAATTTTAGAAGCAGCTTATTAAAAGCCAGCTAGAATTTTGATTGAGATATGTTGAATCTATGGATTATTTGGGAACAGAATTGCCTTAGTAAAAGGCGAAAGATTTATACGATCTGAAGAGAAACCAGAGTATACAGAATTGCCTTAGTAAAGTTATTGAATTCATCCATGTTGTATGTATTAATGATATTCATTCTTTTTATTCATTGGTTTTACTTTTGTATCATATGTCTTTACCACATTTTATTAGCCACTTATTATCCACTCATTTAAAGACAGTTTGTGTGTTTAGTACTACAGCATTAGTAGAAATGATGCTGTTCTGAACATTCACACACATACTTTTAAATGGATATGTACTTTAATTTTCTTAAGTGAATGCCTTGGAAAGACTGTCATATGATGGGTATATATTTAACTTTTCAGGAAACTTCCAAGCTGCTGTCCAACTGGTTGTACCATTTTATATTCCTACCAGCAGTGTAGGAGATCCCTAATTCTACCACATCCTAATGAACACTGGTCTTTTTAATTTTTTTAAAAAATTTATTTATTTATGCATAAAAGAACTGGGGTACATGCCAGATGTGGGGGGGTTGAGAAGACCCACCAGAGACAGAGTGGGGAGCAGAACAGATGTATCTACTGAAATACATGGGTGAGGCAGGAGACGTCTCCTGTGCCACATGTGGGTCCCCTCCCTGGCCGGCGGCAGGGATCGAACTCGTGCTGCAGTGGCTGTGGTTTGATTCATAGAGCATTGCTTAACCACTGCACCACCAGGGAGGCCCCTGGTCTTTTTAGTTTTAGCCCTTCAAACAGATGTGTAGTTATAGCTCACTGTGGTTTAACTTTATTATTTTTTGGGAAAGATTTATTTATTTATGCATACAAGAGCTGGGGTACAGGCCAGAGAGTCGCAGGAGGTGAGAGGACTCACCAGAAACAGAGCGGGGAGCAGAACAGGCAGACCTATCAAAACACATTGCTGAGGGGAGCAGCAGGCAAGGCAGGAGAGGTCTGCTGTGCCATGTGGGTCCCCTCCCTGGCTGGGAAGGAACTCAAGCTGCTGTGATGCAGATGCCTCACAGTGTGGTGCTCAACCCATAGTGCCACCAGGGAGACCCTGTGGTTTAACTTTAATTTTCCTAAACACAAACATTGTTTAGCATCTTTTCATGTATTTATGTACTATCCATAGATTTTTTTTTCCAGTGGAGTATTCAAATATTTTGTTCACTTTAAAATTTGAGCCATTTTCTATTTTTGAGACTTGAAAATTCTCTATGTGTTTTACAGTCAAGTTGCTTATTAGAGATGTGATATATAGATGTCACCTTGCAGTCTGTGACTTTCTTTCCTCCCCTTAATGTTCATTCAAACCACAAATTTGCTAAAGTCCAATGTATCAATTCGTATTTTTATGGATTTGCTTTTGATGTCACATCTAAGATATAGTTGCCTAGCCCAAGAACATGTAGATTTTCCCATTTCTCCTAGAAGTTTTGTAGCTTAAAAATGTATGTGTGGGTATATGATCTCTTTTGAATTAGTTTGTGCATGGTACAAAATTTGGATTTAAAATTCTTAAAAATATTTTTTGTATGCAAATACAGTTTTTCTAGGAACATTTATTGAAGAGATTATCTTTTCTAACCACTGGTGATATTTCTAATCATTAGACCTGGTCAAGTTTGGAACAGCTGCCTCCCTCGGGAGGTGGTGAGCTCCCTGTCCCAGTCATGTCCACAGAAGTCAGGTGATGGATTACTCATCAGTGAGACAAGTGAAGCCAGTAACCTCAGAGACTCAGTCATGGAGCTGGACTTATGCAGCATTTTGTTCAAGAGTGTGGTGCACCCCCCAGCTGCTGTGACTGCTGGGAATGACATGGCCATCAGCAGAGCTCTACCTCTTCAAATGCTGATTCAGTACCACTTTATTTTTATTATTTTTTAAAGGTTTATTGATTTATGCATACAAGAGCTGGGGTACAGGCCAGAGTCCAGGGCGGTGAGAGGATTCACCAGAGACAGAGTGGGGAGCAGGACAGGCAGACTGACTAAAACACTGCTGAGGGGAGCAGTGGGCAAGGCAGGAGAGGTCTGCTGTGCCATGTGGGTCCCCTCCTGGCTGGAGGCAGGGATCGAACTCTTGCTGCAGTGGCTGCGGTTTGCTTCATAGTGTGTTGCTCAACCCACTGCGCCACCAGGGAGGCCTTCAGTATCACTTTAAAGAGAGGTCAGGTGATGTTCTGGGAGGAGCTAAAAGATGTAGGTTTGAATCCCAGCTGTGTCTCTAGCTATCAGGTCCCCATAAGTTTACTAATCTCTCAAAGACTCCATTTCCTAATCTGTACAGTGGGAAAATTATACCAACTACAGCAGGATATATGCATGCCTTCTCCTCTTTCCAGGTCGGTGGTACCGCCCCACATAGCTCTTTCCTATCTTTTTGTTGTGGGGATAGATGTAATTGGGCCTGACCTGCCCTTCTCCCAAGTAGATATATGATCATTGTAGGAGTACAGTCTCCCCAGAAGATGCAGAGAGTGGGCCTCTCTCTTCTCTGGAGTGGAGGGCTCTGAGCTCATCAGGGCCTTTGCTGCTTGGGCATCTTTCCTGTTGGGTGAGAGCTTGTGCCTGAGCCTGGCGCCATGGAGAGGGAGATCATGTTAAGGGCTGGAGCTAATGAGGGGCAGCCGCGGAGACTTACCTGACTCTGGATCCAGCTATGCCAAAAGCCCAATCCTGCTTTGATCAGTTATGTAGAGTAATAAATTCAAGCTAATTTGAGTTGCTTTTCTGTCAGTAGTAATCAAAAGAGCCCTGACCAGTTGTGTTGCTAAAAGCAATCATATTGTGAAGTGCTGGGCCTGCCTTTTGTGAGAGACCAGTAAGCCTGGCGTTTTGGTTTAACTCTAATGGACAACAGTGGCAGATGGGGATGGGTTGTTTGTGTGGGTCGCTGAGGAAAATGATCATGTGATCCCAGTGGGCCAATTGGAGCATTTCCCTGGGTTGTTCTGAGGGGAGCAGCAGGCATTTCCTCTTGGGCCACTAACCTGGGTTTCTGTAACCCACAGCTGCCAGCAGCCAAGCTCCCTGTCCCATGAAGAGGCCCATCTGTGGTAGGAGAGAATGATGCCAACACACAAAGACAAGAGAGAAGAAGTGGGGAGTGAGAGCGCTGGGAACATTTACGTCTCAGGCTCTGGTGTCCTGAAAGCCCACGGCCCTCTCCTGTGCACGTTCAGCTACCATGTCATTCAGTGAACTGTTTTTTTTTTTTTTTCCAGCTTCAGCTAGATTTGTCTCTTGCTACAGGAAGGCTGCAGGGCCCAGCTGAGGAAAGCCATACAGACCCACTGGGTCTGCTCCTTGTTCCTGGCATGGGAAAGGCCTGTGTCCTTTGCTCCCAGGCAGCTCGCAGTCGGGGTGTGCAGCTGGCTGAGTCAACTATTTGTGCCAAAGCCAGGTCCATCTGACCTCACAGTTCAAACTCTTCCCACTCTGCCCCTGGAAACCAAGCCAAGAAGACGACTGAAAACTGTCCCCGGCAGGGACACACAGGGTGCGCCCTGGGCTCCCAAGCCCATTGAAGATTTTGGCTCCACCGACTATCCCTGAAGTGGCGGCTGAGGAGGGCTGGGGGCGGCATGGGGACGCTGCCATGACCCCCAGGGAGACTGGACATGTTCCAGGCCCTGTCGTTACCATGTGGCCAGAAAAGCTGTGGTTTGGATTTGGGACTCAAAAGGGGCTCTCTAATAGTCAGTTCTTCTCCTCGCTGGGTTCCCCAGCCCTTTCCCCTCTCCTGGACCAGTCTTTACAGTCTTCCTCTCAGAGCCTCTTGCCCTTAGCTCAGCTCATACCTTTTACATTTTCCTGAGAGGGGGATGGTGCCCCTGTCCCATGCAACCCCAACACTCTGCCCCAGGCCATTGGAATGTCCTCCCATCTCTTCGAGTCGCCGCTCTATGAAGTCTTTCTCCTCAGATGTATGTTCTCATGTGTACAGTAAGCATGTCCTCTCAGCTGCAGCTAAACCCAGCCCCAACTCTCTGACCCAATGAACTGATGCCAGCAGAAAGGGGCATAGCGGGACTGTGGGAGACCCAGCTTAGAGGGAGGAGGGGCCAGATAGGGCACGATGAAGTAAAGGACTTTTGACCTGAGTCCTGGAAAATAATGAGTCATTTAGGGAGACAAGACAAGGGGGAAACAGGCATTTCAGGTAGAGGGAATGTGAGGTTTGGCCTTTGAAGATGAACAGCTCAAAGTTCTTTGTACCTCCCTGTGGACCTGTATGTACTTGTCCGTGAATACTTTGAGAGAGAGAAGATGCAGCCATTGCTCCCTGGGACCCCACGGAGCCCTGAAAAGGGGAGCTCTGGCACAGGGTTGAATAGGACAAATGGGGACTGCGCACAGACAGCATCTCCTCCTGAGCATGAGTAATCAGAACCTTAGCCCCTCACAAGCCCCCCCCCCCCACTCCAGTGGCAATCAGGGCAGCCATGTTTGTCCTCTGCAGACATGAACTGAGCCTGTTTTAGACATAAGGACACTTGAGGATCAACAAGTCAAAACCTCAGAGGTGCAGCTGGGATTTGAACTCAGGTCTCTCTGTCTGCACAAAGTCCATGCCAATTAGATTCACTTCCCTCAGGGTAGTTGCTTGGTAGCAGGACCCAGCCAGACATTAGAGTGGAGGCACAGAGAGCTGCTGGCATGCCTCCCTCAGAAGAGGCATCCAGGGAGACTGGGGACCCCTGAATTGAAACAGGCCTGAGAGAAGCAGAGGCTCCAAGCTGAAACTTAAATCCTACTCTGGGTCTGGACGACTCCAGACCCCCACCTAGTGGTAAGAGGGAGTCACTACCACGAGGTTCTGGCAACTCACAGTCAGATCCACTAGCAATTCACTCTTTACAGAGAGAAACGCCCCCTGCCTGCGCTTGGATGGCTTCTTTGGGAGAGAGAGAAAGGAGGCTCTGTGGGCAAACAAGCGCGTTGGGGCCTTTCACCCTCAGGATTCTCTGCAGCAGCCCAGTCACCTGTGGGAGCTCTGTTCTTAGGCACAGACACCCCAACACACAGGTAACTTTGGCCCTCAGCCTAAATCCCCAAATTTAGGCCAGATGCCGCAAACTCAGAAACTTGACAGCTTGTTACCCCAAATAGCAGGGCCCCATTGGTGGGGGTGACCCAGGTCTGATGGACTCAGTCCTGCCCATGGCAGGGGAGAATTTGCCCCACCCCCTGGAGGACCCCCAAGCCCCATGCCCAGGTTCTCCTAGGCTCCTCCGAAGAGGAAGGGCATCCTCAGGAGGAATGGGAAACCAGTGTTCACTCTGCCAGGCACTTGCTCCATCCTCAAACAACCCCACGAGCTAGGTACGGTGACCTCCATTTTGAACAAATCACAGGGAAGGGGTAGAGTAACTCGAACACTAGCTACAGGACTACACATAAGGTGCTGGGGAATGGCACTTAGAAGGAGACCAGGGGAAGCTTCGTGGACAAGGGGCTCATGCGCTGAGTTTTGAAGGCAGACAGGCAGAGAGCCCAGGCCAAGGGGAGAGCATGTGAGTGTGAGAAAGCCCTGACCCAGGGTAAGCGGATTAACCTAGACCTGGGCAGGTGGACAGTGGGGGTGGAAGCCCTGGGGGAGGAGTGAATGAGTAGGTAGGACTCATACTGGTCCCGCTGCCAGGCTGAGGAGTCCGGGCTGGACCCCAAGAGCGTGACTCCAAGGACTCTGGACATGGCGCTGAGGAGGGCTTTGAACTGGGCTGTGACTGCACCTCATCTGCATGGTAGGAAGGGTCTCTGGCAGGAAGGACAGGCTGGGAGGCTCAGGAGACCCAGGTAGAGAGACTCGCCTGGAATCGGGGGAGGGGCGGTGAGATTGTTATTCAAGGGGCCCAGCAACAGCAGTAGCCCAGAGACCAGCAAGCCCCAGAGCTCCTACATGGCCAGAGAGCGGGTTTCATGGCTGGAAGGGCCCCATTGTGAATGGCCTGTGTCTCAACCCACTTGGGCGGCCATACCAAAATACCACAGGCTTATAAATCTTATAAACAACAGAATCTACATCTCGCCATTCTGGAGACTGGAAGTCCAAGATCAGAGGTCAACATGGTCAGATGAGGATTTTCCAAGCTCGTAGATGTCTCCTTGTTCCTCTAATGGTGGGAGGGGAAGGAGGGTTCTTTTATAAGGGTGCTCATTCCATTCAGTAGGGCTCCACTCATGATCTAATCATATCACAGTGGCCCCCACTTCTTAAGTCTCAACATATACATTTTTGGGGGACACTAAATACCTGAGCCCTTCTCCTGCAGAGGCAAATCCTCGGGCAAGATGTGTACCCTGTCTGGGCCTCAGATCCCAGGAGAAAGAGGAGACCCATTGGCTGGAACTGAGGCTGTGTGCTTTCAGCAACTCTCTGAGTCAACTCAGACTTGGAGCAGGGTCCCTGGTCTGGGGCCGGTGAAGCATATCCTGGAGGGACCAGGTATGGCCTTGCTTCTGGAGGATGCATTTCTTTTCCTCCCCTCCCTCCCTTTCCCCTCCCCTTTCCTCCCCTTCCCTCTCCCTCCCCTCCTCCGTCCCCTCCCCATGTCCTGCCACATGCTAAACTGTTTTCAGTCTGGGGACCCAGTAATAAGCAAAACAGACACTAGCCTAACCTTCAGGAATTCAAGGCAGAGAGAGACCTTTAAAAAAATATCCCCTCTCAGAGGAGATGTGGCAGTGCAGAGGGACGAGGTGGGAAAGGGCTTGGCCCAGCAAATTGGGAATAAGGGGGCTTTACAGAGCCTCAGAGTGGCTGGGGAATTAGTTTCTTCATGTGGGCATGTCTGTGGGCATGCACCTGTGTGTGTCTGTGTATAGCCATAGGTGTGCATTTGTATGTCAGCGTTTCTTTATACACTGCATGTCTCTGTGTCTGTGGTATGTCACTAACAACCAGTTAAATGAGTGTTCCTGTATGTGTTTGGGGGTGTGCATATGTGTATCTGTGTGTCTGTAGGTGGTGGGGGTTATCGTGCTATGCATGGGTGTCCGTGTGTTGTGTACATGTATGTTCCCTGGGGGAATCTGTGTGAGGGTGTTTGTGTGTGAGTTGTGGGGTGATATACTGCATCACTTCCTCAGAACTAAGGGGTTTCTAAGAACTCAGTATATCGGTTCCAAAGTCAGAACTGCCGTGGACACACTAGAGAAGCAGTGGGAGGCCAGAACTGGAAGAGTGGACGACCCCTCTGGGAAGAGAATGAGACCCACAGCTGGGGCCACGTGAGGGACAGACCAGCCAGTCCAGGGCTGCGTGAGAGCAGTCCCACAGAGCCCCCCCACAGGAGGCTGCACCAAATGCTGTGGGTAGAGCAGAAGCTCAGTTCCAGGATAAAGCGCCCTGTGGGGTTGGCCAGACCTTGGTGCATCCCATGAGCTGGCTGCTTAACAGCTCTTGGCTTTTGGGTCAGTCGCAGTCTTGGTTTTCTCCTTTGTGAAATGGGGATAATTTTACCCACTGCCTGGTGCTGAGAACGAAGTAAGAAAATGCATGCCCAGCTTGAGACACACTGTGGTGTCTACAGCTTCTCTGTCAGGCTGAGAAGAAGGTGCCCTGGGGCCAAAGGGTATCAAGTTCTCTTTAGGAGGCAAATCAATAAGGAGGAAAGCAAACATGAGCTGTGCTTGAGCTATGCACTTTGATGTGCCATCTCAGGTAACCTGTGGACACCCCGTTATTGTTTTACACAGGAGAGGTGCTGGGCCCCACCAGGACGCCCTGGCAGATCCCTGCTGAGCTGACATGAGTCTGGGAGGTTGCCCTTCCCTGATCTCCTGGCTGTGGGCTCTGAGTCAGCTTGCTTCTATAGAAGCACCTTTGCCATCCAGCCCTTTGCCTTTTCCCAGCAACAACACAGACTCACCCATTAGCATTACATCAGTTAACATATTGCAGGCCCAGGCCATGGGATTAAGCGCTCTGTCCTTTATTTGCTGGAAGATTTGGGAAACCTCACTTCATCTATGAAGCTCAGTGTCATCATCTGTAAAGTAGGGGTTCATAACCTCCATCCTGCCAGTGAGGGTTCAGTGTGAGTTCCTATAAAAAGTTCTTTGAATGCCAAAGCCTTCCACATTAGTTCAAGTCTGGGAGGCACCCTTAACCATGGGTACCCGAATGTCCTCCATCAGTATCCCCTTCTTTCTTTGGGAAGAAGTCAAATTATGGAGCTGGGTGCCAAGCCCCACAGCCTGCGCCTCTCCTGCAGTTTGCTCCAAGGTGGAGCAAGCAGGGAGAAGCCACATCCCACAGGGAGTGAAGGCAGCTGGAGCCAGCCGGTTTCCTGAGGGCTTCAGGACCTGGAGTGCGATTTCCTAATTGTGAATTCATCCTGGCCACCAGCCCTGCCCCACACCCCAAGAATCTTAGCAACAGCAGCCTGGGTATGTGTGTGATCTGGCCTGCTCCTCAGGCTTAGAGTCTTCAAACAATAAATGGAAATACAGTCCCTGCCTCTTGTCTGAAGAAGTTGAGACTGGGGAGGGGATGAGGGTGGGGGTGTCACTGGGAAGTAGACAAGCCAGACCAGTCACTCACTATTCAATTTGATTTTAGTTCAAATCATTTATTTTCAGGAAGAGAATTCTGGTGTCCAGAAAAGACAGTCACATCCAAGGTCACACAGCTAGAGGCCAAGGGCCAGACCTAGGCCTTGTACCTATCTCCCAAGCTTCAGCAGTAGATGGGCGTGTAGATAACTATTAAGGTATGCTGTGTTATACCACCAAAGCGAAAAGCCTAGTGCAGGGAAGACACCTGTGGGGCACAGGACAAGCCGGAAGCTTGCCGTGGAATGACCCTGGCTGGTGTCCACCTGGCTGCTATCTAGCTGTGCACCCTTCCCTAATAACAAGAGAGAGACTCTCCCAGAGTGCCAGAGCTCGCCTGGGGACTGTAGGGGTCAGCTGGAATCAGGTTTCCAAGCCCCACTCCGAATCACACCTGGAACAACCTGGCCACAGGGGCCTTACACCTGTCCCGCCTCCCACCTGCATTCAAACCTGATCCAGAACCTTATGGGCCTTTAACTTGAGAGAGGTGTTCTCGGACTGACCCCTGTGTCCTCACCTTTTCCCAGCACCTCTACTTGATAGTCACTGACCCAAACCTCCCCAGACTTCTGGCACTGCCCCTGACTTGAGCGTCTTGGGACTACTCTGAGGGGCCCCCCTGAACTCCTGGGCACTTTACCTTGAAGACCCAGGTGGGGATGGTGAGGAGCTGAAGGAAGGAGCCTAGGTGGTCCTCTTGGCAGGGGCAGCACTGGACATCTCCCCGCCAAGGGGATGTCCCCCTCCCCCTTTCCTGCACTGTCCGGTTTGGCCCAGTGCCCTCAGGCCAGAGTCCTTTGTCTGCATGCACAGTGGATCCAAGCCCATAGTCCTGCTTCTGAGAGACCTAGAAGACCAAAGCTGATAGCCTGCCCCATTGGGGTCGCTATCGCCCTGGCCCAGGCTGGCACCAGAAGGCTCTAGTGGGTATTAGCCAGGCGGGGCCTCGCGGGTCAGAGAGTAGGCCCAGCAGGGCGGCCCCAAGGAGAATGAGAGAAGCTCCACCCCGGGCCTCTAGCCCTCTGGTCTCTGCCTCCGCAGTCCAGTCAGGAGTCCCGTTCGGGCTCAGCGGGTGCCGCGGTCCCTAGGCTGCCTGAGCCCATCTGGTACGTAATTCCGGACCTACGTCCGTCTGTGTTTTGGTCTCGATGCCCGTCTCACCGCGGCTCCATCGGTCCACCTCCAGCTCTTAGCCCCGGGCGGGTGGCCCACCGCGGCCCGGCCCCTGGCCTGGAGCGCCACCTCGTGGGAACACTGGGAGTTGTCTCAACCCGCCGCCTTGCTCCTGGCACGGATCTGCGGGGGGAGGGGAGGGTACCCAGCGAAGGGGGTGCGAGGAAGAGGGGTGGCCGTCAGCTCTGGGAACCCAGGGCTTCGGGAATGGGTGAGGGGTGCATGTGTGCTTCCAGAAAGCCCAAAAACCTCTAAGAGCAAAATAGACCCAGGAGTTTTCGGAGAGAGATGCTAACGCATCAGGGAGGAGTGTACAGGCTGCACTTCCGAGGGCGCTCCCGGGAGAGTGTTCAGAGAGCCCCGGGGCTCAGCTCCCCTCCCGTAACACTTACCCTGGCCGTGCTCGGGTCTCCCCACTGCTGCCCAGTCCCTAGTGCGTCCAGTATTCCACCTCTCCCCTGCCTGCCGAGGCTCAGGGCGCGAGGGTCCGGAGGCCCAGGACCGTGAAGACCCCCAGTGAATGGTGGAGATAGGGTTTTGACTCCTTTCCCAAGCGGGGCAGGAAGGAAGGCTAAGTTTAAGCCCACCTATTCCTAAGGGGAAGGTGTCGGGTGTCGGGGCCTGGAGCTGTAGTGTGCCCCTTGGATGTCCTGGGGAACTCGAGGCAGCCCGTGGGTTCCTGGAGTGCCTCTCGTGAGCGTTGGCGGTGCACTAGGGAGGTGCACCCCAGTTCTGCGAAACTTGGGCAAGGCAGGACCAGGTGGAGAGTTCCCGTGCAGTTTGGGGGGCCAGGGTGGGGTGCGGGGGGGGGGGGTGGGGGGGCGGGGAGAAGGAATGTCTTGGGCCTAGAGACACTTGGATTTACCAAAGTGGAAATGAGGGTTTATGCTTGGGAGCCGAGCTGCTGAGCCGTTAGGGGTCTCACGGAGGCCCCCCCCCCACACCCTCAGTCTCCAACTTCCCTGTGAACCACTCTCACCACCCCACACCCACAGGCATGATTCCGTCCCAGGTTCCATAGCCCGGTGCTCAGGGCCCCGCAGCAGCAACCAGATCACCAGCAAGTCTCAGCGACCTCTTAATCCCTAACACTCCGACACACACGGCTTCCACAGATGTCCACGCGCTGTGGGATATGTCGTCTAGGGCCCCTGATGGTCGCCCTGAAGAGTTAAGGAAACCTTCGGGCATTGGAGCAGGGGGTAGGTGGGGGCGCCTGAGCTAACTGTTGATCCCGGGAACAATAACCGCTGGGAGGCTGGGCAAATGGATGACTTAATTGGGCCAGGGAGCAGCCTGGCCTTTATCTGGGACAAAGCCCTGCCGGTCTCTCAGTTCCGGAAGCCGTACCCTGGCTCACAGGTGGATCTCAGGGGACCCTCGGGAGGGCGACTCAGGGAGGGGGCACTGCGGAGGAAGGAGGAAGTAATGGGGGACGACTCTCCAAGCTGTATTCGCGTCCCAGGCCGCTGGAGAGCTCACCACTCCGGTCCTGCAGTTATGAGGCTGCGAGAATGCGACGACCAGGTCGTTCCGGTTAGTCTTTGCTGTGACCCTCTGAGGGGCCACACCCCCCACCTACACACACACACACACACACACACACACACCACTGCCCACGACCTGGAGTCGGTGTTGCCCCCTGGTGGTGTCAGCTTCCAGGGCGGCAAGCTGCTCTCAACACAACCTCTTCCCACCTCTCCTGGCTGGACATGTTGACAGTGAGAAACCAGAAGGCACCCCTGCTCTTCAAGGGGTGTTAAGAGGCTTTTTTCCAAAAACCCAAAGCAGCCTCCCTGATGGTGTAGTGGGTTAAGCAACGCATTATGAAGCAGATCTCAGTCACTGCAGCACAAGTTCTATACCTGCTGCCGGCCTAGGAAGTGATCCACATGGCATGGCAGACCTCTCCTGCCTTACCCGCTGCTGCCCTCGGCAGTGTATTTCTGTTGATCTGCCTATTCTGTTCCCCACTGTCTCTGGTGAATCCTATCACACACACACACACACACACACACACACACACACACACACCTCTGGCCTGTACCCCAGTTCCTGTACGCATAAATAAATCTTAAAAAAAAAAAACCAAAAACCAAAGCAACCTCCAATAACCACACTGTCCATGACAGATTCTACTTGAACTGAGAAAGGAGCCACTCTGTCTGCCCTGTTCTTGGACAGTCCTTTGCAGGTCAGAGGCAGAGAAGCAAAAACCCACCCTATGGAGTTTGGGATAGAATTCTCTGCAGCCCCTACTCCTTCAGTGGCTAAGTTCCTTGCCAAATTCAGTGTAACCTGGGGTCGGCTTCCTCCTTGAAAGAAGTGGCCATGTTTCTCTTTCCTTGCAAAAGTATCAGTCCATGAAATGACCTGGAGGCCTGATAGTGTCAATTCTTCCTCCATTTTACCATCGTTGGTGTTCCTGCTGAGTTGGAGAACATCTTCAGTACCTGTCCTTCCCCCAAAGCCCCTGAGGTAGTCAGTCCAGTCCACCAGGGCATAGTGGAACCCTAAGGCTTAAAGAGGAAAAAATTGGGAAGAAGGTGGGGCACTAAATGACAGGCAGACCCTAAAGACAGGCCTTTCTCACCCCCCACTGTTAGGATTTGGGGCCGGAGATACCTGCTAGCTAGGTAAATGGGAGAGAAGACTCCAGACTCCGCTCCCCTGCAGAGAATGGGGGTGTCAGGCAGCTGTCCTCGCAGGAATGGATCTTGGAGAAAGTTGGGCCTAATGGAACCTGACTCAGTGGGACACCCACTAAGATGCCCGACCCAGCTCATTATTTACAGGGAGAAACTGAGTCTAGAAAGGGCACAGCCTATTGACTCACACTCTTTACACCTACAAGAGAGATTCAGACGAATTACAAGAGGGAATTTTCCCGCTACACCTTGCTGCTCTAATCAACCACCCTAACATGGAGAAAATGTTTCTCTTTAAGGTTCAGGGGGCCTAGAAATGAGAAAGATTTCCAGGCCTGTGAGACTTGGAAGACCACAGCGAAATTCGTCTTCCGAAGAGAGAGAGAGGCGACAGGAGCACCCATCTAATCAGCCTCACCTACTGAGAGGATCTGAACGGCTTTCCGTTAGGGTACCAAGAAACAGGGTCGGGATCCATCCAGGCCACTCGCTGGCGCTTCGCCGGGTTGCGGCGCCTGGGCGCGAGGCGCCGAGTGGCTGGAGAGGCGGACAGAGGTGAGTGGCCAGCAGAGGGAGCCCGGCCCCGGGCCTGGGACGCGGCCGGAGTTGGGAGCGCAGTGGACTAGAGGCGGCGCGGCGCCTCCAGGCCCAGCCCTTGGCCCGCGCGGGCGCCTCCCGGCCTCGCGGCTGTGCCAGCCTTCCCAGCCTCACTGCGGGCCCCGGGGCGCAACCACCGCGGAGCAGCGGGTGCCCAAACTTCGACACCCGCCTCCAGTCCTTCCATACGCGCTTGCTGCGCCCCAGCCCCGCGCGGCCCACAGAGCGCACAGCGCCGTTCACTTCGCATTGTTTTATGCGCTTTATTGTTTTCTCGAGTTTTTGTCGTTTCGTCTCGCTCGGGAGCGAAAAGTGAAAACCTGAGGTGGAGCCCGCGGGCCGGGCGAGCAAAGCCCGGGCGGAGGGGCCGAGGGGATGGTGGGTGGGAGCTCCTCGGGTACTCAGGGCCTTCGCCTGTGGCTAAGGAACACCTCCGCCCCTCCCTGGCCCTGTACAATATAGATGCTCATGTAAATGAAAAAAAAATTAAATGCTATGAGTTAATCTCTAAATATTATGTACACAACAATGTACACCTTTGAATAAATTAATACCAATTTGCATATTCTGGGAACCTTAAAGCTTATTTACACAAATTACCATTTATTTCATAAATATCTTTTTCTCCCTGGGAACTCAAGGCAGAAGTGCCATCCCTCCGCTGACCCAGGGGTGGGAGGGCGCCTGTCTCTTGGGGAAAGAGGTGGGAGGACTACAAGAAAAGGTCCCCTCCCAACTCAAGTCTACACTGACTTCTGTGTCCACTGACCTTAGTATCCCTCACCCCAGATTCTCAAGAGGTCCAGGTCCAAGGCTATGGACTCCGGTGCTCTCTCTCTGAAGCTCTCGCCCCTGGCCCCTGCACCTTCTGGCTCCGGAAAAAACTGCTGGGCAGGGGAGGAGGCCTCTCCACAGCACTGGAGGACCAGGAGAGGCCTCTGGCAGATGCCACCTTCACACTGGAGCAGATCTGGACCTAGTCCAGTGACTCCAAAGTGACTGTATTCTGGCAGCTGGATTCCTTGTGAGGCCCAGGGAAGTGTCCCAGGCCCTGGCTGGCTGGTCAGGGCTCTATTCCGGATGCTGCAGCCCGCTTTTGCTCCTTTATTTAAATAAATACCCATTCTGTGCTGTACAAGTCCCAAGCAGCAGGGGCAGGCAGCCCGTGTGACCTGCATGGCATTGGAGCAGCTGGACAGCCCCCTCACTTGGGCGACTCCCGGCCAGGGGAGAGGGCTCGCTGGCTCTCCAGCCCACTCACCAGTCTCTGGATGCTCTGCAGTTCACTGGCTGCCTCTTTGGCTGAGCCGCTGGGCGACAGGGCACCTCGGGATGGGACTCCTACTTTGCGGAGAGGCAGCTCGGGCAAGGGGCTGGGCTCCCGGCTGCTGCTGCCTGCAGCCTTGGATCCCTCTGCTGCCAGCCCAGTGGTGAGGAGGCTAGTGCTAGGTGGAATGGTGACTGGGATCTGGTAGGGACTGAAGCGCAGGCGGGGCCGGGCACTGCCCAGGAAGGGGCTCCGGGACAGGGAGCCAGCAGCAGCAGCCGCTGCAGCTGCGGCACTGGTGGCTGGCAAAGCGGAGGCCGCTGCTGCAGCTGCTGCCATGTAGGTGTAGGGGTAGGGGAAGAGGCCTCCGAAAGTGGGCATTGGGATTCCCTAGAAGAAAGAGAACAAGACAAAGGTTAGGCTTCTGCCTGAGGTGTTCCTGAGGGAGAGCTGGGTACTGAGGCTGGTGTGATACCTGGGATCTCTGCCCTACAGTTTGATGGATGCAAGTCCAGAACTCACACAACCATAACCATGAGCACAGGTAAGCATACCTATGGCCAAACCCAGCTAGAAGGGGAGCTCACTTCAGGTGATTATGCAAAGACCTGGCTCTATCAAGCTCTGCACTGGGGATTATAGTAGGAGGAAGGGAAGGACATTCCAGGTGGCTAAACTAGCATGGACAAAAGCCTAGAGGGAGGAAACAGGGCAGGCAAGGGGCCAGGTGGGAGTTAGGTAGCTTTGGTTTTCTTGGGAGGTTCTGCTCACTTAGAACAATGTCCTCCCCGTCCTTCTATCTGTAAGGTAGTTGGGGGGTTTGTATAGTCTCTTGATGCCTGCCCACCCGCCTAGGGGTATCCTCGCTGGACCAGGAGAAAAGTATAGATGCAGATCAGTTGATAAACTGACCTGAATATGCCACAAAGAACTTCTGTCTTGGCACCTATGTGGCAGACGGGGGAGAAATGCTGTCTTTGCCTGTGGTGAGCACAGGAAACCCTGGACAAACACTGCATAAGTCCATGAGACCTGACTTTTGGATTACCTGACCTTTGAGATAATGGCTCACTCCCTAGAGAGTGTGGATACGGGAGGAGAGCAAGGAGCTGACTGTGCTGGGCTTCCAGTCAGTCCCAGGACTGGTTCAGCCAGGAGGAAGGAAAGAAGTAGCTTAGTCAGGAAAGAGAAAATATCCTTCTTGTGAAGGTCAGGTTCTACTGGGTATTTCAGCTCTGGCTTCCCAAGTCAGGAGAAAGGACAGAAGCTTTAGAACCCCAGGATTTAGCTCTACCTAATGACCGGTGCATGCTACATTGACTTGGGAACTTAACCACTAGTAGCACACCACTGACGCTTCCAGAGTCTGGGGACGCACACCCTTGCCTTGCACCTGTTGACTAAGTTGTATCTAGAAGGCCTTCCCAGGGCCTCTAAGATGCCTGTAGTCATCTCTAGAATTTGGGATGAAGACATTCACATCCACACAGAATCAAGGGTGCAGATTAAATCTCCAGGCCCTGAACTCCGTTTTCTGATGGCTTCCCTACCAGCTCAGAGCCACAGATATGTGCATACTCACGCCACACATCTTGGACACTGAGCTCTATTTAAAGCTCATTTCAGAGTCCCTCCCCTCACACACATATGTTAAAAATATTTTCTTCTGAACCAAAGAGACTTCACAGACCTGAACTCCTATTTTCCTATCCTTGCGATAAGATCTCAAGGGTTTAATTTACCAGAAACCTCAGAGGGAAGAAAATGAATGATGAGATTCCAAATCTTTCCACAGGGAATATTCCACGCAACCAACCAAAGGCTGCTCTCCCCATTGGGTCTCCTTATTTTGTTTCATAACTACAGTTTGATAAACTCTCCCTTGGAACTCAGAATTTCAACCTGGACCTAAGGAGCTGAGCTCTGCTCCCTGAGATGTGGAACTGGGGAATTTCCAGACACAGGTGGGGAAAGAAGCAGCTCTGTCTTTTGTTGGGTCGGAGGGTTTCCTGGAGGGCCTGAGAAGGGCCAGAGGTTTTCTGGGAAGTGGGTCATTTTAGTGACTAATTGTCCAGAAAATATGGCAAAATTTCCTGCTCTTTGTCCAGACACCTGAACTTTCAGGGTCTGAAAGTGAGTCAAGGGCCTTTGTTCCCAAGAAAAATGTCCTACACTAGGAAGGTGGACTTCATAAAGCTGGTGGTGACCCCAGATTGTCAGAGTAGGAAGAGTCTAATGGGACCGTGGGGTCATAGCCGAGGAACCCGCACAAGAGGCTCAGTAATTTGTCCAGGGTCAAAACTGGAGTTTGAAACAGTGTCCTGGACAGACCCTGGACCCACAGTCTTAGTGTCCCCAACCCCAGGTAATATTGGGAGGTTCATCAGGTCTCCTCCAGGACAGGGCTCTTGCCCACTGGAAGCTCAGAGTGGCTACAGCACCCTCAAGTCCTCAGTTCACCTCTGCCTCCCCCCAATCATGCTGCTGCCAGACCACAGGTCTTACCTGAGATGCCAGCATGTGCTGGGAGAGGTGGAAAGGGAAGGGCGCAGCGGTGCTTGCCGCACTGGCCGCGGGACCCAGCCCGCCTGCATCCAGCCCGGTGGCAGTCCCCGGCCCGGCGCCTCCTCCGTTGCCGCTGCCCGCCACTGAGGCCAGCAGGTGACCCATGCCCATGGCAGAGAAGGCTCCGGGGCCCATGGCAAACTGTCCCGGGTGCAGGAAGAGCGGCTGACCAGCTCCCAGCGGTCCGAAGAACTGCTGCCCGTGCAGGTGGCCCGAGAAAGCCAGGCCCGGCAGGTGTCCGGCGCCCAAGGGGGACGCACTGTCTGTTTGCACCACCAGTGGCGCCAGGGCAGGCTCCTTGCCCTCGCCCGCCTCCTTGCGCCCCTCGTCCTTCCGCCGGACTTCTGCACGCTCCTTCTCTATGCTCCTCAGGCCAAACGCCCCGTCCCTGCCACTCTCGGTGTGTTCTTTGCCTCTCTCGGGGCTGCGCCGCTCCCGGGCGCGCTCGGGTTCGGTCAAGCGAGGAGGACTGCTGTCCAGTGCCGGGCTGCGGCCTAGAGCTGGCCCCGCGCGCTCCTCGCCCAGCCGTTCCGGCTCCGGGTCGCTTTCTGCAGCACAGGTTTTCTCCTCCGCTATGGGGAGAGGGGACGTGCAGGGTTACCGGCCCGGGAAGACACAGGCGTGAAACTTCTGTCGGGTCTGGGCCAAGTTGGAGAGACTTAAAAAGGTCTGCTTTAGGGGAAATCTAGGCTGAAGGGCCACTAGCTCCTTGCCCTTTTAGGGATGGCGGCAAGTCGCCTAATCCCAGACGCCCTATTTACAGTGGGAGAAATTGGACCCTGTAGAGGAGACTTTACTGCCATAGTCACGTCACATGGGGGGCAAGATGAGCGAGTACTGATGGATCCTCTGGCTACCAGGGACCGGCCTCGCTGGGGAGTCCCGACTGGAAGTTCCGTCCATCCTAGATACACCGCTTGGTGCTTCCCACAGATCTTTAAGATTAGTGGGTTTCAGAGAAAAGACCAGGAGACTTTCCTCTCCCCCTTCTCCCTCTCCTGGCCGGATCATCAGACTCTCACCTCGGACCCTGTGCAGGCGCAGGGGACTGGGTGCTGCTCCGGGGGAGAGCGGCGGTTCCCGAGCGGGGGGAGGGTCGCAAGAAGAGGCGTCTGACTCTGCGCCGTCGCGCTCCGGCTTACAGTGCTCCTCATACAAGCGCAAAGATGGCAGAGTCAGCTGCTTCCTAAGGATGAGGGGGGAGTGGGTCAGAGGGGTCTCCCCCTCCTCTCTCCTCTCTCTCTCTCTCTCTCTCTCTCTCTCTCTCTCTCTCTCTCTCTCTCTCTCTCTCTCTCTCTCTGGGCGGTCTCAGCACCCCTTACCTTTTTTCCCGGCGGCCATTCCCCGTGTCCCTGAAGCCCTTGGCGAACGGGTTGTTGTCTATCTTCAGCTGCGTGATCTGCAGGGATCATGAGGCAGCGCCAGGTCAGGACTGGGCTCTTCAGCCTGGCCTGGGGCAGCCTGAGGTCAGCGGCTGCCGACCCAGAGGGGAGACCCGGGAAGTGTCCACTGGGAACCTACATCCTTAAATAGGATTTCCTTGAGCTGGTAGGCATCTCAGAAAGTGTCTTGGTCTCTCCTCCTCCAAAAACTTTTGTCCCTTAATTTGCACACACAGACCCCAGCCCATGCTCACAGAGTCAAGCCTGCTTTAGCATAGGCACAGGCCCTCACTCCGGTTTAACAAACCTGGCTCCTGAGCAGGGGCACACAAAGAGCAGAGAGCACTCATGTCTGAAGGCACATAGCAGGCGAAGCACGCCCACGGGCCCACAGAAGTACACACAAAGAGCCACTTCGTTCCCATAGAATCAGCAGAATCCACACGTCTCCACACCTATCCAACGCGTCCCAGAGGGTGTGCACTCACACCAGCATCTACACACCGCCTCACAAAGGCAGAAAGAACAATCCGCTGGACATTCAGACACTCTCCTTTGCAGGAAAATGGTGCACACTGGCACAGGCCTAGTGGGGGCTGTGCTTTGCCCCTTTAGGGACAGGGTGTTGAATACCAGCCTTAGAAAAGGCCCTCAAACTTGAAGGAGAAGCCTAGTCTAGGCACCTCTCAAGGGAGCCTGAGGCCAGGGGACTGACTGTCACCTGTCCACTCCCCGGCTTCCAGGAGAGTGAAAACTGTACTCTGGGTTCCTAACTTTGGGTTCTTAGAGTTGGGAGAGCTTGGGCTCTCCCGAGCTCTCTCTTCATTTAAATTCCCAACACTGCACCAAGAAATAAACGAATAAAATGTAAAAATGTCAGTTCAGGTCCATAGTTTCTGCTAATTAC
The DNA here is from genome assembly GCA_019455555.1 of Galemys pyrenaicus. Lineage (NCBI taxonomy): Eukaryota > Metazoa > Chordata > Mammalia > Eulipotyphla > Talpidae > Galemys > Galemys pyrenaicus. The sequence goes on from JAGFMF010011576.1 coordinate 402,885, forward strand.
TAAGTAAACATTCCCACCCAACCAGCGGCCAGCTGTTCCAGAGCTTCTGGGAGCAGGCGGGCGGGTGTGTGTTCACCGGCTTAGAGGGAATCTGGGGGATGTCGGTGGGTGCTATGTTTTCACCGCAAGGCTTGTGCTTATGCATGGTGCTAAGGGTTCCGGGTGATGTAGGGAGCTTCGGGGGTTTTGAGTGGAGGACTGGAGCTGCGCTGGGCGAGGGGTGGGGTGGAGGAGTGGGTGCAGGGGCCAAACCACCACCCGCCAAAGCGCACCTTGTCGTTTTGGTAGGCAGTGACCGCGATGAAGTCGGTCTCAGGGAACACGTAGGTGCGGAAGGTGCTGTAGGGCAGCTTCAAAATGTCGTTGGCTCGCACGATGTGGAAGCGCGGTTGATACTTATGCATGGAGTTCAGGATGGTCTGCGGAGAGGGCATGGGTCAGCGGCAGCCCCCAGCCTTCTCCGGAGCATTTTCACTCTCAGCATTTCACGGGGACCTGATGTCTGTCCGTCTATCTCTTTTCTACCTTCTTTACCCTCAACCCCCATCCTTTGCTATTTCCTCCAGTCTTCTCTTACTGGAGGAAAATCTTCTTTTTCTTGACTCTCATTACCACCCCCACACACACCTTGCTTTTTTTTTCCTTCACAGCCTCTCCCTTTTCCCCAGCTGAAAACAGAAATAGTTGAATAAAACTAAATAAAACTTGCAACAATTCCACTCTTAACTTCTCTTCCTTGCTCATTGCTATGCCCCAGTATCATCATGAAGAGAAGGTTGGAACCTTCTGGGGCTCACCAAATGCCCTACCTTGGACTGGACAGTCCCTTTGCCCATAAACTCCCCCCTCTACTGGAAAAAGACAGACTCCCCAAACTCCCTCCCTCTGGCTAGGCATCTCTCTGTGGGGGGAAGGAAAAGCGTCTCAGAGAGATTGTAGAGAGAACTGGTTTAACTTTGAAATTTCCAAGTTTGGGAAAAGGGATGGGAATAAGCTGTGATTGTGGACAGATATTCCAAGCTCAGCACCTAAAGGCCAAGAGCAGAACCACTGAATCCCAGGAGCACCTGCCTCCTGCTTGACCCAAGAAAGAGGGTTAGAAGGTCAGGCTCCCCTGGAGCATACCTGCTGCCCACCCTGCCATTCTCAAGGCCAGCAGAGCGGCACCCTCTGGGCCCAGGCCCAGATGGGCTATGACCCAGGGGCACTCTGGGTGTTCAACAGTACTCCTCTCCCTTAGGGGAATTACACTCTTGCTCTCCCCGTGCAGTGCCAGGTACTCAGCCTGTGATGCCCATTCCCGTGCCTGTCCTGTACTCACAAAGCCATGCTTGTCAGAGATGTTGTTGGTCAGCTTCAGCTTGTGGAAGGCCACGGGCTTGGCCATCCACTGCTCCCCAGTGGCTGGGCTGTCCGGGTGGATGTACATGCGTTTGGGCATCTCCGGGTCGGCCTTGCCTGCCACCATCCAGCGGGAGTTATGAAACTTATAGCGGCAATCATCAGCCGCCACAATGTCCATCAGCAGAATGTATTTGGCCTTCTTATCCAGGCCGCTGACTCGAACCTTGAAGGGAGGAAACATCCTCCTGCAGGGAAGAGAAAGGGGAATGCCAGGTTCTTATCTGTTTATCTGAGGGGGACCCCTCTGCACACTCCCTCCCCCACTGCCTGGAGGTTTCCGTCAGTGTTCCCCTGAGGTTGCTAGGCGGCCCCCTTACCACCTGTGGTTGTTACTCCTGGGTGACCCCCCTCTGCCTAGCAGACCCTCTTACTCTAGGGCCTCCCAGAGCCTACTCAGACCTGGTGACCCTGGCTCTCCCATCACCTGAAAAGAAAGTCAGTGACCAGAAAATAAATCCAGGCCTTCCAGAAATACATCCCCTTCTCTTGAATCTCCTGGAAATTCGTTGGGGGCTATACCCACTTGGTACCTAAACTCCCAGAAATAAACTCAGAGGGTGTTTTTTAGGTGCGAGCAGGCACCCTAACACTGAAGTTCGGGGGAAGAGGGTGATCCTGAGGTCTGCATTCTCCCTGGCTGAGCCGAAGCCTGGAGGGAACAGGGATTGTGGTTTTCTTCTGGCTTTAAAGCCTGGGGTAGCTTGTGTATCTGCAGCTATTCGCTTCTCTGCCCCGCAAGGCTTAGGGCCAGGTCAAGTCGTGGGCCCCGCGGATAGGAACTCGCAGCCCGGGCGCAACAGCCGGAGTGAACCTGCGGCCAGCCGAGGCCTAGTGGATGGGCGTCCTCTTCTGGACTTCAGGGTCGGAGGCGCGTCCGGAGACGCTGCATCTCCCGGAGCTCGGAGGCAGACACCGCGGCAGGAGAGCAGACACCGAGGCCTCGGGCAGAGGAGCTCCAGCCTAGACCCACCCGGGCCGGGCCGCGGGGCCTCCTCCGCTCTGGGACTCAGGGCAACTGGGACTGTTTTCTAGGTGCATATTTTCGTTTTACTTCATTTGGGAGATTTCGGTGTTTCAGTTTTTAAAAACTCGCACCGGTGCCAAGAGAGAAAAGCCAAGTTGTTCGCCTCCGGGAGCTCAACGTGGTGACCGGGCCAGGGCAGTGAGGGGGCCGGGGCAGCGGGTTCAGCTCTGCTCGGTGGTGTCGGGTCGCCCAGCCCGCCCGCCGCCCGCCCGCCCGCCGCCCGCCGCCGGCCGCCCTACCTCCCGGACTTGGTGATGACCATCTCGGTGCCCAGCTTGTGGAACTGGTCCCACAGCTCCTTGGCCTCCAGCGTCACCTTGGGGTCGTCCTCCACCTCGTCCTCGGGTTCCAGGCTCTTAAGCGAGCGCAGATGCGCGGCGGGCGGGTGCGGGCCGAGTGCCGAGACGTGCAGCCCCGCCTCGGCCGCCGCCGCCGCCGCGGCCGCCGCGGCCGCCGCCCCCGCCAGGCCCGGGTCGGGCAGCGGCTTGGCCAGAGCGCCCGGCGGCAGTGCAAGTGCCGGGAAGAAGGAGGGCTGCGCCGCCGCCAGGAAGGCGGACATGGGGAAGTCGGCCGGCCGTGGCGCGTGGAATGGGTGGTAAGCCATGGCGCTGGCCGCCAGCGCCGGCTCTCTCATCGGGACATCCGGCCCAGGCGCCGGGGAGCCGGGGCCGGGGGCGCGCGGCTCGGACCCCCGGCCCGGGCGGCGGCGCGCGCGGAGGAAGGGCGACCCGGGTGGCAAGCTCGGCGGCGGCTCCTCCCGGCTCCCCGTCCCGCGCGCGGCGAGGGGCGCGGGGCTCTGGGCGCGGGGGTGGCGGGGGCTCTACGCCGGGCTGGGCTGGGCTGGCCCGCTCCGGCGCCGGGGACCACGCGCGACTGGTGAGATCTTGTCGTGATCTCTGGAAAACTGTGACTATCTCACATGTCCTGCCCTGCTCGGATCCCCTGCGCTAACGAGCCAGGCCCCCCTTGATTGCTGATTTTACGCTTTTTGGACCAATTGTGGGTCTCCGGGGGCGGGGTTTTGACAGCTCAGGCCAAGCTCCGGCCGGGAGGGGGGGCCGGGGAGAAGGTGTCGGAAGCCTCAGCAGTAAGAAAACATGTCAACAGAATAAAATATTAACCAATGACGGGCCGGCGGGCCCGAGACCCCTCCCCCTGCCCTGGCCCCCACCCCGCCGCCCGCGCCCGCGGCTGCCTGCGCCCGGACGCCAAAGCTCGCCCGGCCGACCCGACCCGCCGAAAGGGCCTGAGGCGGGGGGCGCCCGGGCCCCCGGACCCTGGGGAAGGACCCCCAGCCGCACGTCGGCCCCAAGTGCAAAGCATTGACAGGGCCCGGAGAGGCGAGGGGGCGCCCTCATTCTCCCGCGCCCGGCCGCCCAGCCGCTCTGGCCCGCTCCCCAGCTTGACTTCCGACCCCGCTCCCCGCCGCGGCACCGCCCAGGGCCCCTGCACTCGGAGGGAGGCTGCGGGTGCTGGAAGGCGAGGCGCAGGCGGCGGAGGTCCCCGAGCGGAACCCGGTGGCGGGAGCCGGTGAGTGGAGCTGTGGCAGAGTCCAGACCCGGTCGGCGTGGGAGGGGGAGCGCTCCGCGGCCTTGCGCTGGAGAACGCGGGAGCCCCTGGCCGGCGCCTCCCCTTACAGGAAGACTCCGGAGGAACCTGGAGTTCCGGGCAAGTCCTGGACTTAGACCAGTACCAGTCTGCGTCCCCACCCAGCCTCGAGCCTCCGCTGGCGGGGAGAGCGTGTGCTCCGGGCTGGGAAGGTGAGCGCACCTTCCGACCAGCGCCGGGCTGCTAGACGCGGGGAGATCCCGCGTCTCAGATTCTTGACCCGCGACCAAACGAATTTTCGCCGCATCCGGTACGGGAGACACGAGTCCCTTATCCTAAACATCAGCATCCTTTCTCCGCTCTCCATCACTTTCCTAGAGTTTGTTCTGGCCCTCGGAAACCTACGTCCCCCAAATTCAGTTGCGCCGAGAGTAAGGAGTGTGGGACTCGAAGTGTCTGCGCGCACCTGTGGTTGAAACCTGCCCCCACCCTCCCCCCCACATCCAATCTTCGTTCGCCAGCAGCTCCAGCATTTTCCCCCTTCCCGATGTGCTCTGTGTGTGTGTGTGTGTGTGTGTGTGAATCGCTCCCAGTGTGATGGTGGCCTATGTGCACAGAGGGAGCCGCGAGTGAAGGCGTGCGTCCAGAGTGAAGCGGCCGCACACCTGCCTTGAGTTGGGTTTGGGCGTGGACGCTCGGATTAATTCTTGGCGGTCGAATTTCGAAGGACAAGACGGACCACGCGCTAGACGCGGGTGACACTCCTGCCGACACGACCAATACAAGTGCGGGTGAGTTCGGCCCGCGCGGGGCCTGTGCCGCCGTGGTGTGCTACTGCGACCCACGGCAACAGTGACCCAGGCCACCCTGCGGGTCCGCGGCGCAGGATACCTTGTAGCTAGCCGCGCACTCGGACTTGAGCCTAAGTCGATCGCCCCAGGCAGTATAGGTTCAGGACCCACCCAGAGGTTTGTCTTCTGCCACCTTTTCCCTACTTCTCCTCACCGACTACTACCCAACGCAAAAATGGGCACCGCCCCCCACTGGGTTTTTCTTCACGACTTCACCCTTGGCTGGGTCGCTCCCTCTTAGGCTGGGTGCCTCCTCTCTGTACAGAACGAATCTTCGATTCCGCGTTGTATAGCCTATACAGCCGGGTTAGGATCCGTTGCAGCTTTGTATAGGCAAACTCCTGCCCCCTCCACCTTAGGCGGGATGTGGCCCCTGGGGCGAGGCGTGCGTGGACAGGTTTGCTCAGTCGGTGAGGTTGACTGATAATAGCTGAGGCAAGATTCTTTAGCCCCGAATGTGGGTAGAGGTCTGGAAATCCGTGAATACACTTGCAAAGTCGTGTTAGCACCCGTACTTTCGTGTTTGTAAGTATTTGTGTACACCTAAGTGTGTGCAATTTGGATGTTTTCCTAGGAGAAGGTTGTAGCTGGTCCAGGGGTCCAAACCAGATTTGAAACACGTTTACCTGGGTTGTTTGTCCAGGAAACCTGGTGGCCACGGCGCAGCAGCTGCATTTAGAGACCAAGATCCTACCTGGCCACAGCCACTGGGCCATGGACGTGCCCTCGGGCGACCACAGGCTCTTTCCCGAGCAGGCCCCCACCCTCCGCCCCGCCCCGCCCCGCCGTCCAGCAACCCCCGGAGGCTCTGCTGCAGCCGCACGCAGAATTATGAATCTATCCCCCAATCAAATTCTCCAGCGAGAAATATCCTTGGCTATCGAAAGCCCGCTCAGGGGAGGCCCAGCCAGCCCGGGAGCGGCGCCTTGCGGCGCCCAGCTCCCGCTCAGCCCCTCCCCCGCCTGGGTCAACCTCTCTTTCCCTTCCCGGGAAATTTGCGCCACTTGGTGGGGGGGTCCCCGGGCTAAGAGTGCGTGTCTCTTTAAGAGGCCCCCCGGGTGGGGGCGTCTTGAGAGCCGCCCGGGGCTGGAGGGGGAGGGCACGGACGGGGGCGGCTGGCGCCAGGCGGCCCAGGCTCCACAACAAAGCTCCGGCCCCTGTCACTTCGCATCGGCCGGGCCCCGCAGACAGGCGGGGGACGCGCGCTCAGCCGCCCCTCCCTCTCCCTGGCAGTCCTGGGCCCGGGCGTCGGGCGGGCGCGGGCCTCAGGGTCTCCCGCGCGCTGCGTGCGCTCAATCCACTGCGCTTTCCACAACAAGGAGATCTGACAGGGGCGGCCTGGGCTGGGTGGGACAGCCGCCCCGAACCTGGCTACCCAGGCGTCCTTTGGTCCCGTAACCTTTCGCAGGGTCCAGAACCACTGCCCGGAACTTTCCCGGGTTGGTTCCCGCCGCCTTCTCGGGGCTGTGTGACTGGGCGTGCATCGCGGACAGCGGGTGGCTTGCGGGCGAATGGTCGTGTGGTAGATTGGGTCAAGCATTCGGGTAATGGGGCGCTGGCCAGACTGGCACTTAGTGTGTGCGGTTGTGCATGAGTGTGCACAGGCAAAAACTCAAGTGAGGTGAATATGGCCCTATGCGGGTGACCAGCATGGAGGTGCCTCTGGGGGCATCCGTGCGAGCCTAGACCGAGGTGTCTGAGGTGGAGGTGGGCAGTACAGTTGCTTGCCCCATTGGTTTCCTTGGGACCCGCGCCTCCCGGAGCTTTGGCGCCAGCCAGCCCGGTTTAGCGGCCCGGCCCGGCTCCCCCGCGGTCCCGGGCCTGGCTAGGGTGGGGGCCGCGGCCTCGATGACCCCGGCCCACAGCGGCCCGGCCTGTCCCGTCCACTTAGACAAATTGCGGCTGACAGGCGCGCAGTCTCTCTGGAGTCGCCGCCCGCCAGTCGCCTCCCTCCCGACCCAATTACTCCTCGCAGGGTCGGCCAACTGGCTGGGGTGGGGCGGGGGTTTCAGGGAGAGAGCGTTGTGGCTCCGGCCTTGCGTTGTGGCCGTGTTGCGGCTCCCGCCTTGCGCCAGGACAGCACCCGGGCCACTTCTTCCCATTAGGTCCGGGAAAGTGCCTTGGCAGCCACGGCGGAGTCTTTAGTAGTCCTCGAGCTTGGTGCCAAGGCAAGGCCCGGCTTGGCCGCTGTGGCCGGGGCAGACTGGCCCCCTAAGGCTGTAGCTCTGCACCTGAGGGTGAGGTTCCGTGTCTGGCACCCGAGGATGCGTCCGGGCCAGACTTCGGACGACTTCTCCAGAGTTTTGAGGATCCCCGTAATCTTGGGAGCTCCAGTCTATTCGCTGCTCTGGGGTGGGTTTCCGTGGGTAGCGGCCCTCCGCTTAGGTCCCCGGAGTCGGCAAAAATGAGGTGCACGGCTGTGAACCTACTTGTGCGTGTACGGGTGTGAAAGTATAGGTGAAGGTGTTTGGGATCGTGGCAGCGTCGGCAGGCTATGCTGCTATGGTTTTAGAACGGGGGTGGTGAGATTGGGGGGTGCAGTGCATAGGAGGGATCCCCTAGGACCAGCCCACCTGCGAGAGAGGGGCGGAGCAGGCCTGTGCGCTTTCAACTTGGCTCTTGATTCGCTTTCAGAAACGCTTTCGCAGGGAGCGGGGCTGAGTTCCTTGGAGCAGCTTCAGGGGGCAGCTTGCCACAATCCCGGTTCCAGCTGCGCGGCACCCATCCTCTCTCTCCGAGGAAGAGCTACCTGCCGGGTCAGGTCAGGCCAGCCTCTGGCCTGTGAACCAAGTCTTTGCCTCTTCTACCTGCAGCTTCTTTGCCTGCTTCAACCTTAGCTCCATCCAGCAGGATGTAAACCGCCTCTCCCCCACCCCTTCCCCCCTCCCCCCTTACTATGAGGACCTTGAAGCCCAGAGATGCAATAATTTACCTGAGGTCACACAGCAACTTCAAGGCCTACTCCACTCCTTGGAAGATGGTCCTCCCAGCTGTCCCTTGCTCACACTGCTCTTACCCAAAGCAACTGTGAGCTCACCATCAGGCTGAGCGCTTGCTTTGAAAACCACATGCAACATCTCTCTCTTTGTCCCTAGAGTTTCCAGCTCTGCAGGAGGGGACTGCCTCCCCAGTTACACAGGGACTAGGTGCAGCTTCAGAGTCAGTCACTCAAGGGGTAGGGGATGGAAGTGAGTAGCAGAGGAGGGGGACTCAGAGTCTTGGATTGTGTGGGGACACAGGACAAGGAATTCAGTGTATGTGAGGCAGCAAGGTGCCAACAGGGATCAGCAGACTAGCTGTGTGACTTCCTCATCTTGGCCAAGGCCCTGGCCTTCTCTGGGGTTAGGCTCCTCATCTACAAAATGGGGACAGAGTGGCATGCTCCTAGGTCCCTTCCTGTTTACAGAGTCTCTGATCTGTGAAAGTCAGAAAAATCAGCCCTGAGAAACCATGCCCAACAGACTGGCAGCTGCTGCTCTGACCCTGCTTGTGTCAGAGGAGCTGGTGCTGGTGTTGGACAGAGTGCTTGTGCACCGAGCAGCCTTGGGACCCCTGGTCCTCTTCTTGAATCAGACCCACAGTGCCTTCTTCCTTGAGCTGATGCCCAGCTCCATCAAACTGAGAGGAAGTCCACGGTCATTTGCCCACTGAGCAGGGAGCTCTGTGCGAATCAGGGAGGTCAAAAGGCTTCCTCAAGGTCACCTGGTCAGGCCACAATTAGATACACGTTTTGCTGGCCTCCTTGGTGATGCCATTGATCTTCAGGAGCTCTGGGAGTGAAGTGGAGACTGCTCTGGGCTTTATCTCTAATAGGAGGCCGGCTGTTCCAGGTCCAGTGGGCAGAAAGGTTCCCCACCCTGGGGCCCAGCTCTCACTTCCAGCTGATTATAGGCTGTGGCAGGGTCCACAGCCTCCCCAATTAGCTGGGGGCCAGGCCCAAGGCCTCTCTGATTCTCTGATAACCTGAGTTCCAGTGGCAGCCGCCATGGGGCCAGCTTATCTGGCCTCTCTTATCCTCCCCCTTCCCCCACATACTCAAAGACCTGCCCTGGCTGTGAGCAGATGAATAACCAGATTGTCCTGCAAGCTCAGCCAGCAAGTCCAGCTCTACACCCACCACTTTCCCTGACTGGAGGAGGCCACAGCTGTTTTGCACCCCCTGGACAGAAAGGCTGAGCCAGGCGGACTCCTGAATTGAAGCTGCCAACTGGTTCCCTCAGTGGTTAGAGAGGGCTCCTGCTCTCCATTCTTGCTCCATCCGGGTGACCTATGGGCAGCATGTGCAGGTACCCTGTCCCTTTTTGACCGAAATCCTGCTGTGGCTGGGGGTGCCAGACACATCAGTATCTCCTCTCGGGCTGAAATGGGGGAGAGCTGCTGCTCATCCAGCAGCCTCCCCTGGCTGTTCAGAGGCCTCCTTACGTCCCCAACAGGCCTTGCTCTGGCATGTGATTTCTCACCCTGCAGGCTCCCAGGCAGGAGCAACTGGCTTCAACCACCCAAGGCAGGGCCAGCTACTCAGTCTACAGAGCTTAGTGTGATTCATGTGCCCCTTCTTCCAAAATGCCCAACTGATCAGGTGGAGGCAACTGAAGATTAACTCTCTTCCCAGGTGCCATTGTTGGATGGCGTGCACGTGAAGGAGACAAACAGGGGCCCCGGGATCTGCCCCAGCTCCTGCTGAAGGGCTGAACGGGAAGGTCTGCTTGTTTGCAAACGCAACTGTTCTGCTGCTGTTACATTAAACTTCACCCCAAACCACATCTGACTCAGTGGATTTTCTCCAATCCTTTCAGGTCTCTCCAGCGTCTGGGGGAAGGGGGGGGTGGGAACCAGAGTTGGCGTAGTTTTCTTCCTGCTTAGCACCCCTTTTTGCATCTCTGTTCCTGCCTCCTGGCTATTTAAGTATAGAACTGGGAGGAAAGAGGGGGACAAAATGTGGAACTTGTCAGGTGAGGTTCCAGCCAGATTTCATGAGACACCCACTTTCACCTGCCCATCCTTCCGCCTTCTGGGTTTGGAAAAGAGGCAATTGCAAGATGCCTAGCCCAAGGAATTGGCAAGAGGCTTCCTCGGCTCTCTGTACCACAGCGACCCACCAGAATATGCCACGCCCCAGAGCCAGGCTTGGTCCCGGCCTGTCATACTCTCAGCAATGCGGTGCTCTGGTAACAAGCGAGAAGCTTCTCCTTTTCTTGCCCACTCGCTGACAGTCACCCCTCAGCACCCCTAGCCCCACATGTTGGTGGGGGTGTTGGGAACAGGGACACAAGATCAGGCCCACGTGACTCAGCTCAGCACTTGGAGAAGATCCTGACCCCAGCAATTCAGGAATGGACACCAATTGCAGCGTGATTTATTGGACAAGACGTGCACTTTTTGACAGGGTCACAGCAACCACAGTTTCCTTCACTGAATAGTACAGGACCAGGGTAAAAGGGCTTACAGATAAGAAAGACAAATCCTTCCCATGAACCAAAGGGGAAAGAAAGGAGGGAAGCGGACTTCTCCTTCCCTAATACTCCAGGCCTCAGTTCACCCCAAGCAGAGAGAGGTTGGCCAGGGAAGCAGGGCAGTGTGTGCACAGCCAGGCATGGGCTGGGGCTGTCTGCTCAGGGTCAAAATGCCCAGCCGGGGCACCCACCCTCTCTCTACCCAGGACCCCTGTGGGTATGGTTAGAAAATACAAAAGCGGATCCAATGCAGGACATCATGTGCAAACAGAGGAGGGGACGGAGCTTCTGCAGTCTCTCTCGGCCGAGCCCCGCTGATGGGAGGGGAGAGGTCAGGGCACACGGAGGTGCTCTGGAGAAGCGTCTCTTCTCAATCCAGGTCGGGTGGGTGGCTGTTGTCATGAAGCTTGGAGAAGGTGGTTGGTGAAAGAGGAGCAGAGACTGAAGATAGGACCGGAGTGGGGCTTCTCCCCCTCTTTTCAGCAGGTGAGTGGCCTGACCAGTTGGAGGCAGGTTGCTGGCACCTACGGGAAGCCCGTAGGGAAGAGGCTGAGGGGCTGACTCTCATTGGTGGGCAGCGGAGATCGATAGCCATCAAAGTTTCTTGGGATGCTGCCGCTGGTGGAACCTGAGCTGTTACTCAGAGTCTCGATGCTTCCCTCTCGCTGTAGTTCTGCAAGACAGAGGAGAGGGCCAGGGCTGGTCAGAGTGGGGTTGGGAATGGGGAGACACGCCCTGGGTTGGTCTGTCTGCCTTGAGTCCATCCTTCTGCAGAGAGGCATCCCCTCCCGTCCCCCAGATGGGCCAAGTGGCAGCTTGGGTCACAGGGAGGCTCTGCCTGAAGAGGGGAAGGAGGTTTGCAAACAGAAACTGTTTTTTGGCTGGCAGGCTCCGCCCAGTCTTTCCCTCATTGCGGGAAACTCTTCGGTCGTGGCCTTTACTCCAGGACTGGAGCAAAGCCAGCCACAAACTAGCCACTGACCCCCACTCCATGCAAGGTACCCCCAAAGCATAAAGGTGTCCAGTAGCAACAGCCATAGAATGAATGGGTTGGAGTCTGTGCTGTTTTCCTTTAGAGCCAAAGCCAGGCCCCTGGGCCCAGGTGTGAGGGCCCCTCAGGCTACACCGGCCACATCTGGAACCTCGGCCCAGGCTAGAAGGGTCTGTCGGGGCACCTCTCAGGAGATAGGGGCGTTCGAAGGAGGGGGCTGTGCACGCATGCCTGCTGATGGTCCTCATCTCCAAGAGAACACTGGCTGCCCTTTTGGGCCTGATCCTGGAATAAGTGAAGAGTTATCTAGACATGACCAGAAAACAAGGCAGGTGGCTTCTGTGTGGGCTCTCGTCTTCGTTGTTCATTCGTTAGTCTCACCTAAATTTGGGGAGTGTAGGCCTTTGAACCAAGAGAGGGAGAGGACAGGAAGGCAAAGAATAAACCCTGAGATTTTTATGTGAACACCTCAGACCCCCAAGAAAGCTCCTTCTAACCCTTTCTGTCCCCACAAGCAAGTCAAGGAGTTTGTGGGAGATCTTCCAGGCCCCTTTGGATTTCACAGGTCCTTGCCTTCATGCACAGCCATCCCGGCACTAGGGGGCGCTGATAGCAGGAGAGAGGCGCATTGGCAGTAGCAAGAAAAGCAGGGGCTTCCTTAGGTTCTGGACTCCAGGCCCAAGGAAGAAAGCCCCAGATGAAGGAGCAGGAAAGAGCAGTAGTATGGAGAAATTAGGCCCCTTTCCAGACCTGAGGGACAGGCCCCCAAATGCTCTTGACGCAAAGTGCCAACACATCCACACTGCCCAGGAAGCTGAGACCGGAGCCCAGTACCAAGCGCGGCCCTCCCGCCACCCCTGGTGGAGGCCCACAGCAAACCCCTCAGCAGCCGCAGTGACCCCAGCCCTCGACGCTGAGTGGGCACACCTCATCCCATCCTATGACCATGCAGGGACGTTGCTGGGGGATTTACAAGATGAGTTTGCTGCTCTAGGGGCCAGGTAGAGCCCGAGTGGCCCGCTCATATTTTCTCTCCACAATTAGGCCTGGAGTAAGATGGAAGGGGGCTTGTCCCTCCCGCCCATAGCCCACGTGACTGAGTTTATCTCCCTTAGGTCTCCCCCAGACGGTTCCCTCTCTCCATTTCCACTACCTGGTTAGGCCTGCACTTCCTCTTGGAGGAATTTAAGAGCTCCCCATTGGTCTCCTGCCCTCCTGACCCCCCTCTCCAGCTCACCTGCAGAGCAAACCCTGAGTGGTCTGTCTAAAGCACAAAGCTCATCTCACTTTTCCTTTGCTAAAAAACATTCATCAACTCCTAGTGGTTCTCAGGATAAAGTGTAAACAAAGCACCACAAAACAGCCTTCCTTGACCTGCCTCCCAGAAACCTCACTGTTGTCACCTGTGGTTGGACTGCAGGAGCCAAAGTAATGAATGTGAGCATTCTGGGGCCTCTCCAGGTTGGTTCAGCCTCTGGACCTGTGCTCATGCATCTTCTCGACTGAAAAGCCTGCGCGGGCTCCCTTGGCCCCCAGACCTACTCATCTTCCAGAGCTTAGCAAGAGTGTCCCCTCCTCCCATTGTCACAGCAGAGCCAGCCAGGCCCACGGCGCTGGGTGCTGACTCCTGTCCGGCCCTCTAGCACTGCGCTGCCTGCTCCAGTGTGTCCCCACCCAGGTGGGGAGCCCCTTGGGAGTCAGTTCTGTGCCTTAGCCACAGTGCTAACCACAGGGCCTGGAGAATAGCTGGTGCTCAAAAAACATTCCTTGAATGAATGAATGAGTGAATGAATGATGTGGGGAAGGCGGGGCTTCTTGTCCAGCACGGAAAGATAGTCAAAGAAGCAGGGGCCTGGCTGTGCCTGGGCACTTCTGTCAAATCCTTTCTTTCTTCGCTGAGACCCAACAGTGAGTGTGTGGGGGAAGTGGAAGTGGAGGAGGGGTGCACACATATTCCCCCCATCTACTCATCCCAGCTGCCCGGCCCTAGGAGCAAGCAGCAAACGGAAATGTGTGGCCTTACCTTCCTCCATCCCGAACACATGCTTTGTTACTGTTGGGTTGCTCACGGGCGCTGGGCTGTTGGCATTGTTTTTTTTTTCCTTTTTTTTTCCCTTTTGAAAAGAAAAGCATTGAGGAATCTTTTTGGAAAAGATATGGACAACGATCGAGAAGTACACTGATCTCTGCAAGCAGGTGGAGAGGGAGTAAGGAGGTGTGGGGTGTCACACTGGGGGGAGGGTAAGCTTGCAGCAGAATTCTCCGGTCAAAGGGGTAGTGACATGCATGTGTAGGGGACCAACCAATCTTGAGGGTCCCAGAGGTGAAAAGTTGTGATGGAGCTGAGCCCCCTTTAGCGTGGGAGTGAGGGCAGGGGAGCCACACACGGAGCATGGGAACAGCCTTGGGAAGGGGGAGAGAAGGGGCCTCTGGCCCATGCAGTGCCAGAGGGCACCCCATGCAGGCGGGTTGCAGGGAGAGGGAGAGGAGACAGGCGGGCCGCAGAGGTTTCAGGGATACCTCCAACCTTTTGACTCAGTGGTCCATCTTTGGTCGCTGCCCTTCTCCCCGACTCCCAAGACCCCCAGGGATGGCTATCTTGTAGCCAAGGTGGACTCATCGGTAAAGTCCACCAGAAACTTGCCCAGGTCACAGGAGACAGAGCTGGGGGCTATGTGTATCTGTGTATTTTGGGGGGAGACTAAGAGACATGTCCCCAGCAGCCCCACCCCACAACAGTGGAAGTACATAAAAACTGGCTGGTGGGGAAAAGTTGCTCTAAAAGAGGCTGTTCTCAGAGCAGAGAAGGGGATGAGGAGTAACTCCCATAAGTGGCTGGGTTTAGAAGATATTCCTATTGTGACCTCACATTTTCTTATGACCCCGGGAGGTGGGCGCCGGTTTTCCTGGCTTGCAAAACCAAGCAGGAGTATGAAGTCACCAGCCCTGATTATGCAGTCCCCCCTGAGGGGATTGGCCCAGAATAGAGATGGTAACAGCTCCAGGCAGCCAGCGCTAGGAGCTCCTGGCTCCCAATTCTACCACTGGCTTTGTCCACTCACCCCCACTGGCTCTGATTGGAAAATGGGCCTGCAACCTGCAGCTGACCCTCTATGCTGTGGGTCAAGTGGGCAAGTCACAGGGAGCCAGGGGACAACGGAATCAGCAGCAACTGAGACTGAACAGCCTTGGTTCTGATGAAATAAGTGAAGGAACGAGTAGGCTCCGTGCTCCTATCGCCCCAACTCAGCGTGGAGCCTGGAAAAAGTTACGGGTGTCCAAGGGGGTAGAGAGAGTTGGCTGCTGTTGTCAGGGAACCGAACAGCAGCCCTGGCTATCTGGTGCATACTCCGAGGGTGGCCTTGGGACTCCATTCCTGGGCTGGGCCAAGTGGAAAGAGGCAGCCAGCCTGCACTGGCTTGCTCCACCGTCACCCCTGCCCCCTCACCTGACTCTGCCCTTTTGCAAAGGCAGGAGCAGTGGGTGCTGTGGGTGGGTTCTGATGAGCAAGCAGTGCTTCCCTAGGGGAGAGGCAGAGGGTGGAGGCACAAAGGGGCTCGCGGCACCTCTGGGAAGACAGGACACGAAGACCCCCGGCCCCCTCTCCCCACCCCCGGCGCTTTTCCCTCCAAAGTGCTAGTTCCCAAGACTGCTTCATTCACAGGTTGTTTGTGGGCCTGTCTGCTCTCATAGATACAGATCCTCCCTTCCCTCGAGGCTGCCCTACACCTGATGAGACAGGGACTCTGGGGATGCCTGGATAGAGGCCTCCTTTCACAGCACCGTTGTTTTACAAGCACCATGGTGTTAGTTACCCCACCCTTGGGGGAGAGGTGAAAGGCTGAGGACTTGGGGCTGAAGTGAGGCTTGGGCAAGGAGAGGGAAGCCCACTGGCGAGGAACCCCAGCGGAGTGCCACGAGTGAAATCCTACTTTGGGTTTGACCTTCTCCAGGCTGGAGGGCAGTGGGGGTGGCTGGGTGATCAGAGACCCTGAGGGAAGCCCTTTGACTTCTGGGGAGGCACTGGGGGAGGTGGTTACTGTGGGGAGCCCAAGTCTCAGGACTCAGAGGGAAGTCCGTTTCTGGGACCCAGCAGAGTGAGCAAAAGCAGTGCTCTGGGTGTGTGCGCGCACGCGCGCATGCATGCACACAAGTACGCACATGCTTGGGGGAGAGTGCCTGAGACCCCTTGCTCAGCCTCCAGGGCAGCCTTGGCGCTTTCCCTGCAATCAAAGGACCAGCATCTACCGCCCAACCTCTCTGGTGGGCTGGAGGGCTCGGAGACTGCAGCCGGAGACTGCAGCCGGCCTTGCCCTGCAAGCTTAGAGCCTCAAGGTGCTGCTCATTAAAGGGATTAGCAGAGCACTTTTATGGGTCCTGGCTGCAGCCACACACCCCAGTCCCAAGCTAACCACCCAAGAGGCCTGGTGGGAATAAGATTAGACCTCAGAGTTGAGTCATACCGCCCACTTCCGGGCAGTGAGAAGGGAGACTGCTCCCTTCCCCCACTCCGTGGTGGTACTGGGGGTTCGAGGGTGGGTGGGTGGGTGGGGGTGGAGTGGGTGGACAGATGGGTCTGTCCAGGTTGTGGGAGTGGTGGAGTGTGAAGAGCAGAGATTCTGGCCTCCTGCTACCTGGGAGACTTTGGGCCAGTACTCAACATCTCTGTGCCTCGGTCCCTGTGCACCAGGATTACAATGTCTGTTACACAGTGTGGTTGTAAGAATTAAATAATGCATGGAGAGTGCATCACAAAGTGCTTAGAGCTTCCAGTCAGCAAATGTGAGTCCTATTATTGTTGCAACTGCATTGGCGACTGTGATGATCAGTGGCACGCTCCATCTTCCCACCCACCTAGGTGTCTCTGCCACCCAGGCCTCCACCGGCTCACCCTCCACTGGAGCTTGGGACGGATTCTTTCTTTCTAATCAAGAAATGGCCCAGCAGAGGAAGATGGCAGATATGTGTTTACAGCTTTTCATTTTCCTACTTGCCTCTTTGTAAATACCCTCTTCAAGCTGGAAAATAAATTTCCAACCCTGTTGACATGCATTGATTTTTTTTTCCCTTCTGCGTCCACAGTTCTCCCTCATCAGCAGGGCCTGGGTTAAGGTCCTTGACTGAGCTGGGCTCAGTGGCACCTCAGGAGAGGTGGCCCCGGAGCACAGAGTAGCCAGCCAACACCACATCTTACCTAGTGCCTGACTCAGAGGAGTCAGAAACAATTTAATCCCCTTCTGCTAGGAGAGTTCATGGTGGGGAGTGGCGACTAGGACAGAGAGGTGGGGCGGTGTATTTCTGCATCTTCCCCAGATGGGATATACTGGGGGATAAGAGGACAATGGGACTGCTGCAAGTTCAGCAAATGCGTTCAGGTGGGTTCTGCCCAAGCCACTAACTTTGTCAGCAAGGGGCATGCCCATAGACCCGGAACCAACTATGTAAACTAGACTTGGAGAAAGAGGGGCTAAGGATGTGGGGGGCTTGAAGACCTCCTCCAGGGCTCAGCAGGACTGACAGCTTCCTGGTGCTGGAACCCAGAGAGATGGTCCCGTACAATTAGGAGGTGATCCCAGCAGACACAGTTGTGGGTTGCTTCCCTTACGCCAGCCCTAGGCCTGAAACTACTGTTCTCTTCTTCAGAGTGTGGCTGAGGGAAGTGGAGGTCTGTTCAGGGAAATAGAGATCAAGTTGGTGGCGATTACTTCTGGAAACCCAGATATCCCAGTCAGAGACCACACTCTGGGCTGGAGCCAGTCTCAGTCCCAAGGCATTTTTCAGGAAGTTAAAAGAGCAGAGGTTAAAGGAGGCCATGCTTTTCTTCATACTTAGACACACCTGCCTTCCAGTCTGCCCACACCTTCCCTCTGCCGCCCTTTCCAAGCTCTATCTGCAGTTCTCTCTCACCCTCCGGCACCTCCCTCAGGCTTCAGAATTTATGGAGATGCCAATAGATCAGGGTCCTCTCTGTCCACCAGCCCAGAGGTCTTGGGAGGGTGGGGGTTGGGGGAATCTGACAAAGTACCACCTGTCTTCTCTGGCAGGGCTTTTTTTTGGTCCTCCCCAGGTATATTTGTGGAAGGAAGGAGGGCAGCTTCTAAAAGTTGAGGGGCTGAGGGTGAAATGGCTCCTCCGTACGCAGATAAGGATCTTAACTCGGGAGATGGAGGAGAGGACAGATGAGAAGCAGGGCTGTATGTCTGGGCCAAAAATCTACATCTGAGCACAGAGCCCCAGCCACTGATGCCACACCCTTCTGGTGCTTTCGCTGTCCACACGGCTCGGTGTTTCAGAGATCCTAGGCCATCAGCTCGAGGGCCGTGGCCCATGGAAAGGCACACGACTTCCTTCCTGGCTGGAGCCTCTTAACCCACAAGAGTCACTCCCACAAATATGCTTTCTTTCCTCCTGTTTCGGATCCCCACAGGGAATGAGACCCAGAATAAGGCCAACGCCATATGACCTGCCTGGTCCCCACTCATCAGTTCCAAACAATAAGGGCAAATATTTGCTGGCCTCAGCTCTGGCAACCCAAAACTGCTTCCCGAGGCCACTGGGGCCACACACAGGTGTCTAATAACTTCAGCAGGGTCAGGGGGCGGGGACCTAAGACCTTCATGGACAGTCACTGGCCCCTGAAAGGGTAAAGGCAGGACCAATACCTGGAATGAATGATGATGGCCGAGGAGACTAGTAGGCAGAGCGCCCTCTCTATGCCATAGCTTCCACCAGAAAACTGGAGGAAAGGCATATGGCGGTTCTTCCCCATTTTCCTTCCCTCGAGTAGTCAAGGAGAAAGTGTCTAAGGCCTCTACCCCGTTCACGAGGCAGGGGAACAGAGATAGACTGAATCTCCAAACTCCTGGTGGGCCAGGGCCAGGGTGTGATGACAGAAGATGAGGATGTTGGAATGTTGGGGAAGGAAGACTAAAGGTAGAAAAGAGAGAGGTGGGGGAACGAGGCCTGAGGAATGAGTAAGATGCAGAAGGGAAGGCCCATATTCAAAAGGAAGAAGTTAACAGCTTCCTCTGCCCCTTCTCGGAGGGAGTCCAAGGTGTCTGTTTGGGGGGAGTGGGAAGAACATTCAAGTTTCAGGCAGAGCAACTCAAGTTCCCCGACCCCCAGCCCTGATCCTTTCAGCTTTTAAACAGCTGATGAGCAATTAGAGCAGGTGGGCTGTTAGCCAGAGGGGCGCTGGCCCGGTTGGGGACTGAAGTCTTTCCCTAGCTCCCTCCTACAACAGCCACAGAGCGCACCAGTCCCAGGCAGGGAAAGAACCAGAAAGGCTGCCACACGCCATGCCCAGGAAACCCCCACAGTGCCCGAGTCTTTCCAAGTCCTTTGAAGTCTTGGCTTCAAAGAAGAAGAGAGCAGGATCCCCCACCTGGACCACCTTGACCGGTACCCCACGGCCGGTGATCCTCGCAATGCTACTCATCAGTATAACTTTAACCCTGACCGAGGTAGGGCACGTCCTGTCACAACGTGTTACCCACCGGGACAACAAAGGCTGAGCTGACCTGGCTCACGTTTCCCTGATTTTGAGGTATTTGCTAAATCTGGCTGAAGCCATGCCTAAGACCAGCCAGATGCAGGAGCAGCCCTGAGCGGAAACTCCCTGTGGATGGCAAGAAGGAGGGGCACTGGCGTAGGAGGCTGAGAATTTGTTCTAGCCTCAGTTCTGCCGCAGACGTGCTGAATGACCTGGGCAAGTCACTTCACTTCTCATCTGCTTCATCATCTGTCAGACAGGTGGAGAGGGGCTGCGCTGGCAGCTTCCTCGGGTGTGCGTGGCTCTAGAGCAGGACATGATGGGGCTTTAAGAAGCAGAACACGCATGGGCCACGTGTGAGAGGACACTATCACTGCAGTGTGCCCCGGTTAGAAAATCAGCTCAGCTGTCTCTGGGGTCTTCAGCAGGCACGAGGGCACAAGTGCTCTCACAGGAGGGCCTGGAATGCCTTTTGCAGCTCCAGTGTTGGGCGTGAAACTGGGACCCTAAGGAGATGCCATGTAAGGTAGCCTCAGGGCCGAGCAGCATGGAGATGTGTCTCTGGGGGCAGAGAATGCCCGCCCAGGGGCTGTGACGTGTGTGCTCTGCATGTGGGATGGGTGTGGGCTAACATGGGCCTTGCAAACATGCCCACTCAGCGTGGCTGGGGCAGGGAGCCAGGCCTTGGAACTCTCCTATGGAGCCAGGTGCCTGGCAGCTGCCTTTGACCCGTCTGTCTGCTCACGTCCAGCCTCAAAGCTTGGCAGACACGATCCAGCTTCCAGCGGGGTCTTCCTGAGCTGCCCTCTAGGACTCCAGAGCACAGGGGCCTGCAGCCCACGGAGAGACGCTGCTGCCTGAGTGCTGCTGGCCTGCCAGACCAGAGCCACATATGGTTCTCATTCAAATGTCCAAATGTAATTAAATTCTCTACAATGCAGCGGAAGAGTTTGGTAAGATGTGGCTTTTCCCCCCTTTCCATCAAGGTTAAGAAATCACAGGCTCTCACTCCACTGGCTGACCCATTCTCCTCCCTGATAGTGCTGTGTCTTGTTCAGCAGAGGCCATGGCCTGGCCTGTGTGGGCTACAAAGGGCCCCACCCACCCTCCCTGTTCCACCTGAGAGGGTGAACAGCTGAGGCCAGAGCAGCAAGCTCGAGACTGAGCAGGTAACTGTGGCTTGGGCAGGGCTGGGAGGCAAGTGGTCCGAGGAGACGGCTGCCAGCCCCAGGCTCACATCAGTGACACACTGGGATCCTCTTTCCACCGCCTAGATATGGAGGTGTCTTGCAAGCCCCTCCTTGCAGTTCCTCACATTAGGAAGCACTTGAGCGTCACGATTCTAGAGCCTCTGGCTGCCCCTCTGCCCCTCTTACCTCTCAACTTGCAGCTCCTGGACCACCACACACGGAGGAACCCAGCTTCCCCCCATGCACAAAGGAGGGGAGTCAGGAGCAATTGCACAACGAGGGGAATCATGAGCAATGTTGGAGGAATGAAGGCCAGGAACAGCATCTGAGACTCTCAGGGAGTCCCTGGGACCTTCCTTTGTCACAGAGCAGCTGGTCATTTTGGCCTGTCGGGGCACTGAGTGGGTTAATGGGCAGCAGGGGCCACGGTGCAATCTTGGATGAGAGAGAAGGAGTCCTGCCCCAGAAGGATGACCCACGAACCCCAGGCCTGGCTACCTCTCTTTGGCCTCCCGTTCAGGATTTCCCCGGATTAAAGCAGAACATCCCCTCTTTCCTTCCCAACTGGGTTGCTTCCATTTCCTTTATTCCAGTCTCTCTAATCACTAGGGCACAAGATTTATAAGCATTTGTAAAAATATGTCGGGGGTATTTTTTCCTTTTGTAACAAACTGTCCTGCAAAGTGATGACTTTTAGTGAGTGTGAGAGCTATCCAGACACAGATGGGACCTGGGGAGGGGATAACCAGGATGGGGGTGGAAAGAATGTTCTAGATTAAACAGAGTGATGGCACCTACACCCACCTACCCCTGCTGCTCATTAATCTATCCAGCACCCTGATGAGAGAGAGATGACCAACTGCTCTGGGATGTGATGTAGCCCCCCTCGTAGATTGCTAGTCAGCTCCTGTGTGGGAGCCCCCTATACTGCCCCCCGGCAACCGCACTGGGGAGCTAGAACACACTCAGGAGCAAGTGGCATTTCCAACTCAAAGAATGCTCACGCTGTGTGTGTGTGCACATGCATATGCACACACACACACACATGCACCCCCCCCACACACACTCACATTGGTGTAGACCAACCAAAGCCAGCCTCACTGACCTGGCTCTACATAGGAACAAATCTGTGTATTTGTTTCCAGATGGCAGACTTTAGTTTAGTAATGGGTTTAATTTAATTTCTTGGTGGCATTAGTGCCAAGGCCATGTGTCTGGTGTCTTTATGCGTGAAGGAGGTTTTAAGAAAAGGACTGTCGCTCTTGGTCCAGTTGTCCTAGGCCAAGCCCAGCAAAGACAGTGAGGGTGAGTCCACGGTCGCTGTTGCCCCATCAGGGTTCCAGCCTGTGCTCTCGGACCCACGCTCCGTGGCGGGGGAGACCCACAGGTCTCCGTTAATGGCTGCAGTGCCGTCTGTCCAGATGAAAAAGCTGGGCAGATGCCGGGTTTTGCCTTTGTGCTCTATTCACAGACTAGCTGCTGGTGCCGGGGCTCTATTCATTATTCAATTCAGCTAGCTCAGATGAGCCTTTCCATTTGCTCCTCCAGGAGGAATAACAAATCTAGAAATGCAATTCCACTTTGGTGTATTAAGATATTGATTTGCCTGTCGAGTGGAAGTGCATTTGTTCTGTCAGTCCTCCTGCGGGCAGGAAGGGGTTAACCAAATGTTTATCACAAGGCTGGCTTCAGAGTTGAAAGTAATGTGATCAGTAATGAATTTTGTGTTACATTAGGTTGTATAAATGGACAGACAAGCGCAGACAACAAGTGGCCAGGAGTCGGGGCTAATCTAATGATGTAAAAATAGAGACAGCACCAATTATACTAGGGGCCAGCTCCAGGCTCCTGCAGGGACTGCAAATGAATAGGTACAAATCAAATTACTCACTAATAGACGCACTACAAGAGGGGCAGTCAATGGTAAATGCATTAGAGCCTAGTGACCTCTCTGCTCTGCACAGCAGAATCCGAAAATTTGACTTCCATCTTAAAAGAGGGGGGCAGGGAGATGGTCTCAAAGAAACTCTTGTTGGGTGAAGAATGGCAACTACTCCTTGTCCCAAGCCAGTCTCTTGGCAGAAGGTACCTCCTGTCCGAGCTGACCTCTTGCCCTCACTCCAATCCCTCCTGAAGCCTGGGCCCCGGGGGGTAGGAGGGAACCTCTTGAGGCACGAAAAGAGCAGTGGGAGAAAGCCTTGCATGTGGCCAAAGACAGGAGGTTACATACCAACACACTTCACAGCCACGTGTCTCTCAGGGGTGGTGGTTTTTACTGCTACATCAAGGGCTGTGTCTGTATTGAAAATAAAATATTTCTTTAAAGAGGATTGTAACATGGAGCTTTAGACCAGAGGGAGCTTAGATCAGAGGTGGTAGATATCAAAATCGGGTTTGACCACTGAGAACATGGCCGGGGGTGCTCCCAGCCCGGCACACTGTGGGGTCTGCAGCTGTCTCACTAGCTGAGACCAGTGTCCTCCTCCTCCTCCACCTACCGAGTGCCTGCCACATAGGGCTGGAGCAGGAAGGTTGGGGAGGGTATTGTGGGTAGCCCCTCAGGTTTTCTTCCTCCTCTCTGGTTCCATGGCCATAGAAACCAAACCCGATGTCCAAAGCTGCTTGGCCCTGTGACTGGGCTGCTTAGAGAAGAATCATGAATACGTGCTCGAATGCATGGAGCGTACACTCATGTTCAACTCTCAGTGGCTTGGGGATGAATAAAGTATGAAACCAAAGAATCTCCAGCCTTCCAAGGATGCAGCCCATACCCTGATCGGCGGGGAGCCCTGGAGGCTTAACCCACACTCCCCACCCCAGCCCGAAGGCCTGCACCAGTCACAGCATCAAAGAGGAGATGGCATGTCCATCTCGGCTAACTGGAGCCTGGAGCGGATGGGAGCGGCCAGTAAAATGAGCACAGGGGGCACAGAATGGAAAAAGTCATCTTAAACAAATGGAGCAACTGGCTGTCGGCTCTCTTCAAACTCAATAAAGCACAGGGGGTGGAATTGAAAGCTATCAACCATGCTGAATAAAACATACTGTGGGGGTAAGGTGGGGAGGTCTGTGAAAGCTGGTACTAGGGGAAATGTCCTAGTAGGTGCCCAGGGGAAGAGGTGGGGTAGCAAGAGAAATGAGCAGGTAGAAATCCCAACGTGAGACATGATTCTGGTAAGGGTATTCCAAAATGCTTCCTTCTGTTAAATCTAATCAGAGAGGCATAGCTTGGTCTTCTTGGTACAGAACTTTCTTTTGCTTTAGAACTGAGGCTCTGGATTGCTAAAGGGTCAGAAGGTCATTTCCAACTTTCACTTTCTGTCTGTATGTGTGTGTCTCTTCCTCTGTTATGAGCCATCAAACCTAGTGGGTGGTCTGTAGACTTCAGACTATCTTCTGAGGCGGCAGAGGGGCAGAGGCAGGGGCAGAAAGGAAAGATGGGTATTTAACCATCCATGACTGGGTTCAACTTTGTACAGATCTCACACCTCATGGAAAGGTCAGCGGTTAAAGGTGAATTCTCTGGCATAGAAGAAAGAACAGAAAGAAATCCTCCCTTTTGTTAACGATTTACCTATGTTAATATCTGTAGAGGAGGCCCTGATCTGGGGGTCCAGCAGCCCTCCCCCATCCTTTTGTGCCACCTTGTATATCTTCTGCAGCAATTCCTGCTTCCATGTAAGAGCAATGCTTGGAGTGGGGACTCTGAGGTTGTGCTGGTTCGCCAATAAGGTTATACTGGCACTTCCCCCTTACTGATAAGAATCAATAGAATTTGGTTAAAGAATTCAAAGCAGATTTTGGGCAAGTGAGAAATGTGCAAAGGAATTTCTGAGCTCTAAGTTCCCATTAAAGGTCTGCTTCTGCTTGGAGGGTGGAGGGAGAGAGCGAGAGCGAGACAGAACTACCTAAATTCAGATTTGAGATTGTGTCAGAAACTGACAAGTGTACCTAGTAAACACAATAATTCTTCCCAATGCTACCAGCTTTATTTTCCCTCTAAGGAGCTACAAAACTCCATCTAGTCATTCAACAAACATTAACTGGGACTCAGCTTGGCTCTTGTCCCAGTGCCAGATGCTGTGCAGGGAGAAGGCTAGTCCAAAGAACTGGGTTAAGAGAAGTTTGTACAGTATGAGTGAGAGAGGGGCTGAGGGGACCATCAGGCTGAGCCCTTCAGAGACATGTATTTTGGGAATCCACCATTATTCATTAGAGGAAAAGGCAACATACGACGTGTCGAGGACCAAGGGTCCAGCAAGTCGGTGATGCAGAAGTTTATAGGACAGAGAAAGGGTGTTCGGCCACGTGGTCAGGGAGTGTTTCAGAGGAGGTAAGGCATGAGCTTTGTCTAAGAAGGTGGGCAGAGGGAACAGGCAGCGGGCACTTTAACAGAACCAGGTGGGCAGGGCACAGGGTGGTTCTGATAGGCAAGGATGTCTGCAGGAAGGTGGTGGCCGTGAAATATGAATGAGAAGTGGAGGTGAGGAAAGGAAGGTGAGGAAAGTCTGCGGGAGACTCTCCTGCCAGTGGAAGGTTGCTAGGAACAAGCCATCTGACACTGCAGGACACAAGTAGAAATAGCTCGGCCAGGAGGTTGTGCTGTCAGGCATGGGTCCGGTCACTCTGTGAGTAGGGAAACAGGACATGAGAACCCCCTGCCCTCTTCTGGGGAACACCTCCTATTTTGAGGAAAGGGTGGGAAGCAACTGACGCGCCCTTCGGACCAGGCGAGACTGAGGGGGTCTTGAGGACGGGAACTCTTTCTAGATACCACCTTATCGCCCCACATCTTTTAGTTTGCTCTAACTTGGAAATTTTGTTTCCCCTCCCTTGCAGACCGGAGGAGCGTCCAGCCGGGGGTATTTCTGCGGCAAGTGTGGAGTCTTTACCACAGAAGCCCTTTGGGAGGGGAGAGTGATGATACCCCTGCTTGGCACAGCGGCAGCGACCACAGAAGGTGCAGCAGGCGATGGCTGGCTGGGTTCACTGGCTTCCCTCCCCCATGGTGTGGGAGAGGAAGATGTGGAGCAGAGAGGACGGGGACCTGTCTAAGGTCACAGGCTGCTCTCCTTGCTCGTGAGGACTCCCAAGTGCTGCTGGAAAGAAAAACAAACATTCTCCCCAAAGGCAGTAGCTGGGTACTGGGCACTGAGAGGACGCTCAGTTTTGACCTTTCCTACCAAAGGAAAGTAGCTAGGAACTGGCCACCTGACGCTGAAGGACGCAAATAGCAACACCAACAAGGCCATGCCTGCTGCGGCCACCCCTGCCCCCTGCCTCGCCTGCCGGCAGCAGCTGCTCCCTTCCACCCCGAGCGGGGGTGTCTGTGACCTGTCTGGCACCGGACTGTAAGTCTAGGTGCTCCGGAGCCGTTGTGGGGGGTTTACTCTCTCCCCCACCCTCAGTCATTATGGCATCTGTTACTGGAGAGTCTGTAGATTTGGCTTCACATCTTGGAAAGACCATGGCCTGTGGGAAGGGCAATAATCAGGACTTCTGCTTCGTGCAGCTCAGGGAGGTGGGCCTGAGTGGGGAGCTGGGAACTGCAGCCGGAGTGGATCAGAAGCCCAGCTCAGCACTGTTCCTCCTCCAGGGCTTTCCTCGCCATGAGGCCAGGAAACACAGAGGTGCCTAAGCCAGCCTGCTCACGCAAACTCGGAGAGAATGTGCAGACCCACCAAGGAGGCTTGTCGGAGAATACACAAAGCATTTTGTAAAGCACTGTAGAACAAGGACGAATCCGTGACTTATGGTGCAAAGCAGGACCTAAGTGACTAGCTAAGCTGCTTCGCTGATGGTGTGTGCAAGGGGCCAGGGAACGTGAAGAGAGGGGAGAGTTTCGGAGCAGAAGGCAAGTGGAGATATTTTTCAGGACTGCCCAACATAGCCTTTGGCAATGGAGTCAGACCTGAGACAGAAGCGATGACGAAGTAAGAGTGTCCAATGAGATGAATCACCCTCACCCTTCTTGAGAAAGTGAAATAAGGTCCAGCAAGTTGGGGAGGTGAATTAAGACTTGAGGGGAAAGAAAGACTAAAGACTGGGTCTCTTAGGCACTGGGTCTCTTAGGCAGCCACACTGGTCAGTGTGGAGAGATCATCTTGCTCTCAGGAGGCCAAGAGATTGTACTCCTTCCTGAGGTGTTTGGGGAGAACATCATTTTGATTCTTATGGAGCCTGTAGGGAGATGAGAAGATTCCATGGAAAGATCAAAGCAGGGTGGTTGTGCATGCCGGGCAATGTGAGCCCTGGGCCAGGAGCCACGCTGCAGGAAAAGCAGCTTCTTTGGCCTATAAGACCTCTGCATTTGCTTAGGATAGGGAAAGGGTAACTCTCCCGTGTCCCAGAAAGGAGGCTCACCCCTCACTTAGAATTAGAAAACCTCAGGATTGGGCAAGGAAATTTAGAGATCCCACATAGCACCCATAAATGTCCCTCCTCCAGCCCCCTGGATGACATGACTCACTTCCTATTTCCATGGCTTTGCAGGAAATCAGGCCCCAGGAATCAGTTATCCCTGGAGCTGGACTGGGAAAAGCTCTCCCCACTGAGCCATAGATTTTTTTTTTTTTAACCCATGGAATGGATAATTCTAGCAACTGCTACCTCTTCTGGAATGTTGGCAAAGTCCACTGTGATCAACTAGTTTCTTATAACGCATACTGACAATCCAATTATTTGCTTTGAACAGGGAGTTGGCCAGAGAGTAGGGATGTCTAAAATTTAAGATAATTAATTCACTGACTTCATGTCTTCAGTCATTGTCCCATGATCATAGGGCAACTTGTGGTGGGAGGAGACTAACAAGACCCCTATAGGAAATACACCCTTAGCACAAATATCTTCCACCCAGCAGTGGGGCAAGCAGGAGTTCTAAGCTCCCTTGGAAGAGTTAATCCTAGAGGTAAACATCTGGTCAAATCCAGCGACATAACTAGCATATACGGGAAGTTTAATTTCTACAGTCCTGAAATGAAAATGTTATTAATGTACACACAAACACACATACATACACACACACTTTTGTAAAACAAGCAATCAACGTATATGGGTTCATTGACTTATTGAACCTTCCTGTAACCGTTTTAAAAACTGTGCGTGATGTTTAAAATGTGTTTTTCATGTTAAACAGAAAAAAAAAAAAAGGTGCAGCCCTTTCATTGAAGAAAAGTAGGTTCTGACAAATCTTTGGAAGAGTTTTAGTTAAAAATACTCTCTAAGCCTTTTCTGCTGACTAATTGTCATACATATAGAAAACCCAGAGGGTTTAGCAGATAACCTAGAGCACTGGTTTGCAAAGTATAGATTGGAATTTACTGATTTATTATGATACAATTTAGCAGGACAGGACCACATTTGAAAAAAAATAAAAAGTGAATGTGCTAGAATGCACTGTCTCTTATATTGTTTGGTGAAAGTTTTATATAAGTGGGTAAGAAGGATATGGATTTGTGACAGAAGGGAAGAGGCAAAGATTACGTTGGGGTCTCCAAAGTAACTGCTTCTGGACTAGAACAGAATTGGTTAAAGGAGATGACAGGCAGAAAAAGGTGAGGCCTCTTTTCTACCTGTAGAGCTGTGACTGTAAAGGAGAATGAACCATCACCAGCCCTGCAGGAAGCCACATGGGAAGGACGTCTTCAAGAGAAGGAAGAGACAGTCCTCTTGACCTTGACAGCTGACTTAGTGAGCTCTTAAGAGTCCACAGCAGCAAAAGGAGGCTGCCTACAAGACAGACGTGTCAAGAATACTTTAAACATCTGTTTAGGACCTGGGGATTGGACCTGGGACTTATGTTGTTGGATGTGGAAGAAAGCAAAAAAGAAAGACAAGGTTTGATTGAGGAGTGGTTGAAAATGAAAATGTACTTAATATGTATCCAGGTGTCTATTAAAATTTTTTTTTGGCATTAGATTATATCTTTACCTAGATACAAAACAACTGGGGGAAGTCAATGTTTTGCTTATTTAAGAAGTTCTGTTTTTCTAGAAAAGGCAATATTGAAAGGAATGTCTGCTAAGCAGGAATTAGCCAAGTTATTTAGTGGAGGGTGATGGAGAGGAGAGGGGGCTGTGGTAGACAGCATTCCGGGCAGAAGGGGAAGTCTGTGCAGAGGCTGGCAGGCAGACAGAGCACGTGTCTTAGGGACCCTCCGGGGAGTTCAGCTTGGCTGGAGTTTGCACAGAGCGGTGAGCGAGGAGACGGTTGGCGGCGCTGGTCATGAAGGGCTTTGTGCACACTGAGCAGGGGAGCCGGGGGAAGGAGCAGGCTGGGGCACAGGACTCAGTTTTGGCCTGGTGAAGATGTTGGTAGGTGATGGGATAAACGGTTCTGGAGATCAGGAGAGAAAAGCAACGTGGAGATTATTGGGCAGCGTTGGTTTATGGAACATACTCGAGGCCCCAGGAACAGATTGCTCTGTACTGATTGAGGGAGAATAGAAGAGGGCCAAGCTAGGGTCTTTAGAAATAAATTTAAGGCTGACAGAGAAGGAAAACCCAGAGAAGGGGCTGAGAGTAGCCAGAGGCAGAAGAGAATCCGGGAGAGTGTGTGGGACAGGAGCCACAGAGAGAGCACTTCCAGAAGGCAGGGCACGGTTCCAGGAGGAGTTGAGGTAAAGCCCAGACATGCAGTGGCGGGAGCAGAGCAGCTTTGGGGGGCAGGCTGGGTGTGAACTGCTCCTCCCTGGGACAGGGGACAGAGGGGAAGGCTGTTGCAGGGGCATTTAGGGCCTGGGTGCAGGAAACCAATAATGATGATGAATGATGACCACCATTTTCTCTCAGGGGGAGACAAAATGGCGGGTAAGAGATGTGAGAATAGGGGCATTTGAAATAGTAACCGTGAGGAAGGAAAAAGAATGATTCAGGGGCCTCCCTGGTGACGCAGTGGGTTAAACAACGCAATGCACTATGAAGCAAACTGCAACCACTGCAGCACGAGTTCGATCCCTGCTGCGGCCAGGGAGGGGACCCACATGGCACTGCAGACCTCTCCTGCCTCGCCCGCTGCTGCCCTCGGCAGTGTGTTTTAGTCAGTCTGCCTGTTCTGCTCCCCGCTCTGTCTGGTAAATCCTCTCACCTCCCGTGACTCTGTCCTGTACCCCAGCTCTTGTATGCATAAATAAATAAATCTTAAAAAAAATTATTCAGGAAGATGGGCTGAGTTTGTGCACCTTACTAAATAAACAAAAAAAATAGTGGGGATAATAGTAAAATACAAACTCAAAGAGGACCCGAGACTTGGGGAGTCTCTAAAATAATGAAAACAGGTAAGAAGCAGCAGCAGGACCTGCTAGCTTCTCGGCTGAACTAGAATTCACTCGTTCAGTAAACAGTGACCTGCCTGTGCACCTACGATGTGTCAGACACTGTCCTAGGCACTGGTTTCTGCTGCAGAGGAGGAATGCAAACTGAGAACAGGAGAAGGGGGCGCTAGGAAATGCAGACGGCTGTCAGGGCTCACTGGGGAGCAGAGAACGTGGATCTGCAGAGGAACCAAGCTGAACACTTTGTGATGTTTCTTAGCTCAGGCTAAGAACAGAGCTCACTGACTTCCATTTCTTTGTTGAATGGGGACGCCAGAAAGGGACCAGGGGCAAAGGGTGTCATCTAGTTGTAAGAAAACAACGGAGCCAGGTCTTGCAGGCTTGGCCATGGAAATCGTACACGTGACTAAAAATAGACTAACTGGGCAGTGGCCATGATGGAAGACAGAGCTAACATATGCTTCCTAGGTTACCCATGTTTTAAAACACACCTCAAACTTGAATGAGCCTAGACATCTTACTAAAATGCGGGTGCTGATTTGGTAGGGCTGGACGGGGTCTGAGACACTGCATTTCTTTTTTTTTTAAGATTTATTTATTTATGCATACAAGAGCTGGGATACAGGCCAGAGTCGCAGGAGGTGAGAAGACTCACCAGACAGAGTGGGGAGCAGAACAGGCAGACTGACTGAAACACACTGCTGAGGGCAGCAGCGGGCGAGGCAGGGGAGGTCTGCAACGCCATGTGGGTCCCCTCCCTGACCGGCTGCAGGGATCGAATTCGTGCTGCGGTGGCTGCAGTTTGCTTCATAATGCGTTGCTTAACCTGCTGTGCCACCAGGGAGGCCCCGAGACACTGCATTTCTAACCAGCTCCATATATAGATGGGGCTGCTGTTTCCCAGTTATGGTTTCAGAGGGTTTGCTTTACTTTTGTCCTGTAGTATAACTGACCGGTGGGGCGCTAGAGCTAGTTGTCTGTTACATTTCCAGGAATTCTGTTAGCAGACTGACAACCTGGTTGATAGCTTGAAATTTTTACACCACAGATATGTACAAATGCTACCCATCAGGGCGCTCCTGCTTCCCTGCAGCGAGTGAATGGGTAAACATTTACCAGCACAGCTCTGGCCCACCCTGTGTAATGGTGAG
The DNA here is from genome assembly GCA_019455555.1 of Galemys pyrenaicus. Taxonomy (NCBI): domain Eukaryota; kingdom Metazoa; phylum Chordata; class Mammalia; order Eulipotyphla; family Talpidae; genus Galemys; species Galemys pyrenaicus. The sequence goes on from JAGFMF010011576.1 coordinate 433,260, forward strand.
GCTTGCTACATCATGGGCTTCGGTGTCAGGGGGTTGGAGAGTCTGCTTCATTCACACTGCTAAGGAGGCATGGTCATGGCTTTACCAAATGAAGTGCCTGCTGGGAGGCACGAGAGAGTTCGATCGTCTCTGTGCAGGACAGTACCTGGCGCTGGTAAACACTGGTGTCCCCTATCTCTACGCCCTATGAGACACCCAGACAAGCAGGGTCTTGGGAAGAGAGAGGCATCAAGAGGCTGCTTTGGGCAAAGGGTGACTTGTAATCTCTTATCCACATTGTACAGAATTTCCCTGGCTGCCTCTGGTGTGGGGGGTGTACTCAAGATCATGGGCGGCAGCACCAGGCTGCTACTCTAGCTGGAGTTGTGAAAAACAAAAGTGATTCTCAGCAACAGCAGAAAGAAGCAGGTTAACTTCTGTAATATCTGCTTGACTTACTGGCTTGCAAAATGGAAGTGGATTAAAAACAAAACCATGCATTTAATGTTGTCAGAGAAAACCAAATGAATCCCTTTTGGTGACAGTTTGGAGAAGAAAACGAACTCCCTCTGTTCAAAAAAAGGTGTCTCTGGTTTTCTGACCTGTGGGTCATGCAGCTTTAATTTCTTCTCTTTCTCTTTTAATTTCAGAAACCCGCTTAAGGTCACAAAGACTCTCTGAATCTCTCAGGTCTCTGGCAGATGAATTGCTGCCAGTTTTGCTCAGGTTACTAACTTGTCTGTGCCAGGGTAAAGGTTCCCAAATCTGACTGAATGCACCTTCAAATGTGTTTTCTGGAATGAATTCAGTGCTCCAAGTAGCTTCTGTAAAGGTGACTGGAGCAGAGCGTTGGCCCAGGGCTGGTGGCTTTAGCTCCTGGAAGGGGGTGTCTTGGGGATGGGATCTGGTGATGCCAGGCCCAGGCTTATGTGAGCCCAAGCTGGCCAGGGGCACCAGAAATGCAGGGGAAAGGCTGAGCTCCTAGTTAGCTTCAGAAAGGGCAAAGCTTTCCTCCTTGAGGACAGATTCCAGGGAAAATGGGCCTTGGTAAACAGTAGAGCTCCTGGTCTCCAGATTCAGGTGGAGAATGGTGGCACAGACAGCTGTGTGCTCGTGTCTGTGCGTGTGTGGGCTCGAGGGAGTGGGACGTGGCTGGCTGCATTTCCAGGGTTTGCTCCTCCTTTTTTCCAGGGCAGAAAGGAGTGTACAGGGGGGCTGGCTCTGAGAGATGGCTTGATAAGGCACTTCTGTATTTCAGCCACAGGCCTTCTCTCCCTGTCTTGCATCCATTCTGTCCACTTGCCAGTTATTACTCAGGCACTATGGGAGGCACGAAGCTTGGAGACAGAGGTGAGTATAATATGTGTCTGTCTTCTTAGTGTAGGAACAGAGGGATTGACATGAAATGGGGAAAAAAGAAAGAAAAGCTTAACTGCTAAAACCAGGTATCTAAAAGATTCAGAGCATCTGCGGAGAAGTGAGACTATCCGATGATGGCAGGCGTTTCAAGCCCTGCCTGAAATGCTTTGACTCTAAAGTCTTTCTGGTCCTGATGCCTGCCCCAGGGTTGTAAGAGGCTCCTCCCTGGGGCTCTCTTTCCAGGTGGGAGCAGGGAGGGAGAGTTCGCAGTAAGAGGAACAGTCTTGTGGTCTCCAGAGCACTCTGGCAAGCAACAGCCAGAGGGCCTGCAGCCAGGATGGCTCCACCCAGTACAAAGTTCCCATTGACCTCAGAGAGCTGGGACAAGGCCTGGGGGTGGTCTCAGGCAGGGCAAGTACAGTCACTCACTGCACAGATATCTAGAATAAAAAGGAGCTTTGGGAACAAGAGGGGTAGGTTCTGCTAAAATTGTGCGGAGATGGAAGGACTGTGGTCTTCTGTGCGCATGTGTACATGCGGGTGCCTGCCTGAGGCAGGGCTCACTTGCCATCTCAGGATGTCTTCTGATTGCTCTCTGGATGTGAGAGACCACCCCAGAGCCCAGTGATGAGGCCTTGCCAGAGGCAAGCGAGCAAGGGCAAAAGGCCTCACCACTACTGGCCAAACTGTAAAGCCTCAAGCAGTGGCAGGTAGACTGCCTACGACTGAAGACCTTGGAGGTCCCCAGGTTGTCCCTCCCCTTGGAGAGGCATTCTGGGAGCATTTATACAAAACCATTGTGTTGACCAAGGCACTCCCGTATGTCATATTCTACACAGGCAGGGTCAGTTCTCCGGGGAACTCCCTTTTACACAGGGTGTCCCCCAACAGGAGGCTTCCCAAATGGACAGCAATCACAGTGGTTAAAGTAGCGTGCATCCTCTTCTGCCACAGAAGCTCCACATCAACAGGTGCCAGGCTAGGAGTCTGCAGCTGTTTTTACCTGTTCCAGGGCCCACGACGTCCCGGCTGGGTGACTCGGCCATGGCATCAGCGAGCCGCTCCCGCAGGCCCTCCTCCGTGTGCTCCATGGAGGCCATGTGCCGCAACCCGAAGCCCTCGGGCCAGCTCCCACACACCTCCAGCAGGGTCACGCTCCGGTCAAAGGTACCTGCAGCACAAACGGCACATCAGTGAGCGGGCCGTGCTTTCTACCTGCCCACCACCAACTCCCCTCCCCGCCCAGCCTCCTCCTCGGGGCAGAGGAGGGAGGGAGCCCCATGGCACACATAGTTGCAGGGCTGTGTCCCGGAGCAGGGTGCAGCCCTGCGGGTCATCAGACAGTGGTGTCTCAGCTGTTTTCTGAGGAGCCACAGGGTTCCTCTGAAGTCTTGGGCACTGCTTCAAAACACCTCTACATTTTTCTGATAAAACAGACCCCGCCTAAAAATTCACTTCATAAAAGGTTTAGATAGCTTCACTTAGAAAAAAACAAAACAAGCAAACAAAGCAGGCATTCCAAACCCCTCTACTCTATAATCTACACCAAACCTCATTCCACAGTTGACTCTCGGGCCCAAGACCCAACGGCATGCTGTGGTAGAACTGGCTCAAGAGCTCACATCTCCTGACGCCTCAGTCTAGAACTCATGTTTCGCTGCTCCACAGCTAGTCTCCCAGCTGCCTGAGGACACGCACCCAACTCGGGCACCGTTTGGGGGGATGCTAGCAGTGGAGTCCAGCGATAGTATCTTCAGCAAGGTTCTTTCCTTTATCTGAAGCTGCTCCCCGATTCTAAAGGGCACATGCTGTTCTGCTGAATGCCAAGATCAGATTTTGCATGCAAGATCACTTCAAAGTCCAAATTTAAATGATTCTACTTTATTATACAGCAAGTCTTCTGTGAAAGCTTATTTCATCTGCACTCTCTTGGAAGGAGATTATAGTCATGCTCTGTTGCTTTAAGCACATACCATTTCCCCAGTGATTAGGTAACTGAATCCACCGCATTTATTGGGCTTGGTTCCTGCCAGCACCAGGAAGATGGGGAAAAAATGCAAATGCCAGTGTTTCCCAAAGTTAAAAGTAAGCGCGACACACACTCTTTATCAGGCCTTGCTTCTCCTCTTTGATCAGCCGTCAGAAACTATCTTTCCTAGGCAGCCAGGACTGGGCAGCATCAGTGCACACTCTCTGCCACTGACAGGTGGTAATAGAGAGGGTGCGAGGCCCAGCCCCGGCAGGCGGCCCTGCCTCTGATAATGGCCGAAGCATTGAGGTGATAACCGTTAGTAAACACTCTGACAGCGGGTGACTCCATACATCAGCAAAGAGGGCCAGATAATCCTGAGCTCTCCTGACTAGACAAAGGCCCTTGGCCAGGCTGCAGGGATTTATATGTGTGGCAAGGGTCACTGCTGGCTCCTGAATGTCATCAGCCAAGTTTGGCTTTGATTTATCTCTTGCCTAATTGTAGGGTAGATTTCTGGCGCTGGGAGCACGGGCAGCATCTACAGATGCATCTCCCACGAAGAGGCCCACCTTGGGAGTGGATGGCTGGGGTCAGCTTGTCAGGCAGGACTTGGGAGAAGGAGCTGCCCTAAACTACCTTCTCTCTCCACCCAGTGGGGAGCCAGGGACTGGGTAGTGAGGGTGTGGTGCACTGGGTGTCAGCCTTGGGGTCACGCACTGCAGTGCCAACCCCAGAGAAAATACCCGACCAACAACTCAAAGGTCCCCAAGGACACATGGGACTGATGATGTATGTAAGTCAAGGTTTGGATTCTGCAACCCACTCACTAAGTGAAGTGACACAAGTCTCTCTATCATCTTTTTCTATCTCTGAAGTGGAGTTAATAACTTTTGCCCTGTCTCAGAGGAGTGAAGAGATTAAGCAAGGGTCCTGCCAGGAGTATGTGTTCTCGTCTGGTGCTGCGTCACTCTTAGTTGACAAGATCATGAGCGAGAGCCTCACTGGTTTTCTGCAGGTCTGCCCGGGGCATCAGTGCATAGCGATTTCCAGAAGGTCTTTCTCCCTGTATCCTCAGGGTGGAGGCGGCACCTTTCTTGTGAACAGAGATAACCCAGAGCCTGGGGAAGAGGAGGGAGGACCCTTCTTGTCTCATTTCACAAGAGCAGGGTGCCTGCAGAAAGGCACTCCACACACTGTACTTAGAGATCTGGGTAGGTAAGGTAATAGCAGGTCAAGGGAATGCCAGAATTTTAGTTTCCAGGAAGAAAACAAACAAAAAATGCAGAAAGATATTACAGCAAGAACTCATGGAAGAGGGCGGGATGGATGGTAAAGGTCACAGGAATATGTACTACTTTTAGGGACAAAGGAATGGGACACAGGAGGAGAGTGATGCGCTAGTGTTGAGGTGGAGAATGAAAATAGATCTGGACTTCAGGACCGACTCCAGCGCATAGTAACTGCATGGCTCTGGACAAGTTCTTTGCCTCCTGAGCTTCTGAGTCCTCATCCACAAAACAGGAAAGCATCTAACCGTACAGGGCAGTGGTGAGATGCAAGACCATCAACACCCATAACTGCTCTGCACACACCCGGGTATGCGCACGTATAGCTTGACAATAACGTGTGTGACTCTGTGCTACTTGAGACACGGTCACAAATTCTGATGATCACAATGATCTGAGAGGTAGGATGGGGGATACCCCAGTTTCTAGAGGAGGTGCTGAAAGCTCAGAGAGGTGAAGCGGCTCGCCCACAGTCTCTGAGGGACAGATCTGGAACACGGGTTCTAATTCCCAGCGTGGAGCTCATTCTAGCAGCTCACACACCGCTTCCCTTCACTGCATCCACACTGGAGAACTGTTACATGGAGAAATCACCTCAATTTTTTTCTGACTTGTATTGGGAACTTCACCCAATGCCTTTCACGAGTCTTTCCCACTCCCTCCCCACCCACCGTCCTGGACTATCACAGGAAGGCTGCTGAGTGAGTCCTTTGGATGGCACAGGAGGAAAAACAAGTTAACAGAAGATCTGACCTATTCGTTTTCAGGAAGGGCACTGGTAGGGAGTTGTGGGTAAGAGGTTGGGGGTATAAAAAGTGTTCAGCAAAGGAACATCTGACAGTTTCTACTGTGCTAAGAAGTCACTGGGAGGAAAACCAGTAGTTTGCTTATCCTGTGAGGAGTCTCAGAGAGGCTCTGCAAGGACCCCTTCCTCAGCCCTCCCTTCCCCTGGGCCAGTGCAGACGAGGACAGCAGAGGCGCTCACGGCGTCTCCCGGTCCTGGAGCGGGAAGGGCTGCAGGTGTGTGTGTGTCAGCAGGGGCTGGGGTGAAGAGGCCGAGCCCTTAGAGGATGAGGTCACCTCTGGGCTCTTAGGGAACTGCACATCTTGTCAGCGTTGTCAGCACAGCCATCATTCATCTGGCCGGCCCAGAGACACTCCATCAGATGGGCTGGCCCTCTGAGTCCCATTACAGGGGAAAGGGTCAGTTTCAAGGGGGAGAAGACACTCACTGCAGGCTGTTTTGCAAAGCACAAAAAATATATACTTAGCAACAAAGATCTTTCGCTGAAGCAATGCGCTGCTGTTTACAAAGCCCTCTCACGTTTATTATTTCAGTTAACTCACATTTATCAAATACTGATTAATGTCCACTATGATATGAGTCAAGCCCTGTACGGAGGTACAGGGATACAAAGTGAGCCAAAAGAAGAGAAAAAAGCTGTGATGGTTCTTTAGAAAATGATGGGAAGTAGCAAAAATCACCATTTAATAGATTTATATTTTATTGGGGCCGAGGGAGGGAAGGTAACTTAAGGTCATTGCTTCTAAGCACAATGATCTTCCCATGATGTTCCCTGGGAATTTCTTCTTTGAGATCACTTCCCACCATGGTATCTTCTGCGCATCATTTTCCAAGATTCAGTTCAAGTCTCCCCTGCTCAGTGAAGCCCTAGGTGACTACCCAAGGTAGAATTAGCGAACTTGTATGAACTGATTGTATGAAATTTTCTTTACTTTTTGGGTGAAGCTGATAAAACTATCCACTTGCCATAAAATGTGTGTTTACATACACAAAGCGATATCAGCAATTTCAGGATGTTTATGGAGGCCGCTGAAGCCCACGCTTGAAATCCAAGTTTTGATTAGTCCCACCCAAGAAATGTGACAGTTACTTCAGAGTCAACACCCTTGGGTGGGGTACCAGAGGCTAAACACCCAGGGGCAAGACTGGGAGGAATGAGTTTGAGGGGATGCAGAAAAAGGAGCTCAAATGAAATAGAAGGAAGAAGAGAGTATGCGAGCAAAAACAACATCACATTATCACTCTGCTAGTTCCCATGCGCTTATTTTAAATTCGAGATTTGTGGAACTGGAAGAACCAAACCAATCTGCCTCGGATGACATAGAGAGCAGCCCCATACAGGGGGGCTTTCTGAATCCTGCTTCCCAGCATGGCATCCTGGATTACAGTTTCTCCCCAGAGGAGAAATGGGTCATGTTCTCGGCATGGTACTGTGACAGCTGGGGAGCTGGCAGCTCCCGCGGAGGCCAGGGGCACACGCGCTCTGCCTTTTGTACACCATTGCTGAGGGGCCAGGAAGCCCAGGGGATGGGGGTGGCGTGGCGGAGCCAGGATGTTCCTCTGAGCTGACAGGGTCTAATCACACCCTCACTTTTTAGGAGACCGTGGTGCAGCCTCCCATGTGCCTCAATCAGCTTCAATCCAGAGTCTGGACTTTCCTGGGAGCCTGTTGATCAGATTTCCAGCCACCAGGGAGGCCAGTACCATAAGACAAGCCTTAACTACCGCTCTTACTAAGCACTGAGAGTTCTCATTGCTCATCGGACAATGTTCTTCAATACTTAAGCCCTTCTGGGTGAGAGCTGATGATATCAACAGATGATAATAGTGATTCCCATGATGACCGAAGTGATCCCCTGTATGAGGAAGGCAGCCCAGCCCAGGTCCTTGCTAGCCCACCAAACTAAGCATGGGAGAGCGCCCGTCCATGTTCTGCAGGACGGTGTCTACCATCACCGGCTGAGGACTTAGCTTTATTTGGTCACTGGGGGTAGTTACAGGCACACTTTCCTACGCCAGCATGCATGGTGTTATGACTAGCGGAGACTGGTTCTCTGTGTGAGGAAGAGAGAATAGAAGGACCCTCTCTGCACCTCTCACTCCTTTAGAGTAGTTCCCAAGAAAGCATAATGCCATCTGCACAGTCTTGATGCAGAGTAAAAGGGCCTAAACTTGGGTAATTATGATTTAATGACCTAATGTTCCCCAACCTTGCGACAATCAGCTTACCATGTCTGTCCCATGTTCATTCATTTGGCTGAGGGGTTTGCATTTGTGGGTTAGGTTATTTTGACAAAGATCTACTATGACAGTGCAGAGGTAAAATGAGCAAGAGAGAAAGGAAAGGTACCAGCAAAGCAAAGTCTCAGCTACGGTTGGCAAGTCAGGAGAGGCTGATGTGCCAGATGTAGTGAGGCAAGCCCAGCTGTTCCCACCGGCCCTCAGGGCCACCAGTGGAAAGGGATTATTCATCATTGACCGGAGGACCATGAACAGACTACCATGTGCGGTCAGCCTATCAAAGGGTCCTGAAACAAGGAAGAGGGACATCACAGTAACTGAGAAACCGGGGATTTCTTCACAATTTAACATAGACCACTTCCACTGCTGCAACATAGGATCATAACTCAGACTGTCCGGTGAGAATGGAGATTACAAATCAAGACACATAGGTTATAACTGGAACTAACTTTACTGCTTACTGTGGGTCTAATTTCCCAACTTAAAACATGGAGAGGGGCCTCGCTGGTGGCGCAGCAGGTTGAGCGAAGCACTGTGAAGCATCCGCGGCACAGCAGCGTGGGTTCGTTCCCTGGCTGGGGAGGAGGCCCACGTGGTGAGGCGGACCTCTCCTGCCTTGCCCGCTGCTCCCCTCAGCAGTGTGCTACGGTGGGTCTGCCTGTTCTGCTCCCTGCTCTGTGTCTGGTGAAGACTCTCACCTCCCGCGCCTCTGGCCTGTGCCCCTGCTCTTGTATGCATAAATTTAAAAAAATGAAAGAAAACATGGAGAATAAATGGGAGAGTCCCACGTAAAGGGTGGTTATATCGGCACTAACAATCTTAGTGTTATTAACAATAAAGCACCAACAGTAATGGTAAAATGATGGTTGAGGCAGCTCAGATAAAAGGAACCAAACTTCATTTCTAGGCGGCAGATAACACAATCAAGCAGTCACCTGAGAAAAGGTTTTGTTTTATAAGCACCTGGGTTTGGACACCCCTTCCTGTTATTTTCTCACCGTATGAACTAAGGAAAGTCACTTAGCCTCTTTGGACCTAGGTTTCCTTATCTACATTACTGGGTTGAATGGGGTCCCCCCAAAAGGCATGTCCACCTCAGAATATAACGTGATTTGGAAATAAGGTCTTCGTAGAGGTAATTAAGAATCTTGATACAGAACATCTTAAATCCAGTAACTGTTCTCTCTAAAAGAAGAGAAAGGAAAGGGTGACCCTGGACACAGGGAAGAAGCCTCGGAAGGAGAAGCAGAGACCGACCGATGCTGTGACGAGTGGTGGAACACCAGGAGTGGCCGGAGCCTGGAAGAGACAAGGGAGACTTCTCCCCTGAAGACTTTGGAAGGAGAGTGGCACTGCTCACACTGACTTGCATCTTCTGGCCTCCAGAAATATAAGAAAATAAATTTCTGGTTTTTAAAAATAAAAATTTCTGTTAAAAAAAAACAAAACAAGTTTATGGTAATTTGTTGGGGTAGCCCTGGGAAAATAATTCATCTAAACAGGGACATGACTATCTGCCCGTTGAGGTGTGGGAGCATCTACTCAGAACGACTAGAAAGAACACTTTGTGCAACTGAGCAGGGCTGGGCCAACAGGGCCCACTCCTGGGAGGAGTGTGGGGGGTGTGTGAAAGGCTCAGAAAGCGAGGAAAGTGAACGGCGACACCTTTAGGCCAGAAGGCAGGTGGCTAGAGGAGCAGACTAGGTGGGGAAGAGCCGCACAGGCCCCTAGTCCGAGCATTCAAGGTGGGTCGCTTTGAGTCATTACCTAGCAAGGACCGTTGATGGGGGGAAATGGCATCAAAATGGTATGTGTCCCCCATTTCTCTGAGGATGCCTGCAAGGGCTATGGGAGGAGAGTGAAGTGGCCTCTTAACTTTAAGGTTAGGTCCCTCACACCCCCATGATCGTCCCACATCTGAGGGTGGGATAGGATATTTCAGCTCTCTAAATAGTTTAATAAAAAAGAAACAGAATCATACTCAAAGGGGTAAGGATAACATGGGATAGACTGTTGCTGGCAGGAATATTATTGATATGAACTATCTGAAGGGCAATTTGGCAATATATATCAAGATTCTTTTTTTAGGGCCTCCCCTGGTGGCGCAGTGGGTTAAGCAACGCACTACGAAGCAAATCGCAGCCACTGCAGCACGAGTTCGATCCCTGCTGCCGGCCAG
>JAGFMF010011576.1:443130-468637 GCA_019455555.1 Galemys pyrenaicus
CCCGCTCTCTGTGGTGAATCCTCTCACCCCCCTACACCTCTGGCCTGTACCCCAGTGCTTGTATGCATAAATAAATAAATCTTTAAAAAAAAAAAGATTCTTTTTTTAAAAAAAGATTTATTTATTTATGAATACAAGAGCTAGGGTACAGGCCAGATATGGAAGGGGGTGTGAGAGGATTCCCAGAGACAGAGCGGGGAGCAGAACAGGCAGACTGACAGTAGCACACTGCTGAGAGGAGTAGCAGGAGAGACAGGAGAGGTCTGCTGCGCCATGTGGGTCAGCTCCCTGGCCGGGGATTGAACTCATGGTACAGTGGCTGCAGATGCTTCATAATGCTACGACTTCACCTCTTGTGCCACCAGGAGGCCCCTATATTAAGAATATTTTAAAAACATGCCCAACTACTGAACTAGAGAAGCTACTTCCAAAAATCTAGCTCAAGTAAATAATCATTGCCCACAGACCATGCATAAAGAGCCTTGCAGTCAAGTATTTAAGTAAATCATACTTCATTCTCTCAGTAGAATATTAGGCAGTCACGAAAAACAATGTTTATAACTGAGAAAATTCTGTAAGAGTTAGTGTTAAACCAAAATTGTATAGTTAGCATAAGCAAAGTAAAAGGAAGCCTAGAAAAGTATTTTAATTGATTCATGACAAAATGCTAACTATGGCTGCCTCTTCTGTCACTGTATACCTTGCTCTGTGTTTCCTCTAATTTTTGTAATCGGTATAAAACAAACACACACTAAGAAAAAGTTGAGAAAGACAAAGACGCCTTGGGTCTCCCTGGTGGCACAGTGGGTTGAGCAACGCGCTATGAAGCAAACCGCAGCTACTGCAGCACGAGTTCAATCCCTGCTGCTGGCTAGGTAGGGGACCCACATGGCACCAGACTTCTCCTGCCTCATCCGCTGCTCCCCTCAGCAGTAATCTGCCTGTCCTGCTCCCCACTCTGTCTCTGGTGACTCCTCTCACCTCCCGTGAGTCTGGCCTGTACCCCAGCCCTTGTGTGCATAAGTAAATAAGTCTTTTTTTTTAAAAAAAGACAAAGACGCCTTGTGACTGAGTGCTGGTGCTGGATGCCGGGCCCGAGGGAGCAGCCGTGAGGAGCCTCTGGGGGGGGCCTCACTCTGCTGAGCAGCCTCCTCGGCCGAGCGCTGGGCTTGACTCAGCTCGGGCGGTGACTCTCCCGGCAGTGGTCACGGCTGCCTGCACGCAATGTTGACTTATCTCTATACATCTGACATACTTCTTTTTAATTTGAATTGGGAATGTGTACCAACTTGTGTGTGAAAATGGCAGAAACAATTCTACCTCTTTACAAATTTCATACGACAGGTCGGAAACGACTAGAAGAACAACTTGGGGAGGAGGTAATTTTTAAATCAAGTGAACAGGACACAGTTTCGTAGGAGACAACCAGGATCGAGTTATGGCACACATCACTATGAAGTCACTGGGCAGGGCCCCTGCCCTTTACTGGGGAGCCCCAGAGATCCCTTATCACTGCAGGGCCCGATAAGGAGACTCTTGACAGGTTCTATACTCAGGAGACCTGGAGGTGCTTCAGAGGAAAGAGCTTTCCTAATCAGGCTGACACCCCCATTTCTCAGATAGGATTCTGGGGACCTTTCCTCATCTGCTTTAAACTGGACACAATCAACATTTCTACCCTCCAGGTGTGAGGAAAAGAATCATTTTGCAGATGGAGTTCAAGAAAAATGTTGCCGTCAGGATGCTCTGACCTGCTTCTGGGGGCGGAGATAAAGTTAACACGCAGCTCTGTTACAGGGCTCTGTGGCGAGGCTCAGTGTCCACAGCAAGGCAAACTGCTCAGACACCTACCAACGCCTCGAGTGGAAAAACTTCATGGGGCCGTTTCTCTCCAGATAAGCAGGCACACCGACTGGTGTTTCTAGGACAGTTCCAATTCTGAAGAATTAGTCTGTGATCAGATAGCAGGAAGGACAAGGCAACCAGCACAGGCTGAGTCTCGTTTGTGCCCACAGAAGCACTTCACATCATTTAAATCATCCCAACGACTCTATAGGTTGGTGCTAATATTTCCATTTTATAGATCGAGGGAGTTGGGGTGGGACTGGGGGGAACAACTCAACTAAAATCTTCTGTTGTCTTAAAAGACATTTCAGGCTTTCAACTAAAGAGAATTCTAAGTCTGAAACCTGGGACTAGGAAGTTCTCTTGGTCTTCTCAGTGCTTGGGAAAGGAGCGGGGAGCCAGCCTGTGCTGTAGGAGGGTCCTGGAGTCGTCGGGTCTGCTCCCCACTTATTTATGTTGGAAGTCACCCAGCGATGTGGGCTTTAATGGTGCTCCCAGCTTGGGCAAAAGGCATTCCCATTTGTAGTGTGTGGTCAGCCTTCCACTTCTCTCTGCTCCAAAACCCATCAGATCTCACTCCAAGGGGCAAACCTGAACCAGATTTTCAGCCTCAGGCACCTGGGGATGAAGATCTGGGTCTTGCCTGCCATTCTGACAGGGGCTATATTATATAACGGGATCCCCACTTTCCAGCCCTTACAATGAAGACATTCAGCAAAGACATGGCCTGAGAGCCAGAGGTGAGATGAGAAACAGTCCAGTTTGGACAAGAGAGGACACCCACTGGAGCTGGGGTGGCACGGGACAGTTTCCATGAGGTGAAAGTTCAGAGGAACGGCATTCCCCAATGAGGGGGTGGGGCACTCTGAGGACAAACAGGAAGGCAGAACGTTCTTCAGGTAGAGACAGTGAGTTGAGTCCACTGGAGCAGGAGGCCTCTCGTGAAGACTAACGCCTTACATAGTATTACATCTTTCATTTCATACCACAGGCAGGACACACTCTACCCATTTTATACAAGAGACACTGAGGCTCAGGATAAATGACTTGCCTCAGCCACTTTAGTTTCTTGTCTCACAGGGTACCTGCGGAGCCATCTGTGAAGGTCTTCAGTGAACAAACAAATTACAGAGATACTGTCGTGGCCGCCGGCGACAGACGCAGGAGTGGGATAGTGGGGTGGACTGGTGATTACATTGTTGAGCATTTGACGCGTCTTCCATTGTCCTAGAGGGCCTTCTCTGACTTTTGGCCCTATTTCCTGGTCATGGAGTCCACAGAGATGCAAGAGAGGGACTCAGCTTGGTATCACTTGCATTTATCACACAACTGAACCTTGTTCCACACGTGAGATAGCGAGGTGCCTGGGAACTGTCATTTTTTGCTCTGACATGTCCAGGCATTTCTTGTGCCTTGGCAGGTCACACTGACTCACTGGCCCAAGCATGAAACCAGGGAGGATGTAGGAAAAGGTTGAAAAGCTGCAAGAACACACAAGGGGAGCAGCGAGGCATAGAAATCTTAGCACTGACAATAATCCCTTGCATTGCACACTGCTTTCCTTTTCACAAGGTGCTTTCACAGGCATTTTCTCCCTTAATCCTCCCAACACTCCTAGGGAGGGAAGCAAGACAACTGTTACTGGTCCCCATTTCACAGCTAAGGAAATGGGCGTTCAGCGAGGGGCAGAGTTTAGATTAGAGAACTCGCCCTGAGCGCTACACCTTTGCTGCTCAAGTGTGGGCCACGGAACAGCAGCGGCAGCAGTGGCCTGTTGGAAGTGTAGCCTTGCAGGCCCTGGCCTGGATTCCAGCAGTCAGAATCTGCATTAAACCAGATAGCCAAGGAATTGTGTAGCGCTCGAACATGGTCTTGCCCGCCACCCTGGGTCTGTGACATCTGCAGACTTAGCAGCTGACACTCAGTTTCTGTCTCCCGTTCCTTCCTTGCCTTTTCCTACCCCACCCGCCAGTTCAGTCCTCCAGTCGTCCTCAGCTGCCAGTCCCTTGGCCTCTCCCCTCAGTTCCAGCCTTGTGTTAAGTGTTAACACAAGTTCTAGGGCCTGAGGTTAACACTCTATTAAAGCAAACACAGAAGTTCATACCTCCCGCTAACAGTCTAGGAGCCAAGTGGGAGTGTGGGGCACTGGGGGCCTCTGCACAGCTGTGGAGGGGCAGGCCGGGGCTGGGGTTGTCTCTGCCCTTTCCCCTCCGGCCTTCCTGCCTATAGGGGAGAGCTGGGGAATCCTTGCTTGCCTGCAGAGGAGACTGCCTAGGCCTTGTAAAATGCCCACTTCATTAGTAAGTGTGAAAATGCCCCAATAGCTGTGTTAATCTGGTTATGATTTCCCCCCACTCACTGGTCTCACTGTATGCCAAGTTTGGCGCCTGTGGGCCAAGTGATTCCTAGGCCAAGGCTGGAACTTGGGGCCAGGATTTCCCCTCCTTTCCCCCCATTTCGACTCCATCGAGGCCAATCAGGATGTTATTCATTTCCCTAGCTGAGAAGCAAGTTCCAAAAGGCAGTGGAGTCTCCTCTGCTCCGGCCCTGTGTAAGAAATGCCAGCTCCTCATGAGCAGAAAGAAGGCCGCAGTTCGTGGCTGCTCCACTTGAACACGCAGCAGGCTTAGAGTCAGTGCAGAGCGAGTATGTTTGTGTGTGCAGGAAGCTGTCTTTATCTTTGGGCCTAGGAGACAGAATAGATTAGAGGAGGATCAAAGCCATGCGTAAGGAGTGAGAGAGAAAAAAATAAGCCAAGGTGCCAAGAGGCCCCTAGGACAGATGCGGATCTGTCATCTAAGTGGGGTTAAGGGTGACAGCTGAATGAAAATTAATTTCTCACTGTGCTCCATTTGAGTTTTAGAATGTCTTTAGGGTGGAAAAGCTACGAGAATAGCTTTCTCATATCCCTCAGACTAAAAACACGCAAGTAAATAAATAGAAACCAAGACAGTTTGTTATGGAAATACAACCTAGCAGCTCAATGAACTCGCAAATTCACCAGCAGATTCAGGGGAAGTCATTACCCCTTGCTGGACCTCCCTTTTAAAGCAAAGAGGACTGGATATGAGATCTCAAGTCTTCTAAAGTCAGAGGTGACTCTTCTGCTCCCAAGATTCAAAATGGGTGGTGCTACCCAGCAGTGGGTGTGGATGATCTGTCCTCTTCCTCCCCCCACCCTTGGTGTCTGGTCTAGCGGCTGTCACCTGTACCCTTTGACTGGCTGCGTCTCTTCTCTTCATGTTAGCACCTTCTTATAACTTATAACTACTGCCCTACAAGCCATCATGAGATGAGGATGGGGAGCAGATCTTCTGGACAGGTAATGTGGTTGGTTCTCAGTTCACAAAGGTAGACAGAGCACTTGGTTAGGAGTAGAGACAAGACGGATCGCTAGTTCAGGCTGTGACCCTGTGCAAGTTAGTACTTCATCTCCTGCACTCCAGTTTTCTCCACTGTCAGAAGAATAATAATGCTAGTCATTACTGCTAGTTATACACAATTCTCAACAATACATATCTCAACAAGATTCAAAAGACAATGTATATGATAAAACCTTTAAGACGATAATGTGTATTCTGCACCTGAGGTATTGCTTTGGCAATACCAAATACCAATACCACTTAGAAGTCAGATGGCACAGGTCGGTTCTTTACCACTTCCTGCCAGATCCTTTGAGATGTGAGGATAGTGCCCAAGCAGTTTGGTTTCTGGGGGAGTGGGAATGCCCACCTAACTCAGCATCCTATGCATTTGTTAACCAGCAAGGTGAACTCACCAATGATGTTTTTACTGGAGCTTTAATATTGCACAAGACACTCAACTACTGCCCTCCAGGATCAAAAGGAGATCTTCTGAAGGCATTCCGATGTCCCAAAGATATTTAAGAACCAAGAGCCTGCAGCACAGATCTTACCTCATAATAGGTGCCTGATAAATGTTTATTGAACGAATAGATGAAAGAACTACCTTCCCTTTATTCTGATCTAGATGTGTGTCATGGGCTTGAAAGCAAGCTCATGAAGATGTTTTTTAGCTACTCTCCTACCTCAGGCAGCACCACCTTAAATTCTAAAATAACTCCTAAAAGAGAAGTCCATATGCACCTTAGACTTACACTCTTGATTTTTTCCACTTAGCAGGTGTCTTTTACTTGAAATATTCAACTAAATATATTTATTAGAGCTATCCTGGAAAGATGATATCTCAATGTCAATTGTTTAGGAAAGATGATTTGTATTGATTATTCATTAATAACAATGTGATTTTCAGACACTGTACACAGGCCCTCTGAACCACGTCTATGCTTAATAAATACCTGTAAGAGAAACAAAGACCTTATATACAAAATTGCTCCTCCGAACAGATGTATTAAGCATAGCTCGTGAATTTCACTCTTGGTCTTAAACAGAAAAACAAGTAGAGCCAGTTCCTCCCCAAACCTAAACCTTCCGATCATCTAAGTATGTCTTCTTCTTCTTTTTTTTAAAGACTTTACTTATTTACGCATATAAGCACAGGGATACAGGTCAGAGGAGGGGGGGTGAGAGGATTCACCAGAGACAGAGTGGGGAGCAGAACAGGCAGATCCACTGAAATACACTGTCAAGGGGAGCAGCGGGAGAGACAGGAGAGGTCTGCTGCGCCACGTGGGTCACCTCCCTGGCAGGCGGCAAGGATCGAACTCATGCTGCAGTGGCTGCGGTTTGCTTGATAGTGTGCCGCTTAACCCACTGCGCCACCAGGGAGGCCCTTCTTTTGTCTCTCTTCCACACTTCCTTAATAGCCTTTTAACATGTTTTTTTTTTTTTTAATGCTGAATTACATTCAGATCCATTATTCTACAAAATGGAGTGAGCAATCAGACCATGTGCACCATAGGGCAGCGTGGGTGCTCCAGCATAAATGCTTTCAGAGAAGTAGAGCTGAACCAATTATGTCTTCTAAGTGCAGGGTTTCCACTGGTTTCCCGAACACTCAGACAACTGCTTAGAATCGCTCCTCCAGAGGAGCGGGTTAGCATTCCCATCTGTACACATCTGAGGAGCCCACTGGTAACAGCGGCTCATAACTATGGGGATTCTCCAGAGTCTTAGGTGAGGAATCCATCTGAACAGGGTGGGAGGGGGGCTGTTCAACAACCTCTGGCCTGGAGCATCATTCCCAGGCTTCCTCTCTGGGCATAATAATCACTTGGGGCGCTTACTGAACAAATGGATCTTCATGCCCTTCCCTAGGATTCCAATGCAGTGGTACTGGGAAAGGGTCTTAGGAGGAATCCTGGGAACCATTGCTCTGGAGTAGCAGGTCCTTTCATCCAGTCAAAGAATCTCTTAAGATTGAAAAAGCGCGGGACTGTTGGGGGCTCAGGTATAGCCAGGTGGTCTGCTGTGGCAACCCAGATGCCATACGGGCTGGCTGGATGCCAGGGCCACTGCTAGGGGCTTTCATTCTGCCTCAGTTTCCCATGATTTTCCTCCTCCCTCCTGATCACGCCCATGTCTTGCCCAAGACTTTGCTTTGCTCCTTTCTGCTTCTCAAATTTTGGTGCTTCTTCGGCTCCCACCTTTAGCTGTCTGCTTTCTCTCTGTGCGTTGCCTGGGTGAACTCATGTGCTCTCGGGTGACTGACTTTCAAAATGGCACTGCTAACTCCGTTCTCTTGTGGCCTCTGAATCCATTTGTGTCAGGTCAAATATCTTTGTACCACAGTCATCTCCAACTCAAGACAATTCATCACTTTTCTTCTTCTTCAAAACTTGCTCCTCCTTCCCTATTTCCTACCCAGTAAATGGCTACATTGTCTTCCTCAGTGCCAAGGCCCACCCTTCCCCATGTGCCTCCCTTTCTTCACCCCACACCAGCTGATCAGAAAGTCCTGAGCACTTTGCTTCATAAGCGCTCTCGAATCTGCCGCTACTCTTCACAGCCAGTGCTGGGGACCTCACGAGTACTCTCTGGGATTCTTCCAACCATCTTTAAACTGGTCTTTCCAGCCCCTTAATATAGCTTCACTTAATTTGATTCTTCCTAGTGCCACGAGGTTGACCTTTTCTACAATGCAATTTTGAGTACTCTGCTCATCCTGCCTCAGGATAAAGCCGGATCTTCTTAGCACAACTATTTCTCATCTGGCCCCAGCCAGCTCTCCAGACTGCACACCTGTGCTTTGCCCTAGCTACTCCCCTTCCTGGAATGTTCTTCTCTGGCTAAGTCCTGTTCATCCTTGAAGACTCAGATCAGCTGGGAAGCTACCACTCTCCTTCTGGATCTGACTCAGGTCATTCAGTACACTCCACAACACTGCTCACCGTCAAGACAGCAGCACCACGTCATCAATTCAAAAACAGATGCTAAGGCGATGTCTGTTATTGCCCAGCTACTGTGCTGGGTGCCGGGAATTTGGGGAAATGGAGACAGACTATAGACTATAGAGCAATGAAGTATTTTTCGGTCTACCTCTCTCACTAGACTCTAAGTTCCTAGAGGGCAGCATTGCGTCTTTTCCTTTTGTTTGTTGTGTTTCTGTACCCTGTCTGCCTTGCTCAGTGGCATTGTTCATGGAGTGAGCAGGAAGGAAAGAACGGAAGAAATGGAGGCTGTTGAACCTGAAGAGAATAAGAGCAGTGATTTCAAGTATTTAAACACTTGAAAAGTGATTTTTATAGAAAAGGGCACCGGGTATTTTTGTGGCCACAAAGGGAAAAACAGGACACAGAGAAAAGAGCTGCCACATGTCAGACCAACAAGACAAGAGGCACCAGGGGACGCAACAAGCTCCCTCCCACAGCAGACTCAGGCTTCAATCCAAGCTCCAGCTCTGCCACGAAGCCTTCCTGGAGCCCCTGGGGCAGAGGGGGGCTTCCACCTCATGGGCACAGCACCGGCACTCCCTCGACAGCGTGTGGAGAAGCCCTCTGCTCCCGTATCTTCTCCTAACTTAGACCCATGAATGTTTTGTATTTCCAGAGCCTAATACACGGCACAGGAAATGACTAAAGGCTCAGGTTTCTAAGACCCTTATTCTGTCATTTCAAAGTGGCACAATGTGGGGCAGATTTGATACTTCTCCTGGTTCAATGTCCACATCTTTAAAATGGGAATAACAACAAAAAAATATTAAGGCTTATGGGCCTCCCTGGTGGCGCAGTGGGTTAAGCAACGAACTATGAAGCAAACTGTAGCTACTGCAGCACGAGTTCGATCCCTGCCGCCGGCCAGGGAGGGGACCCACATGGCGTTTCAGACCTCTCCTGCCTTGCCTGCTGCTCCCCTCAGCAGTGTGTTTCAGTCAGTCTGCCTGTTCTGCTCCCCGCTCTATCTCTGGTGAATCCTCTCACCTCCCGTGACTCTGTCCTGTACCCCAGCTCTTGTATGCATAAATAAATAAATCTTTAAAAAAATATTAAGGCTTACATGAATATGCTCAGTACAGAGCCTGGCACACAGCAAATACTTAAATGCTCGACTATCCCCTGATCCTCATGACGACGTGTCTTTCATTTCCAAAAGAAGCCGAGGGATTAAGACACTTCACATTAGGCCACAGAGCTGGAGCCCGGGGCCAGGATTCTAGACATCTAGTATTCCTTTCAGGAAGATTTTTAAAAGTTTTCTCCCTGATTTTTCAATCATACTAAAATGATCTGACAATAAAAGGAAGTACTTTCTTCTCGAGGGAATACAAATGGTTCTCTGTGAATTACATCACCTCTTCAAAGGGAATTATCTTACCAATCTAGAGAGAGGCTCGGCGTCTAGAAGTGCTCCTCACCCTGGTCACTGGACTCTGCAGACCATCTAAGTCAGCCCTTTCACCTCCAAGAGGGTGGGGGCGCTATACCACTGTAACCTCCTCAATAGCTCCCGCCAAGTGCCAACGAGGCGTTTTGTCCAGGTGCAGGTCCAGACCAGCATGCTTGAACCCCATCTTCACTCGAGCAACCCACTCACCTTTTCTTGCAACTGCACTTCTAGTGTTTTAAGAATTCCCAAATTTAATCATGAAACTTCCTATTTCTCCATCTCTGTCACTTCCTTATTCTTATTAATGGGCTTCTAACCTCACTGAGTTGGCCATCTCCTAGAGCCTCTCATACCACCCCAATACTTTGGCACCTCCTAGTGACACGTCTCTGCTGTCCATCCTGGCGTTCAGGGCTCATCTATAACACCCTCACATATTCCCGGTCACTGTTCCTCCTGGTCATTCTGCCACTCCTGCTTCGCCAGGCACAGCCAGGATCTAATTCCTTTGCTCCTGGCTCCTGGGCTGCTGAGCTGTGCTGGAGAAAATCACATACTTGAGTCAACCGGCACCATGACAAATTTATCAGCCAGACCCTCCCTGCTCTTCAAACCCCCCTCCATTTATTTCTTGCCTCCTGTATTCTCCCTCTTCTCAAGTTCCCCAAACCTGTCACAGCTCGCTCCCTCATCCTCAGCAGGTGAGCTGCCACATAACCACCTCTGGGATTGCCTTCTTTTAAAGATTCAGAAGTTCAGACACTGTTAAAAGCAACCCAAGCAGGAGTGACAAACACAAAACACGGCCCCTGAAGAATCACCAAGTCAGCCAGTCAGGCAGAGTAGAAACGGAGTCTCCTCTGAAAACAGAGAGCGGAAGTGGCTTGTCAGCTGGGAACGAGAGAAGAGCTCTTCCAGCCTTTAATTTCCCAATGAACACATTCTGGAGATAGCTTTTGATTTTGCCCCTGTCACTTCTATTCTTTATCATCCCACAGCTGGTGCTATGTGGGACTGGGTGGCAGCCTAAGGTGGAAGCAAAAGATGAGCTCTTGCTCCAGGTGGGGGGTTTATGAAGACAGATTATGCTGTGTCGCCTCCAAATGAGAAGGGACAGAGTGGTAATCATTCCTGTGAAGTCTCTGTGTGTGTGTGTGTCTGTATATCTATTTCAGAGTCATGTCAGTAGTCCAAAAAAGATCTGTTTAAAGTGGCCAACAAGGGGTTAGAATGATCCCTCAATTCCTTGCCTTAGATGCCAAGTTCCTTGATGGCCCAGGCCCTGCTCACTTCTCCAGGCTCACCTCCCCATCCCCTCCCTGTCCCTTGTCTTAAACACAATGAACATTTTTGTTCTGGTGCACTGTGCTCCCTCTCATCTTTGGGCCTTTACATTTTGCCTTGCTCATCCCTTGATGACAGACCTTCTTCTGGAAAGCCCTCCCGGACAGCCCCCTTGATGAGGTCAGGTGGCCCTGCTATACGCACCCCACAGCTCACTACCCTGAATCTACCTTAACACAGTACCTGAGATAAGCACTGCTGCTCACCTACATGCCTCAGGAGGGCAGAGATGTCATCTGCTTTGTTCTCTTTGTAGCTTCAAAACTTAAGGCCTACTTTCTCTAACATCTCTACACTGGTCAGGAAGAACCAGGGGTTTTAGATGTGGATAGATCATGCATGTCAGGGCCTCCCAGGTGGTGCAGTGGGTTAAGCAATGCACTATGAAGCAAATCGCAGCCACTGCAGCATGAGTTCGATCCCTGCCACTGGCCAGGGAGGGGACCCACATGGCAGAGTGGACCTCTCCTGCCTCACCCGCTGCTCCCTTCAGCAGTGTGCTTCAGTCAGTCTGCCTGTTCTGCTCCCCACTCTGTCTCTGGTGAATCCTCTCACCCCCACACCTGTATCCCAGTGCTTGCATGCATAAATAAATAAATTAAAAAAAAAAAAGAACACTAATGTCAGTGCACAGAGGGAAAGCAAGTCCCAGGAAGATGAAGCTGGACTAAGAAGGAATAACTCTGGACCAGAAGACTCAGAGTTGACTGCTGCTGTTTCCCAATGCAATGGTGCCGACTCGCTGCACAGGGTCTTCCATGAAGAGGCCGTGTGTATAATAAAGTAGAAACAACTAGGAAGGGGTTGGCCCTTTAATGTCAAAGGAAGATACAGACAGATGAACTCACGTTTCTTTAAGTAATGAAGGGTCATGGGCTCCTACTCTTCATGGGTGTCAGTGACAGAGTCAGACTTACTGCAGTTTTCTCTTGGGTTAGAGTTTTGTGCTGGTCTGGCCTGTAGGATCAGAGGTTTCTGGAGGATAATACTGAGAAGGGAGTTGTCAGGTGAGACACTTGGTCACACTCAGACCTGCGGGAAAAATGGCAGTGGGAGGGTGATCTTGTCATGTAGCTGTTCGGCACAAACCTCTGCTTACACCTTCAATCACGACTTCTCAAGGGGTTACACAACCAAACTCATTAGGAGCTTTTCAAATATAGTGGCACAAGCCTCACCTCAGATCATAATAAATTCTGGGGCAGAAGATCAAGACGTGGGCCTTGGTTCTGAGGCAGTTCCTGCTGCTGTAAGGCAAGAGCACGTCTCTGCTCCCATCGGGTCAGTGTGTCTGCCTGAGGCGGTTTGTTCCTAAGAGCAGGGTACACCTATCTACTTCTAACAAGAGTCCGCTCTGACGCCATCTACAACACGGTGCTATGGGAAGGGCTCGGGCTGCTGCTCCAGAGGGCATTTTTAGAAACAGTGCCATCCACTCTGAGTGCCAATAGCTACAGTCCATGTGCTTACGAAGGGTCACAGCAGAGCAGGCTGATGGAGGCATCTGGCACCAACCCTCCAAAAATTGACCCAGCTTCGTGGTCCCGCCAACTGGGGAATTAGGATGTGGTTGTTACACAGAGGTCACTTTCTGGAGTGTGCAGGAATATTCTCGTTTTCCTTTAAAATAGAGATCCCTTCACATAGTACAGAGCTAGAGACCGCTAGCCCTTCACTGAATTTTCTTCTGTAGTGTAGGTTCATCTCTACGTGCCCAGGACTGTATCACAAGTGACCCACAACTCAGGCCTGCTAAGTGGATGAACACAGCGCACCCCCTTCATGCTCGTATTCACACTTCTGCCTGTGTGAGCAGCTGGCCCAACAAGGAAGGAGGGATGGAGGAACTTGGCATTTGGGAGAATCCTAGACTGCCAATCACTCTGACTGAGAATCAAGAAGGAAACAACACATAATACCACACCGTGACAGAAAGAGCACAAGGGACTGAGGTGATGGTGCACTGGTGAAATAGGGTGGGAAATCTATGGAGACCACAATTGATGTCAAATATATATTTAAAAAAAAGGGGGGCCTCCCTGGTGGTGCAGTGGGTTGAGCGCTGCCATGTGTAGCATCCGTGGCACAGCAGCATGAGTTTGATCCCCGGCCAGGGAGGGGACCCACATGGCTCAGCAGACCTCTCCTGCCTCGCCAGCTGCTCCCCTCAGCAGTGTATTTCAGTTGATCGGCCTGTTCTGCTCCCCATTCTGTCTCTGGTGAATTCTCTCACCTCCTGCGCCTCTGGACTGTACCCCTGCTCTTGTATGCATAAAAAAAAAAAAAGAACCACTCCATGAGACACCACCCCAAGTTCATGATTTCTATCAGGACCAATTGCCTACCTCCGCCTCATTATTGCTCTTTAAGAATTATTATCCAAGTCATCCCTGTAAGGGGACGTCCATGTGTCTCACTGCTAGCTGTTTAGTTAAAAACTTGCTGTCTCTCAGAGAATGGTCATTAAAGTGCAGGGGGATGACGGTGCAGACAATAGATCCAACAATCACTGCTTCTCCAAAACAGTCTTTTTGCAACTTAGGATCAGGTGTGTTTTCAGGGTTCTATGGCCTCCTGAAGGAAGATAGTAGGAAGCTGTAAAGGAGCACGGGACTTGGAGTCCGAGGGTGTGGCTCTATCACTGCAAGCTGATTCTCACTGTATGAATATCCACTTTGGAAAGTTTCAGTGTCCTTGTGGAAAGTTTGTTGAAAGAATGAACAAAATAAGAATTGTAGGTACACTCGCCCTCTCTGTAAATTCTAAAGTGTTTTGAGAAATTCTAGGCTCTCCTCTAAGGGCACAACCTGCCTAGCATTCCTCTCCCGTAGAGGCTGATTTCTCTCCCACATCTCTTACAACCCTGGGCTGGAGCTGATGTCCATTTTGTCCTCATAGATGCAGAATTCTGTTTTACAGCCTCTCTTGCCCCCCGACATTTGTCTCTAGTGTCATATGACTATACTACTCCCTACACCTCCTACTCTAACTCCTGACCCCAAATGCCCCCACCCATCCCTCCTTAACAATTTTAGGTACTGGCTATTACTCTTTCCAACATAAAACCTGTCATATGTTACATAGATGATCCTTTTAATTCCTGAACCTCCTCACTTCCAGCTCACTTCTATCATTCATTGCCACCATCGTTTCTTTGATGTAATTATAATACCTGCTAACACTACCACAATTTCAGGTTCAAGTGTGCCACTCTGCCACCGTCTCTGATTTTTTAGTTCTCTCCCTTTCACACCCCAACTCCAACAATCCTCGATGATATGGGGTCTATAATCCACTGATCCCACCTGCTTTTCATTACCCCTCACTCAGCCCCCTTTGTGTTCTCTCCTCCCCCCATATTGTTATAATCAACTCCTTGTGCACACCCTCAACATCGAGACCCCTCTTGCCTTCTGCTGTACTTGCCTGGTGAAACCACAACCTTGTTAAATTCTTAACTCTCCGCCTGTTCATTGTCCCCATGCAATTACTCATTGCTGGGAAAAAAAAAAAACCCTCTCCATGCTAACTGGTCTTACTTTAAATTTATGATCTTACTAACATCAAGTGGGTCTTTAATGTTGCCTTTTAATCCTATTTCCTCAGTCTGCTTGCTCTCCCATTCTCGTAGATGATGACTTCACATTTGTTCCTGTCCTCAAACTTCTAATACCTTCTCCCACTCTGATATCTAGCTGCGGACTTCATATCTTTCACCAATACTGAAAGCATCCAAAGGGAATTTAAGGTCCCATTACTGTGTCTACCCAATGACCCACAACTGAATTCACCCTCACTCCCTTGCTTCCACTAAGGCCAATCCCCCAATGTACACACCAACCTCATACGCCCTGTTCAATGTTAGGCAAGTACTTCTTCCATTAAAAAAAAATAAAGGCCCTCCTGTAAGGCCTTTCCTTCTACCCTTTCTTTCTACCCTTCCTTCCTACTACCCCATTTCTCTCCTCATCCAAAGCTCCTTGGAAGAGGTGTCTAGACTTTCCATCAACATTTCCCCACCCCCTTTCTCTCTCTCAACCCACTCCAATCAGGGTGTGGCCCCAACCTCTCTGCTGAAACTGCTCTTCTAATATCAGTGGCCTTCACATCACTAACTCCTGTGGCTACTTCTCAGTTATCACCTGACCTCAGGTCAAGCTTGCATCTGATATAGCTGACTCCTCTCATCACTTGGCTTCATGTTCACCTGGCTTTTCAGTTTTTTAGCTGCTACCTCCTGGTTTCTTTGCTGACCCTTACTTGTCTCCTCATCCTCTAAATGTTGAGACCCTCAAGTTTACATGCCAAGCCATAGTCTGGTCAAGAAAGGATTAGACTGCCAAGGTAAGCTGAGTTTGAGCTCTCTCAAGTCCCTTCTTCCCAATCTTTCCATTGTAGCCTAATTGCTTAGGCCCAAAATGCATCAGTGCTCAGCCTCTGACTCACTGAACCAAAACTGGTTCTTCGTGGGCTCTTCAGGTATAAATTGGGGAGGAAGCAGATGCTGAAGTGAGTTGGTAACATACATGGTGGTGCAGGGGTTAAAGACACAGTGCTATCAAGCTATCACCAACCATAGCAACATGAGTTCAGTCCCCAGTCAGGGAGGTGACCCATATGGCAGAGCAGACCTCTCCTGTCTCACCCAATGCTCTCCTCAGCAGTGTATTTCAGTCTATCTGCCTGTTCTGCTCCCCAGTCTGTCTCTGGTGAATCCTGTCACCCCCTGCACCTATAACTTTCACCCTAGTTCTTGTATAAATAAGTACATCTTTTAAAAAATAAATAGGTGCTTCCCTGGTGGCGCAGTGGGTTAAGCAACACACTATGAAGCAAACCACAGCCACTGCAGCACGAGTTCGATCCCTGCTGCTGGCCAGGGGGTGACCCATGTGGTGCAGCAGACCTCTCCTGCCTCACCCGCTGCTCCCCCCAGCAGTGTGTTTCAGTCAGTCTGCCTGTTCTGCTCCCCACTCTGTCTCTCTGGTGGACCCTCTCATCCCCCGCACCTGTGGCCTGTACCTCAGTGCTTGTATGCATAAATAAATAATCTTTTTTAAAAATAAAAAATAAATCGGATTGCTTGCTATTAAAAAAAAAAAAAAAAAAAGAATCAGTATCCAAGCTGAGAGCTATGGAACATGATTGCTAACCATCAGCTTCTCCAACCTCCCAGAAAAACCTTCCCAGGATATCACACATGGCCTCTTGAATAGGCCAAGTTACAAAGTCCAAAAGAACATGGGAAAATGGAAGAATCAGATGGGTTTTTGCAACTTTTTTTTTTTAAAAAAAACCAAGATGTTGCAGTTTGGCTCTTTCCAAAATAGAGTATGAAGGGGAATGTGACTGCTACTAAGGAGAGAAACATGGGTTCATTTTATTTATACTTGCTTTTTTTCCTCTTTGGTAAGGGCACCAGACAGGCTTCCCATTTGAGGACTGATAAGGATTTGCCCTGGGACACTGAGAAAAATAACTTTTCTCAGCGTCACAGGGGAAAACGTA
The DNA here is from genome assembly GCA_019455555.1 of Galemys pyrenaicus. Lineage (NCBI taxonomy): Eukaryota > Metazoa > Chordata > Mammalia > Eulipotyphla > Talpidae > Galemys > Galemys pyrenaicus. Next base: position 459,573 of record JAGFMF010011576.1, read on the forward strand.
TTCTTCCTGGGAAATGGAAAAGGCATTAGTGAGGCGAGGGCAGGAGGATTGACTCCCACACAGGCCCGGCTGGGCAGGCCCAGCGGTGATGGGCCGTCTCCTGTGCCGGGGCCCGTCCTCCTTCTTTGGGGCTGCACTCAGCCTGGCTCATGGCCCCCAAGTCCCTACCTCCACTCAGAGACAATGCCAGAAAAACATCTGCTACCTCTAACCCTCCACTTCCCAAAAGAAATGATTAAAAAGTTAAAGAAACACTTCCATATGGAAGAATCTTGATCCGACAGGTCACCACAAAGATACTTCAAACACAATAAAACAGGAAGAGCTTAAAAAAAAAGAAAAAAACAAGCAAAGAAGTTCACAGAACCCACACAATCTTTTATATAGGGAAAAAAAGTCACCCTGGCTAACTTCACATAGTTCAGAACACCATTTGGCAGTTAAATATGTCCTTAATCTGCTCAATTTGCTTATTATAGTAAAAGTTTAGAAGAATTTGAGAGTAGTGGCCAAAAATACGGCAATAATCTCTATTCCTAAAGTAAACTCACAAAATGAATTAACTTCTTCAACTGAAATTTTTTCGAGTTAATAGCTCCCACCACCTCTACCTACCAACGTAGGGATTAGCCACAAGGAAGACACAGTTGCTGAAAATCAGAACCATTTGAGTGGATTTATGGTTATTCTCCCAACAAACATTTATTGGGCACCTCAAATAAGTCAAGTCCAGTACTAGTCAATGGGACACAAAATTAAGTTGGACATTCAGCCTACCTTTGGAGTGCTACAGCATACACAAGAAACTGTAATTCTTAAATCAGCACTCAGACCTCTGACTGGAGTAGGGATTGAATGTAAGCAGTGGACAGAGAGATCACCACTTCAGTCACAGGAGCTGGAAGCTCCCTTCTCAGCCTGGCATGACCATGTGACACTGGACAAGGTCCCCCCTGGGCCTTGGTTTCTTCAGCTATAAGAAAGGGCTCAAAAGAGCTTCCTTACAGAACTGTAAGTTTAGAGAGCTTTTCTGTCTCTCATGTCCTGTGAAATGCTGGGAGATTCTTCAGCCAAGAATCTTGAGATATTTAAGGCCAGAGGAGAGGGAGGGAAGAAAAATTGACTTTTAAAAGAATAAGGGCGAAAAGGAGCGGGGGGAAAAGTAATACCACAGCCCACCCACCCCCAAAAAAAAGAAAAAAGAAAGGAACAAAATCAAAACTCACGGATAATTTAGGTGAACTAGACATCGTCATTTGAGTAACAAAAACAGAGGTAGTTCACTCAGAGTTTGGCGAAGGCTGGCAGGAGCCTGGCACAAGGAAGGTGGGAGCACTCAGTCACTCCAAGGGGAAGACCTGGGCTGAGGGCACAGGCAAGCTGAACATCCCGTTCAGGAAGCTGCAAGTTGACTTCTTCAGCCATCTCCCTTGAGCCTTAAATTGCTTCCTGAGGCAAGGACCCCAGCTAATGGTTTATTTACAACAGGAAGAAGCAATTACCTTGGAGAACATGGAGTCATATACTCTACCATTAGCCAGAAACACCGGCACTCTCCACCAATAACCTCCAAAGATATATGGACCAGCAACTGCATCCATTACAGACACCGCCTGTACTCGCCTCCCTACTCTGCTCTGGTGAGGGAATTTTAATAAAGTATAAAAAGGGGAGTCTGAGCAGAAATACCAGGCTTTGAGTTGGGAAGATTTCAAATTAACTTTGGTTCTCTTGCTGCCTTTTTGTGGAAAAGTGGAGCTTTGCTGGGAGACCCTAATCCTCAATGGGTAAAACCATATGACACATTCATGGCCCAAACCTATCTTTCCCCAAAGAACGCTGTCAGCAAACAAACAAAACAAAGCAGAGAACCAGTACAAAGTACTCAGAACTGGAACTATGGGGGAGCCAGACTTGGACTGGCCTGTGGCACCTCCAAACTGGAGAGCCATGGGGAAGGTTTCCAGAAAGACCTATGGAGACTAGGAGGAAAGCTGGAAGTCCTCTCTGGGAGGACGCTGACAAAGACAATGGAAAGAAGCCTAGGGGAATGCAGGCTGTCTGTTCTGATATTTAATATCCAAGAACTAAAGGGAGAAGAGGTGCAAAAAGCTTAATAGTATTTGTAGTTCAAATTAAAGTGTTCAAAGCCCGTTATAGAGCAGGGTAATGTATGCAGTGACATCTGGGACTGTAATCAGCAAAGCGCTTTCAAGACCTGCCAAAGCAAACAGCCAAATAACAAATCCACTTTGCAGATCATCAATCTGGTCCTGGACTTGCCAAGGTAAATAGTACAAGGCTGAAGTTTGCTTTGCAAACCAGGGAGCTAGGAGTTTAGCAAGGCCTTGATCCAGAGCAGCACCGCTGGGGCAGGGCCTCTGGAGCTACACTCGCCTCAAGAAAGTCGACAGGCCCTCCATCTGAGCAGAATACAGAGCGGAGGCGGGGAGTCTGGCCAACCCTCTGGGTAGGATCTGAAGACAGTCACTCTAAAGACAGCTGCCAGTGAGGTGGTGCCCTCTCGCGTGCCCGCTCTTCAGCCCAGGCCGGCACTCCGCTTTCCTGGTCAGGCTGGAGTTTACACATTTCTGAGTAGGAAACGTAGCCAATGCTTGCATTTCCTCCCTTCCTTCCAGTGTCTAAGAAGAGCTATGAACTCCCAGCACCAAGAAGGCAGTATGCAGAGAAGATGCAGACCTGGACCAGGAACAACGTGGGTGCTTCTCAACACAGTAGGCTCACAAGGACCCCAACTTTCCACTGCTCCTGAGTCTGGAGTGGCCATGAAGGAGTCATGAACAGAAAGGCACCCTGCAGTCATTGCTCAGAGCCTCATAATCAGAGAAAAGGGGTCAGATCATTGGCCAGACCCAGAAGGTCCCAGCTAACCTTCCAGCTCAAAACACCAGCCATTTCTCTCTTCTCTCCTCCACCAGAAAAGGTCTGATGCAATGTGTCCTAGTCCCTGAAGAGCAAGGGAAGGGAAATTTGTAATTGCATATTTATTTATGTGATTATTTGTTTAATGTGTTTCCCCTACTAGACTGGGCTAATAGCTTCCTGATTGCCTGGGTCTCTCCATTGTGGTATCCCCAGGGTCCACTGCAGTGTGTAATCCAGAGGAGGCCCCCCAATAAATATCTGATAGTTGAAAGGGCAAAAGAATGAGAACCAGCATGCGCGGAACAAACTGGTGTGCACTGGGTACTCATGGAGGTACATTGTTCAATTCTTAACGAGGGATTTATGAGGTATTACTACTCCCATTTCCCAGAGGAGGACACTATGTTCCAAGCAGGAAATAATCCTTAAATTAAAGTTCCTTCAATATGTCAACATGAATTAATTGCAAAAAATAACTGTTGGTTGGGACATGGTTTCTCAGATCATTCTTACACTGCCCATCTTTGCATTTCTCATAGCACAGGGGACAGCGCAGCAACTAAAGAAATGTCCACACAGTGACTGGCAACAAATTGCAGAGTCTACTTTGCTCGGTCCTTACTATGTTAAGCATGGAGGACAAAAACAGTTGTTTTGAGTGAGAGGGAATGAAGAGGCAGTTCTGAAAAATCAGGTGTCTTGAGTGAGGACACACTGTCAACCAGCCCGGGAAGCAAGGCATGCTGGGCCAGAGGAGGATGGCCCTCTCCACCTCAGCGGGCTTTCTGAGTACACAGAGGCTTTAGGATGTTCATGTTAGCAGACCTGACTCAAATGGGGCTCTCTAAGGGAGGTTTGCCTATGCTGACTTGGTAAAAAAAAGAAGAGGGTGAAAATAATGCAAGGCTATGAGAGGGCCTGGTGATATGCCTAAGACCTCTGGCCTGCCCCAGGAGACCCAGGGCGACCACATGCTAGGGCGTTAGAGCTTTTTTACCTCCCCCCCAAAGATATATTTATTTATACACATAAGAACTGGGGTACAGGCCAAAGGTGTGAGGGGTGAGAGGACTCACCAGAGACAGAGTGGGGAACAGAACAGGCAGATTGACTGAAATACACTGCTGAGGGGAGCAGCGGGCGAGGCAGGAGAGGTCTGCTGTGCCATATGGGTCACCTCCCTGGCTGGAGGCAGGGATCGAACTCGTGCTGCAGTGGCTGCGATTTGCTTCATAGTGTGTTGCGTAACACATTGTGCCACTGAGGGCCTGTGCTGGATGCAGGTGCAGTTCATTCACCTGGAGGCCAGGGTCTGCTCAGGAGGCCCATGCTGCGCTCAAGGACTCAGCCTCGGGTTTGGGGCCAACATCTATAAACAAGGCAGGCATTTACTAGGCAGTAATAAATACTAGTTGTTGCTGTAATGAGCTGTTCCTGTGACAATTATTTTTCAAAAATTACAATTCAATATTCTCTGTGGCACCTCTGCTCTTTTATAACCTATTCTATGTATATGGCATTTGCTCAGTGCTTGAATGCATTGTGTTAGCCTTAATAAAAACTGTCAACAGTGGCTTTATCATTCTATTTTCTAGATAAGGAAATGGAAGCTCAGAGAAACTGTAGGTCATCCAGCTCGCTCACGTCTTCTACATGACTCCTAAGGAACAATCCCTGCATTCTCCTTCTCTCAACAGCTCTCAATGGACAGCTTTGACACGAGCTGGAAAACATTTTGTAAATGTTCCTTCTGCATCATGATTATCTGTTTACACATCTGTGTCTTGATATAATGAACATCTGGAAGACAGAGAGTGTGGTTGATGGCCTTTCTGAATCTCTAGGGCTTGAGGCCCTAGAATCTGAATCTTGGGGAGCTCATGAAATATATGTTAAATTAATATAAATGGATGAATTGATAAATGCATGCATCGCTGACCTTTTCTCTCAACCAGGGAAACAAAGGCCCAGAAAGGTCCAGGAACTTGTATAGCTGGTCTAGTGGGCATAAAAAGGACCTCTTGGACTTGGGAAAGAGGTAAGGGCTGGCACAGACCCTGCCTAATGCATGTGGGATTGGCTAGGGTTGGAGGTGGGATTTCATTCTTTGCCCACACAGGCTTCTCCTCTAACTTATACGTCAACCAAGATCTAGAGAGAGAGGCTTGAGGTGGCTCCAGGGAGACAGGAAGAATCCCTGAAAAAGTATGATAGGGATATGCAAAAGGGCTTGAGGTGCCACTAGGCTGCAGCAGGGTAGGCTTGGGGAGGGGGGATTCTACAAAGAGCCCTGAATTTGGAGTCAAGGGACTAGGAAATGATCCTGTTCTATCTTTTACTCATAGCATGACTTCTCTGGGTCTTTGTTATCTTTCCTTTAAAATGGAGAGAATAATTCTTACTTTACAGGGGAGTTGTGGTGATTAACAGAAATGATGAATTTGAAAGAACTTGGTCAAACTGTAATACACTCTTGGCATGAGATTTCTTTTTCCACTGTCAAGGAGTTCCCCTTCATCCAGCCAGCAGCTAGAAACCCTATCAATCTATTTGCAGCTTGCAAACATGGTGAGCAAGGGCCTCATCATGATGAGGGCAGAGGCCGAGCTCAAGGATCGTAAAGGGAGAGTGGAGGATGGATGCTGGCAGTTAGAGCTGAAGTACCGGCCTGTCTAAGCTCACACAGTGCCTGGCTAACAGCAGGTACACCTCAGGGCCACTGTCCCAGTGAGAGTCTGTCTTAGGTAAGTGACCAGACAGCTGCTGGGCAAAGAATATCTTGTCCTCGTGGCCCACTAAACCAAACAAGAAGCCCAAATGGGTTTCACGGAGCCTTTCTGAGAGAGCAGGTCTAAAGGGGGCGAGCTGCCATTTGCACTTGTGTGGGGTAGCCTTGCCCTCCTCATGGGAGGTCGGGAGGCACATGCCAAACCAGACACACATATGGAGAAGATTAGCCTAGCATGCAGAAGAGACAGCCCAGCACAGGATGATACATGGAAAAGGTTGGTTTGGCACAAACCATAAGAAGTACACCCACCCAAAGCCTTCATGAGCTCAATTACGGGCAGATAAAGCACTGTCAGTGCCAGTGATGGGTTAAGGGTTCCAAGGGCAGTCGCTGTGGGCCAATGAGCATGAGGGGTTCACCTGCCCTGTGCTGCGCACACGCTGGCATGGCGGATGGAGATGGCACTGAAATGTGTTATTTGCTCATGGGTGTCCAGGCAAGAATTCCTTTTCACTCTCCCTTGCCCCTGGAGTGGGATTTAAGAGGCATTAGCGTATTTGGACCCTAGCTCTCTGCCAGAGTGGGCAGCAGGGGTCAGCTGGAATAAAGGCACAGGGGCATCTGGCTCTGGCCCTCCACCACTCCTGAGGACACTTCAGTAGCTCCGGTGTTCACACCCTGTCGGAAGCCAATTCAGAGAACAGGATGTTTTGAACAACCACCATGGTTTACCACATACCTTATGAAAGGGCAAATTCTCTGAAGTTCAGCAAGAACTTTTAGAAACTGGTCAAAGACTTCATCTCTTGCTCCAAGCCTCCACCATCTCCATCCTTCCACCTCTTTGTGAAAAGTCCCCTTGTCTTTCAGAAAAGATTGGAAACTATGGAAGGCAGGGCAGTATGTTCCAGGCTCCTCTCACCTCTACCACCTCGAGCAGCTGTCGTAGGTGGTCAGCGATAAACTGGCTGATGGCTGTCCTATGTGCCTTACACAGTGCTGGGTCCACCTGACAGGACCACATGCACACTCCTAGCTGAGACAGCCTTGGGGAGGTGGCTTCACCTGGCCTGTCAGGGATGTGGCAGGAGATTCCACATAGTTGCAGTAGAGACAACTCAGCACCATCTGCAAACGAGCAAGCTGAGGCTCAGAGATGGAAAGTAGTTTGTCCCAGGCCATGCTCTGAGCAGAATGAAAATCCAGGGATTAGGGTAGGTTTCCCAGGCGGTCTGTCTGTGCACCCACCAGGTGTCCCCTGTGTGCTCACCAGGGTGTGTGCTGAGGGGTGAGCAGGTACATTGGGGGACTCTCAGAGGACCAAGGTCTGAGGAGCCAACAGGTCATCAGCTTAGCCAACTGGACACAGACTCATGTTTCTGTTCTTCCACTGAGAAGAACAGTCTGCTGGTCAAGGATTAAGGCCTCTATTGGGGGGTTTCAGGCCAATTCAGGAGCTCTGTCAATTTATCAGCTCTCATTCCTCTCTTCCCACCCATCTCTGAGGAGACACCCAGCCAAAGGATTTCTGAAGACCCATGGATTCAATTGGAGTTAACACCCCCATGCCACAACTTACCCCATGGCTGGCAACTCAATGAACAAAGGAAAATAGGCAAAATGAGTCAGAAATCTGGGGACCATCCTTAACATTTCCACATCTCTCATGCATCTGTTTTGACTCCATTACAAAGTCCTGCTGAGTCTATCTCTTAAATATCATAGTATCTGTGCATTTGCATCTGTTACAAATCCTTCACGGGAGTACATCATTCCCCCCTGGGACACTGAGCTCCAGGCAGGCAGGCCTACCTTCAACTGGACCATTCCCCACCTCCCACACCTTACTTTCCCCCTTTACTTACTTAAGCCTGCCCTGAAAACTTAGCTTAAACGTGACATCCTTAAGGAAACTGCTCCTGAATACGCCTTTCAGATGCTCTCATTACAAGTAGAATTTCCCCTTCATAACACTTCACACAATTTGTAATTATGTTCATTTGTGAGGTTATTTGATGAATGACTTTTCCTCTCCTCAGCTCATAAGCTTCACAAGCTCCACTGTGTCCAAGCACAGTGCAATTTTACAGAACACACTGTAGCATTTAATAGATATTTAATGGATGTCGAATTAATGAATGGTGGGTGGTGGGTAAAGTATGACAACATGATTTTTCATTTTTTTTCTTTCGAGGCTTCCTTGCTCGATATTTTCTGATGCTGTGATTTAATCAGATGCTCTGAGTTTTTTGGTAGGAGAAGCATTCAGCATAACTGGTTCCCAGATGACAGTCCTGAGAGACCACCTTATCCTGTTTATCTTGTCACAAAGGCTAGGAGTAATGGGGACACTTTTTTCAAAAACAACCTCTTCCAAAGAGCCCCTGCTTTGTAGAATTAGCCCAGCTCTCTCTTGCTAGTCAGGTCTGCTACGCCTGGAATTCAGCCAGTCAGTTTTGAAAAAGAACCCCTGTCACTTTAAGATCTGAGTCCCTTGCTTGGGCCATACATCAATGTTCCTTGCTGCAGTGGCTATGCTGCCTGCTGTTCAAATTTGTCCAATTAGACACAGCCCCACGGGGTGGAATTCAGTGTGAAATGTGCTGCCACTGACTAGGGATGAATTGGTGTGGCTCTTCTGCTCCGCACGCCCTCAGGGAGAGAGCCAGTGCAGGTCTTCCCAGGAAGAGCAGACATGCTCTGTGCCCTGAGGCAGAGTCCCAGTGAGGTCTGAGAACTAGGGCAGGACAGGGAGGGGCTGCCTGAGTACTTGTGTGACAGGGTGGGGGCCTCCCCACTGCTCCTTGAAAGGTTGGGTCTCTGTGTCTATGTCCGAGTTTCTGGCCATGGTCTCCATCCCGCACAGAAACTCAACTCTGCAGCTCCCTAAAGGCGACTGTACTGCGGCCGATGGCTTGTCTGTAGTGCAGAGACACACGGCCACTCGAGAGCCTCCAACCAGGATGTTAGTTGCTTTGGGGCGGAGGGGAGGGCAATTCTAAAACACAGTTATGGGTTCACAGAGACGCCAGTGGAAATGGGCCTAAGATATTAACAAAATATACCCTTTGTAGAAACTAAGTTAATTTTAAAATGTTTTTTTAAAAATTACTCCTTAACTGTCTTCTAAAATCTTATGCAATTCTTAGGACATTAAACTTTTGAACATGGAGGAGCTATAGAATAATCATTTAGTCTGCACCCTTACCTTAGAAATGAGGCTCATGAGAGACAGGAGAGGAAATGACTGAGCCAAGGTCACACGACAGGTCACCCACAGAGTTGGAAGCCAGGCTACTGGCTCCAGGTCCAGCTCTCCCTTCATCTGAGGGCCGGTTCAGTTTGCTTTTTTTTTTTTTTAAAGATTTATTTATTTATGCATACAAGTACTGGGGCACAGGCCAGAGGTGGGGGTGAGAGGATTCACCACAGAGAGTGGGGAGCAGAA
>JAGFMF010011576.1:468764-489573 GCA_019455555.1 Galemys pyrenaicus
CCCCTCCCTGGCCAGCAGCAGGGATCGAACTCGTGCTGCAGTGGCTGTGGTTTGCTTCATAGTGCGTTGCTTAACCCACTGCACCACCAGGGAGGCCCCAGTTTGCTTTTTAATACACAGTGAACACTGAGTCAAAATATATATAGAGAGATACTAGAACTAGAGTTATTATATGTATCGATACATAATATATATTTTTAAAGATTTATTTTTTTATGCATACAAGAGCTAGGGTACAGGCCAGAGGCAGGAGGGGAGAGGATTCACCAGAGACAGAGCAGGGAGCAGAACAGGCAGATATACTGAAATACACCACTGAGAGGAGCAGCAGGCAAAGCAGGAGAGGTCTGCTGTGCCATGTGGGTCCCCTCCCTGGCTGGGGATCGAACTCATGTGTTGCTGTGCCACTGATGCTTCACAGTGCGGTGCTCAGCCCACTGTGCCACCAGGGAGGCCCTATATCAATATACTTTTATTATAAATTATATATACTTAAATATATATAATATATAGTAAATGTATATATATTTATTCCCAGATCTAGTTTTCTCTGTGTGATCAATTCACACTGCAATTGTGGGCTGGTTGGGCTATAAATACTCCAAGTACCCTTTCATCTCTCATCCATTCATTCAGCCACTGATTGGAACATCTATTGAGTGCTTAGCCCTGGGGATAGAGACAAAGACAAGAGTTCTCAGCCTCATAGAAGAGAGTGCCCGTTTGCTAAGCGCCCCAGCAGAACATACAGAGGGCCCTGGGAACAGAGGAAGAAGGCCTTGACTGAAGAAGCCTGAGATTCCAGTTGGAAACTAGGATGAACATGATGAAAAGACACCAAAACCCTCAAGGCAGGAACAGTTCTCCTCTTGTCTCCCATCCAGCCTTTGACAGTGCGTTATCCTGTTCCTCCAGGAGGAATGTGCAAATGAGAAGGAAAAGGTAGTCTGGAAAGAGGAAGGGACAAAGGGCCAACTAATCTGAACAGGGACCAAGGGGCCTGTGGGTGAGTGGGGGCGGCCTGCTCTTGCCAGATAGCTTACAAGCATGGGAGCAAAACGAGGGCTGCCTGCTTCCTGTCCTGGATTCACACCCCCCCTTCCCGTGATGAATGGTGGTTCTTGGATCCTTTTGACTGAGATGCCACATGGAGGAAGGAACTGGGGAGCTTGGTCACCAACGCCTCCCCAGCTTCATCAACCCAGCACACCCTCAAGGTTATCAGCTTGAGAACAACTAAGCTATTTCTTAAAGTGCTTCTAACCTCTTCCAAGACAGGAAACTTAGTTTTACAGAGTAGAAAACTAAACTCCAAGGCAGGTCAGGGGGATTCTGCTGATAATAGGACCCTCTAGGGAGCATCACAGCTGAGACATAGAACCCAGCGCTGGAACTCCCTTAGGCTAAGTTCTCATCACACTGCTTATTTCCATGCTGTAGCTGAGTGCTCCACATATATTCGTGTTTAACCAGTCAGATTTCAGAGGAAAAAAATCATCAGAATGGGTTATAAATGAGTCCATCCCCTGGGGAAGTTTGGGCTCTAGACAAAAGTCTTCTCATCTTTAAAAGACTCCCTTTTGTGAAATGAACAATCTGGCCCATGGTCATCAGCTGTCTAAAAAAGACTGCTGGGTTACAACAAATTTCCCCATGTGATGCTAAATTCATGTGACCATTATCCTTTTTCTTTTTAACCAACTACTTAGCAGCTCAATCAAATTAATTGTGGTACTTTCAAAAGCCATCAAAATAGCCACAACTCTCCCTGAAAAGAAGGAAGGCGCCTTGTTTTCTGCAAAAGATGTAAAGTCCTCACTCTAGAGTACTCAAACAGATATTCATTCCATGACAAACCTCCCTTTTCTCCCAGAGTCTTTTTTTTTTTTTTAGAGAGGCTTAAAAATATCAACACCAATAATGAGACTATACTCTCAGCGTACTTCTGGCCAAATTTTATTTTCAGCTTTGAGTAACTGGGAGTTCTTTATGATCAAGGACAAAAAAACAAGAGGCTGGAAAACCCTCATTAAAAAACTCACTAACACAACTCACTTGTTTGAAATGAAACGGAGGCCGGAGAGAGGGAGGAGAAAGGAAAGAGGAGTGGGAGGCAGAGCAAGGCCATGTTCTTGGCCAAGTCTCAGCCTGAAGAAATGTCCCAGGCATGTCATGGCTGAGTTACACCCTCAGTCCGAGGGCAAAGGCAGACGGCTTAGCGGATGGCCGTAACCCAGTAGGCAGTCCTGGTCCTCACCGAGAGTGATGGGAGACGGTTCTTTTCACTTCTTAGAACTGCTCGGTTTGGCCAAGCCCCTAAACACATAATCTTTGAGAGACAAGCACCTGCCCTCAGTGTGAGTCCCTCACGTTTGTGTGGGCGTTAAAACACACGAGCAGTTACCTCATAATAGTGACCTGAGGAAATAAATGGGGAGAGGTGTTATTCACATTTTATTGATGAAGATATTAAACCAAAGCTTGGAGACAATAAATAACGTGCTTCAGGTTATGGAGGCCATAAGGCCTAAATCCCAGCCCTCCAGGGCTCTTCTTGTTTTCTCTCTCATCTCCTAGCCAAAGTTTGGGCCAGAATAGAAAATGCTAGGTCAGTCTGATTCTCAGACACTACAAGCAGCTGCAAGTGTGAAAAACTCCTGATGACAAGGTCGATAAATGCTCACCAAGTGACATTCAGCAGAGCAAGAGTCCCTGAGGCAAGAGAGCCTAGTGGTCCAGTGGTACCGAGATGGCACAGGAGGGAAGGACTTCCTTGGCCAGAACCTCTACAACCTCACCAAATGGCCTCTGCTTTAGCTCAGGTCTTACCTCACTCCAGCCCAGGACCACAACCAAGCTCTTGGAGAGGGATCACCAGCTCCTCAAGGATCAAGAGGATGGATGGTACAGGGAGATGGGGGTGAGGGAAAGGATGGATGCAGTTCATCTCTCAGTCAATCAGAACAAGTGTCTTTCTTCATTTACTACCGTTTTTTCCTTCCCTGGGTTAATAAGGTGTGGTCATTTTATTTCATGCCACATCTATCCAGAGAACTGGGTACTAGAAGGAAATTGAAAGTCTATTATAAACAAATGGACAAAGACGGGAGATTGAAAACACCACATTTCTAGTTATTTTTGGATGGAAAAACGAAGGTCAGAGACACTAGAAGGCATATGTTCTAGTCTTAGCCTTACTACTTATTAGTTGTGTGATACTGGAAAATTTTAAACGTTAGGGGCCTCTTGGGCCTCCCTTGGTGGTACAGCGGGTTGAGCTCCGCGCACTGTGAAGCATCCGTGGCACAGCAGTGTGAGTTTGATCCCTGGCCAGGGAGGAGACCCACATGGTACAGCAGACCTCTCCTGCTTTGCCTGCTGCTCTCCTCAGCAGTGTATTTCAGTCTGTTTGCCTGTTCTGCTCCTCACTCCGTCTCTGGTGAATCCTCACACATCTAGCCTGTACCCCAGCTCCTGTATGATTAAATAAATAAACCTTAAAAAAAAAATCTAGGGCCTATTTTTAAAAAAAAATCTGTACAGTGAAATAATGATGTTAATCTTTGCCCATATCTCAGCATGCTTTAAGCATCATTTCAAATAAGGAATATGATAGTCTTTTGTAAATGTTAAAGCATTGTACTCATGAGACATATGATTATTATTATGACTAAAGAGCTTATTATACATATTTCAGGCAGATTGAAGAAATCCTCTTTGCCTATTAAGAAAACATATTAAATATCCAAAGCAAATATTAGAAAAAGTCTAATTATACCCTCTGGGTCCTGTCACTAAAGCAGGTAAATGTTTTGTGACTTAAGAAAAGCAAAGGTGAACTGGGTTTGAAAAAGAGCTGACATCAAATCCTTTCTTTCACAGTGGTGCCTGGCTGGGAGTCCCAGGGACAGGTGAGGAACACAAATCCTTCTGGCGTGCAGTGTCTAGGAAGAGACAGCCGATGCACTGGGTAGGGTTCAGGGTCAAAGTGGTCTGATTTTGAATTCTGGTGCTGTCAAGTACTAGCTTTGCACTTGGATCAGTTAAATTGACCTCTTTGAATCTCAGTTTACATCTGAAAAATGGGGAAAAAAGTATCGATTTGTTCAGAACTGCTATAGGATTTAGAATTGTGTATGTAAAGTGAGTGGCAAAATCTAGTGGCTATGTGAAGCAGGTGAAAGAAACTAAAGGCAATGGTAGTATGGAAAACCCAGTTTTGAAGGTTTGGGTTACAAGCTGTGAGCCCATGGGCGGGTAGGTTCTGTTATACAAGAAAAATACCAGGTATCCACGTAAGGCTGTAAGAGACCAACTCTGAAGAACTCTCAAATGCACAACATATACTGGTATCAGTTAGAGTACATAATTTTTCTCAAATACATTTATCTCTCCCCCCCTTCCCATTTATCTCTTTTCTTAGTTTCCCCCATCTGAAATTTCTCTCTGGAGGTTATCATACCACATTTACACGAACTTATAAATTCCGTTTGCTCATTATTTCTCTAGGCCTATAAGGCAAAGTACAAATGCATCTATATGACCAGTATTTTGTCCCTTAGTCTACCAGGTAGAAACATCTTGATTTTTCCCCCTTTTGGCAAATATCCAGGGCCTTGCACTTAACATAATAGTTTTAGTATTACAAGGGTAATGCGCTTCTCAGAATGAATTGAGATAAGTAAACACTACTAGGCAAAGGTGTATCTCAGATATTTTCCCATCTCTCTCTCCATTTCCCATTCCCACTGCTGCCATCCTTGGGTTCTTGTGCCCCCGATTCCTCTGCATGCACCTGTGCCACCACACGTGTTCTCTATCTATCCAGAATCTATCCAGAAACAGCCCTTTTATCTCAATCCCCATCTTGCCGAAGTAGGCAACAGACCTCCTCTTAAGAGACCTCATCTCCTTAGATGGCTGGGGTGCATTTCTAGCACTTTTAGCAATAGAGTAGTTGATTAGTAAATGTATGGTGGTTATTTCTGTTTTGAAAGAATGGAACTGAAGGTTGGAATAAATTGCAAAGGTACACTTTTGCCTTTGAAAATTTCTCCTAGTAAATGCACAAAAGAAGACTGATTTTGAAAACTACATTTATACGGAAAAAGACATTTAAGATCCACTTTCAACAACATATAATTTTTCGTTTAATGGAACTGCAACTAGTTTGTCTGCCAAAAGGCTAAAAGGGACACAGTACTGCACTGGAGAGAAAAAATGAAAATACTTCAGTGTCAAAATGACAACGTCAAAAATTGGCGGTTTCTTAAGAATAAAAAAAGATCTCTTAAACAGACCTAGATACTCTGGCAAAATTTTTTATTTTAATCTGGTGATATACTATAACAGCAAAAGGCTCCTGTGGCATATCAAGCAAATTTATAAGAATATGATCAATACATTTGACATATTACTTAATTAAAATCTTTAGTGACAGAGACAATATGAAAACCCAGTGTCAACATTCTGACAGTGGAATAAATAAATAGATATAATTATTCCTCATACAAATCCCAGCAGAATTATAAATTATCAGGCCAGACTGTAGATTTGAGTTCTAAGGTTTCCTTAATGTGATAGAGTTTGATGTAGGGGTGTCATATCACCAATATTATGCCTTTTTATTAGAATAGAAAGCTCTCTGAGGATTTTGAGTTCAAATGGTCAGAATGACCCTGGGATAGCTACTTACTACTAGTGTTCCCAGATCCTGGTTAACTATGGGCTTATGTGGGGAGGGACGCAGACACAAGGCAGAAAGTTGAACAGAACTGTGCATTCTCCAAATCTTGGAATTGCAGACTTAGAGATGGAAAGGCTTAGAGATCCTCTCGCCTGAACCCAATCATAGCACCGAGCAGGAAAATAAGGATCAGGGCAGAGAACAGACTTGTTCAAGGTCACATGGCTTCCTGGCAGACCAGGTCAAAAACCTGGTTTCAGGATGCACCAAACAAAGCTCTTTCTGTGTCACTACAGGAGAGAAAGCAAGTGCTGAGGTGGTCAGCTAGAATGTAGCCAATATCACCGTGGCTATTATCATACCAACAAGGGGAATGCACTCTGCAGCAGGGGCCAAGAGAAATTATAGTTAACATTTAACATTATGGGACCGACTTCAAAGGCACTCCAGCTGGACTCTAATAATGGGAGCTGAAACTGCTAGCACCAGCAGAAAGCTGCAGGTGGACAGCCCGGGCTGGAAATAGCACAGGTCCTCAGAGAAAGAGTGCTCTTCAGTGCCCACACCAAGCTGCTGCCTCACCGCAGGGTGGGGAGGAATCTGGGAAATAACCTTCTCTGTTAGTGGTTCAACGTGTTATTAAGCTGGCCAGCCCTTGTTAATGCTACAGGATACTGAGAAAGGGTCACATCTGTCACTTAGGGGAAGGGAGCAGGGTGTGGCTGCCGATGGCTACGGGAAAGGGAGACAGTGTCACGCTGGGGCTTCCAGAAAGCCTTCCAGAGAGACTCTACTTGATTACTGCCACTGGGAAGGCGAGGGGGGAGAGATGCTGCTCAGTTGCCACCAGGAAACAGAGATTGGACATGGTTTATCCTGGTGTTTGAGGAAGGCTGGTTCCCATTTAGAAAAGCCAGTGAGTTCTCGAATTGCTAGTCTGATCTCAGAATTACCTGCAGAGGCCTCATTAACGTCTTTTTTTTTTTTTTAAAGATTTATTTATTTATGTATACAAGAACTGGGGTATAGGCTAGAGGTGTGTGTGTGTGGGGGGGTGGTGGTGGTGAGAGGATTCACCAGAGACAGAGTGGGGAGCAGAACAAGCAGATTAACTGAAGTACACTGTGGAGGGGAGCAGCGGGCGAGGCAGGAGAGGTCTGCTGAGCCATGTGGGTCCCCTCCCTGGCCAGGGATCAAACTCGGTGCTGCAGTGTGGCTGCAGATGCTTCATAGTGCGGTGCTTAACTCCTTGTCCACCAGGGAGGCCCACAGTCAACACGTGAAATGGAGGACTGACTCCACCTAGCAGAGAAACTGTCCCAGACATCCTTTAAAGCAGGTGCTCATCCCTTCCAGCCAGAGGCCTGATTCCTTGTGTGGCAGTGGCAGGAGAGGCGCAGAGGAGGTTTGCCCCCGCTCCGGCATGCCCCAGGTGCT
This sequence comes from Galemys pyrenaicus, assembly GCA_019455555.1. NCBI lineage: Eukaryota > Metazoa > Chordata > Mammalia > Eulipotyphla > Talpidae > Galemys > Galemys pyrenaicus. The sequence goes on from JAGFMF010011576.1 coordinate 475,888, forward strand.
CCAAAGCAGGAGTGGCCCTTTGCCCTTGGTTCCACATGTCAGGCCTGCAGAGCAGTCTTGGGCAGGGCATGCTGGTAGCTCTGCCTGGCTCCTTCCCACCTTCAGACCTCCCCCAGGTTCTTGGCCGAAACCTGCCCTTAGGAGGGCGGAGGAAGAAGACTGAACTCTAGGTCCCCGTGGCAGAGCACTGGCCTCTACTAACTAGGCTCTGTCCCATCCCAAAAGACACTTCCCCCAATTTGTGCGTTGGATCCCTGGCCTGGTTCAGCTTCAGTTGTCCAGGAACATGATGTTATCTTATCCGGTCAACTACCACTCTCCGACCCCACCCAAGACAGTCTTGCCAGGTTCTCTATGAGTTAGTGAGGTCCCAGTGCCAGTTGTCCCTGATGTTGCTACCACCGTGCCAGCCCAGAAGTCGGCACAGGGCCCTGTCCTCAAGTCCCCATCGTACCGTACTGCCAGGAATGGCATCTCCCTGGTCCAGAGCTTGGAAACCAGGAACGATTTAGCTCAGCAGAGCTAACAGGGCAGGCCCACAAACGAGCAGGCATTTGAGAAAGGTTTTCGGTTGATAGCGAAAATAACACCATTACTAGATGAATGAGTGAAAGGATAAAAGCATGTGACCCATCATTTAGGAAGTGTTGATGCCTTTACATAGTTTGACTGCAGCCTATTATATGTAACACCTCTGGGTGGGCTCTGGGGGCCCCAGATTCTCTCGCTGGCCCATCAGCTTTGTCCTGACCTACTGATGTGGCAGGAAGACACAGAGCAGAGGCTTCTTAAAAGCCTGGCAACAAAATGCACACATCGATCAAATGCCGGAGGGAAACAGCTAAATATAATATAATGGATATAGTATATAAATACGTCAAATTTAGAGAGAAGACTCAACTCTTTGGAAATCTGAAAATTCTAAGAAAATGTAGGGAAAGCAATTTTTACACATGCTAGACCCATCTCAGAAGTGTGAGTCTCCCAAATGCATGGTATCATCAGTGTTAAGTGAAAAAGGAATTTTGGATCATAGTAGCAGTTTCATAAAAGGACTGGCAGTGGCTGGAGTTAGCTTCTTGTACAAATCGATCAAACACATGAGGAATTCCTTAGGGGGAAACGGCTAACTATAATCTAAGTTCAAACTGTTAATTTAATAAACCTAAATGGAAGGAATTGTTGTATGTTATCTGGAGGAATCGAGCCCAGCACACATAGTCTGGCATATAAGCCCAAGTAAGTGTCTAACAGAAGGGCCCATATCATTCATGGGATCCTGGATTTCTTTCTTGAAGAATTCTTCTCTTTCTGTTTATTTTCTTTCCTCTCTTTCTCTTTCCTTTCTTTTATGAGACACCATTTACGTACACCTCTATGACCAGGTCTTTGCTGCTACAGTGACATTATATTATTTCTCCTTAAAACACATCCTGAGCCTCCCTGGTGGTGCAGTGGGTTAAGCAACACACTATGAAGCAAACCGCAGCTACTGCAGCACGAGTTTGATCCCTGCTACCAGCCAGGGAGGGGACCCACATGGCACAGCAGACCTCTCCTGCCTGACACTGCTCCCCTCAGCAGTGTTTTAGTCAGTCTGCCTGTTCTGCTCCCCGCTCTGTCTCTGGTGAATCCTCTCACCTTCCTGGACTTTGGCCTGTACCCCAGCTCTTGTATGCATAAATAAATAAATCTTAAAAAAAAACAATACATCCCCCATTGATCATATGCTTACCAAGCACCTGTCCCATCTCAGACACTATTCTAGGTGCTAGAGAATCAAGGACGAAAAGACAAAGTCTTACTGTGGAAGATGTTCGGGGAAACAGAAACAAGGGTGGACCGTGGGAGCAGAGCTACACGACTAGCCATGGGAACCTTGAGCCTGCAGGGGTCCAGGGGAAGGCTGTGATGGAGGTGATGTCGGGAGCATGTGGCAGGCGGAAAGGAAGAGCTAAGGCAAAGGCAGGAGACAGAGCCAGGGACTAAGCCATGTGGTCTGATCAGAATGACGACTCACGCGGGATGAGGCTGGAGAGTGCCAGGGTAAGGAAGAACCGCTGGTGCTTGGGGGCCTTTCCCGACTCTGTCACTCACCAGGGACACTGGGCAGCCTTCTCCCTGAACTTCCCTGCTCTCTGAGGTGAGAGCACAGGCTCCAGGGAGGAAGGTCGGGCTGGAGGCTGTCTTGCAGGCCCTCCTGGGCCTCAGAACAGGGAGTGTGCGCTGTGATGTACAGGAGTACAGAAGGGCGCACTGCTGGAATGTTTGGGAGAGGATTAAAGGCATTTTCTAAGCAAACTGTTCCTCAGATGAATAAAGAGGAGTTCCAGCATCAGACAAATGCAGTTACTGCTAGCGGCGTTCAAATTTGGAATTCCCTCTGGTGGCTGAAATCAACATTTCTCACAAAGGAACCCTGAACGAGGATGATATGTGGAGAGCATAATCCACTCCCTATGTACAATTTATTGGCCCAGAATATGAGGTTAGCAAGCTGAAATAATTAAACATCAGGCCAGCTGTTCTAGGCAATTAGGTAACATTTTTCATGTAGGAGACCACACAACAGAGAGGAGAGCACAGAGAGATAAGACCTGTGTTTTGATTTACTGAGTCTCTGCTGCAGATAAAGTCCAGCTTTTTGGAATCCTTCAGGCAATTACTATTTCAGGCTTGGCAAGAACTCGAGTCTGAAAGTAACGATTGGGCTTGTCTTGGCAAGATTCAAAGTCACTGGAGTTGTAAGGTTGTCCCAGGCAGCCGTAGAGGGGCAAGTCAGTGGCAAGAGCAAGCCAGGAACTGAGAAGCCATTGGGAGGCCTGGTGCATGCAGGCTTGGAGCGCAGAGGAGGCCAAATTCAGTGCTCCCACAACATGTTCTTAGAGAGGGAATGCGGTCAGAGGGCGAAGGCCCAGGCCTGCTAGTCTGGATTCTGTGGTTCCTTTCTGGCATTTGTTCTTGTCAGTTCTGTGGGCACTGCTTACACTCCTTGCCTCCGGGTCCTTTCCTGTAAAAGGAGGGGTGCGGGACTGAGTTCTTTTATGTTTGGGCGGGGGGAGAGAAAAGAGGTGTGACTGGCAGGTCACCAAATGGTGTTGGTTTAGAATGTGGGGTGGGGAGCCCCTGACCTAAGCTTTTATCTCCTTATCGCTAACCTAGTCGACTTTAGTCAAGTCACTTCTTCTGCTTCCAGAGCATCAAAGCGGAGAGCTGGACAAGGCTGGGTGACCTCTAAGGATGCTTCTAGTTCTGACAGTCTATTCTTCTAAGATGCCAAAGAGGATCAATCCCTGGTCTGATCACTGAAGGCAAGCAAGTTTTGTTTTGTTTTTTTTTTTTTTGAATGGAAAAGAGAAAAAGTCTGTGTGCTGCCAGCGGACGTCCCCCACAGGATTCTGGAGCCAACGCTAAGTATGGGGCGGGGAGAGCGGGGCCGTCTGAGGAGACAGCAGGCCCGCGTGTGGTCACTGGCGACACAGTACTGAAACATCTCTTGCTCGAGCTCTTCCACTTAATTGGGAGCTTGCCTTTCCAGTTGTATATTTTTATCCTGCGCCCTGGAACCCAAAGAGGTAGGTTTGTAGCCAAACGCTGCTTCTTGTTTAATCGTTAACTGCCTCGGCACCGCAGGGCTCTCTCCCTGCCGCAAAGTCCTCATCCAGAAGCTGCACCTCATCCAGGACTCCAGGGAGGCTGCAGAGCTGGACCAGAATTCAAGTTCTGTCCTCCAATTCTGGAAATAAATCCCCTACTCTGTCTGGCCCACATGCATCCCTGTTGAGGAGGCCTCTCCGATGGGGTTATTCTGGTAACAAAATGCTTGAGATCAGCAATTCTTTTCTACTCTTACCCACTCTCAATGAGGAGCCAACAGGGTTATTCCTTAGGCTCCACTTTCTGAGTCTGAAATGTGGTTGAAAATGAATATTCCAGATGTTTCCTCATATTTTAAGTAGAACCACAGATTAAGCTTCCTGTAGGAAGGCAGTATGGCAGAGTGGAAGAAGGACGGTCTTTCAGTCAGACAGGCGTCTGAGTGGGGCTCCACCCTTTATACTCCATGGCCTTCAGAAAGTTCCGATTCTTTGAACCTCAGTTTCCTCTTCAATGGAGATAACAGCTTCCACTTCTACTAGCCAGTGGCAACCTCCCTGAGTACAAATGGCTGTCTGATTTGTCTGTCACTATGTAGTCTGCCTAACAATTAATACACCTCCGTCAGTGGCTAAACACCTCATGGAATTTTCAGGGGTTCAACAAGATAAGAGATGAGAAGCACCTAACCCTGTGTCTGGTACTGGAAAAAGCATGTTCACTTGTCTCTGGCACATGTTTTCTACCTGAGTGAATCAGAGGCTCAAGGAAGACTATGAGTCCTTGACTATAACCATTTAAGACATGACGAAGCCAGCTTGTGGGAGAAAAGACAGGTACTTAGGATGCTCTTTGGTTTTGGGGTACCTAGTGGTAATCCAGATGACCAATGCTGCCCCTGAAGTTATTGCTGAAGCACGCGCTTTGATAATGGAAAATGAAGCCAATCAGATGCAAAGATACTTGTGACACGATGGTGGAGGCCCTTTGGCAATACCGATGGCTTCCTGGCCTTCAGGTCTTTCCAGGAGCATCACAAAACTAGACCCAGACATGGAAACCAGATTTCCAAGGGCCCCTGGCACACTAGGCTATTGTTCCAGGGCCGAAACAACTCAGAACAAAATGATGAGTGGGATTTTCCTTGCATTGGCCACAATACATATGTTTGTTCAAGAAAAAAAAGTTGGAGCGAGAAGACATGAACGTCTGCAGCTAAAGAAAAGCCTGTTTGTGCCCGTCACAGTGGCAAGATTGTTCAGGAAGTTCATCTTGAAAGTCCAACTACCCCAAACAGCATGGCCAAGGTCAGTGTCATTTCAGGATGTGCCAATACTCCAGCCTCTTCAGTACCAGATGTAGATCATGGAGGGTATCTGCCTTGTGAGAGACTTCCTAGCTCATCTGGGCTGACAGCACTTTTCTTTTCGATCTGTTCTGTTTCCTTGGACAAAACTGTCTAGTGGCTACTCCCACCAATACCAAATAACCATAAACAAGAATCCAATACTTGGATTGGATCCATGGCCTCTGGGGGCTGAATCGGGGAGAACACTGGGAATGACCGGCTCCTCTTTATGATAACCCAGTACCCATATTGAAGGAGCAAGAGATCAAAAGGTCCTTTTGCTTCATATCTAACAGAACTCTCAGGAACTACAACAATGTGGAGCACAGGTCTTAGGAGGTTGAGATATAAAGTGATCTATTTATCCTAAACTTGACTGAAAACATGAATCTTTACCCTGTTTTTTAGGGTTCTTTAAGATCAACAATGTATCTACAAGTTCTTCAAACAGCCTACAAATTACCATGCACACTTATTTCACCAAACAGTGATAATGCGTACTAACATGGGTTAAAGAAACAAGATCTACATTTTTTCACAGCCAAACAATCTGAACAGAGACCCCAAATTTAGATTGTTGAGGATGTAACTCCATCAACCACTGCAGCATCCACTCTTGGAGAGATGCCACCAAAAGGAACCTACAATAATCTCAAGTAAGGAAAAAAAGGGTAGATGTACATACATCACACTTACATATGTTCACACAAACTATGTCAGAATATTTTTTTATGTGGTGGGCAGGCCGTATTTTAAGTGTTCTGCACAAATGAAGTCACTGAATCCTCATAACTACCTTAGGATGGAAGTATACTGCATTATGACTGAAGAAACTGAGGCACAGAGAGGTTAAGTAACTGAAACTCACGCAGGTAATGAGAGGCTGAGCTGAGCATGAAGTCAGTGTGGACTGTCCTTATCTACTGAACTAAGCTCCCAGGAATGTCCTGGAAGATCCTCAGAACCCACGTGGAACAAAGCCTTTGCTTTTCTATAGAATCGGGAGTCCTTTTTCTGTGTTAGCACTTAGCACTGTGATGCTCCATTTTATACAGAGCTAGACTGAAAAGTCTTGGAGGGCAGGGCAAGGGGGACTGTTCCATGCTATGTCTCTCAAACTCTAGTTCATAGTTGACTTAAGAGCTGGAGTCAGGGCAAATATTCATTTCTGAGAGAAGACTCGAAATCAGGTCAGAGAGCTTGGAGAGTTCTTTAGATTAGACACAGGGAGGGGACCCAGATGGCGTAGCAGACCTCTCCTGCCTCGCCCGCTGCTCCCCTCAGCAGTGTGTTTCTGTCAATCTGCCTGTTCTGAGTCCTGTTCTGTCTGGTGGATTCTCTCACCACCCCCACATCTCTGGCCTGTACCCCAGTGCTTGTATGCATAAATAAATAAATCTTTAAAAAAAAAAAAAAGAGACAGAAGGTCATATGCATAGGTATGCAGAACAGGGAGGAAGGGATGCAGATTGGGGAATTGGGAGAAGAAAGAAGCATAATTTCTTCTGATCCAGCAACCCAGCAAATCCATAAGGATTCTCATTGTCAACTGAGAACCAGAACTAGGTTCATTAACTTCTGAAGTGTATTTGTTATTAGCCACATGGACAACAGTGACTAATTCCTGCCATAACGCTGGGACATGGCTTCCTTATTAAGGAAACACAAGGTGGTAGCCTAAACACTGTAATTTTTTATTTAAAAAAAAAACTGCTTTCATAAACATAACCCTTAATTTTATACCTTCACCTTTAACCACCAAAGTTCCCATTTGTTAGTGTTCATGGCCTCCTTTCACAAACTGCCTTTTGACTTTCACGGGCTTCTTCTGACAAGGGCATGTAGATTCATGAGCGCCTCCTGATCCTGCCTTGTCATCCTGCCCTTCCTCCTCCGTCCATAAACCTCCATCCCACAGATGGTGCTTCACAGTTAAGAAATACCTCTTGGAGGGATCACCTCTCCAGCACCAAACTTTGTTCAGAGCATCTTACAGAAGGAGCATCAACTTCAGGAAGAAGGGAACCCTCTTTTTAAGGTGGGAACTGTTCTTTCTCAGAGGAACAAACACATCAAGGTATTCTTTCATGCTACGGTGGAACTGGGGATTAGAGGATAAGTGACGCAAGAGAGAGTCAGGGCCACACTGGCCAGGCCACGGCCCACTGGACACCCACTTCAGGTCCAGCTATGGCCCTTTACGTGGTTTGCTGCTACCTCTCCTACAAAAGGACAGTTTGTGGACTGATGTTATAAAATGTAGTGCTCAAGTGTTCACATCTCCCCATATCACACCAGTTCACATCACACCAGTTTGCTTTTGAAAAATGTACACTACCTTCCAGAATCCTTCATTAACTGATAATGAATGGGGAGGAGAAAAAGGAAATTTTGGATAGATTTTTTCACCTTGAGAATTTTGAGAGATGCTGCAAATCAGTAGAGACTTACCTAATTCCCCTATAAGCATTCTCATATAAGTTAAAGTTTCCCCCATCCCACCCCACTTCTGTTGCTAAACCCAGGGCTAAATGGAGTATTACTCCTCGAGGGGTGGAAATTAACCCTTGTTTGGATCAAGAATCAAGGATTCTGAAAGAAAAAAGGATTTTATGCGGAAAACCTTAAGAGGGTATGACAGGCGGGTCCTCAGCGTCTCTGCTGGAGGAGGCACATGGCAGAGAGGGGACACATACAGTATTTCCCCAAGCTACTTACACTTTGGTACATAAACTTTATAAGTATAATGTTGCCAGATTCCGGTGCATAAAAAAGTAGCTGAAAAAATTCAAACCATAAATAATGCCAAGTAATAAAGGAGGTGAATGTTTCTGTTATTAGATTCTTTCATTGTATAAATCTGTTTAATAAGCTGGCTAGGAATCACTGATAGAAAACAGACTTAGTATGGTGTTACAGACCAACCCGTTCTAAAAGGCCAGTATGGGGACTCGTGCCAAGTTATATTTTTCTGTTCTTCACCAAAGCAACTTAAAATGTAATTGTTGTTTCCTTGCTCAAAAATGGAAAATGTCTGTCGAGGCTGTGTTTGGAGGGAGTAGAGGCACGTCTGTGTCACTGAAGCACCCTCCCTTTCGCCTCCCTCCTCTCCCCATGTTCATTCTTTGAAGCACTTGACCATATTTATAGATCGTGCTGCCTTTTGTCTTACTCACCGAGAGGGGCTGGAGTCTGTATATGACTCCGATCTTTTTAGACTCCTATTTCTCAACATTTACATGTGTCTGTTTAGAAAAATCCCTCCAAATATCCTCCTTTTGACCCAAGAACCATGGCAACCACTTTGGCTAAAGAGGTGGGGAGGGGGGTGTGATGGGATGGGGGTGTGTGGATGGAATGGCAGTCTCTGGGGTCACATTCATCTTCCAACACTACGGTTTCCAACGGCTTGTTGATGTTTTTCTGGGGTTGGTTACTATCATCATGATGGGCTGTAAAACGAAATGCTATAAACTAGCTGAGGACTTGAGGAGAAATATTTGCCAAATGGCATAAACAACAACACCGGGAGTCCCCACATACTCAGTCACACTTACAGGCCTCGGCCAGTTGTGCCCACACTGCTGTTTACAGCCCTGTCATGCACAGACCCCACTGCCTGGCCAGTCTGCTCAATGACCCCAGTTCCCAGGTCCCTTTTTCAGAGGCCCACACACAGCTAAATAGATAAAAACAGAAGGTAATTGGATGAAATAGATTATTTATCTGCCCAATTTAATTAGTGTTTGGAAAATGTAAACCTCAACAGTATAAAGGTACATCATTCGGAGATGCCTGTGTAACTGTGTGACTTCTGTAGCTACCTATCGGATGCCAGGCTATGCATTTTACATAGGTCACATGGAAGTGCCTGATAGAAGGTGTTCCAAAAGGGGGGGGGGTGCGGAGAAGATCAGTCAAAAGTTTGAATTAAACTCTTTCAATTTGGTTATTTTCCAACAAGTTGTCCATTAAGTCCTTAGTCAGAAATGTAACCCATCTAGCACACTGTTTACTTGGGAAAAAGTAATTCATTATAGAGCTCTCGGACATGAAGTAAATTAAGGGCCTCTCTATTTTCTGGGACTTATATAGTTCCTTTCATTTCTGAATACTAATTATGGGGGCGGGGAGCAAAATCCCACTGAGGAGAATTGGGTCCTCCTTATACCGGTAGGTACCAAGAAGATGAAGTTCACAAGGTGTTGCCTACAAGTTATCAAGCTAGATTAAATTTTCATTAGATATTATATATTCATTATATGATTCATTATATAACACACATATAATTCAATGTTGATTATACCCGGAGCTGTGGGCGATGCAATAGGAGAAAGAAAGGGGTAATTAGATTCTTCTTAGAGATTACTCTCAAGGAAGTTAAATAAAACTCTAGTACACGCTGGCAGAAGTAGGGGAAATTTTCACATAGTATCTCAAAGAGCCAATTAAAAAACCAGAATTTTTCTTTCTGGGAATTATGAGGGTGAGGTGGCCCGCAGTGGGGTCCTGTAACTGCAGGGAGGGGGAACTGACATTCAACAAAAGTCAATCTAAGCCCAACCAACGCTCTGCTGGATGCTTTGCTTCGTCCCTCCTCTTCTAATTCTGTGGCTTATGGGGAAAGAAGTAAAAGAAGACCTCAAGGACTCAGCAGGAGGAATCTCTGACCATCGCTGACAGCCTCTGCAGAACTGCAGAAGCTAGGGAAACTGGCCCGAGGCTCTCACGCCAAAATGGACAAGAGACCTGAAGTTGTTCCTGGAAAGACCTCACACCAGGAAGAAACAGTCAGAAATATCCATTCAACTGAAGCCTGGGGAAAAACCTGTGCTCCATTAAAGGAAGATTGATACTAAAGCTCTATGGGCTTCTTTTCAAAGAAATCTTTTTAAGAAAAGAGCTGCTTGAATTATTTTTGCACATGAGTATTTGGTGAAACTGATTATGTTACATTTCTAAAGGCAAATTTATTTTCACTTGAGAAAAAAACAAAGTCTGTTCATCTCTAATAGCTACATATGCAAAGCTGAAGTTGGGCTAGTAAAGGAAAAATGACCAAACCACTTATAGTATTAAAGCACTTTAATTGTAAAGTAAGTCTCCATAATGAGATTTTAAAGCACACCTGACAATAGAAAGCTCCATACATATGCTAAACTTCCAGGATCTAAGATGTAGACCGTAAGGGATGTGCCCGAGATCTGCCCAGAAAAGCAGCCAGGACCAGGACACAAGTGCAGTCCCTTTTTCACCCTGTGTGGCTTTTCCATGTATAGGCGTTGAGGCTTTATCATGTACTGGCTAGTACATTATTTGAAGATTAGAAAAACATTCTGGGGTGCCTGACGCCTTCTAAGTAAGAAGCCGGCTAGTCCACTGTTTTGGGGCATGGAAGTGGACTTGGAAGGTAAGTCTCCCCCATTAGCCTTTCTGTGAAATAAGGGGGACACACCTTAGCCCCAGGGAGTTCCTCATTTTCAGTGCATTCTGGAGGGACCAAAACAGGGCAAATAACAATAAAGGTGGCCGTCATTTTTGATGACCTACTATGTGCTGATGAGTCTTCTAGACATATTAGCTCATTTACTTCAGTTTAAAGAACTTGCTCAAGCTGAAAGTAAAGTGGAAAATGATGGATTTGAATCTGGGTTTGTGAGTCTTTCAAAGCCCATGCTATTTCTAGTAAGCCAGACAGATTATTTGCTGGTGAGACGCCATATTGTGCTCAGCTACCTGCTCCTCCAAGCCCGTGGTTGGGTTCTGCTGCAGTCTCCACTCCTCACACCGCACTGAGTAGGAGAGGAAAGTAATAGCCCAGCTGAGCAGCTGAGCCAGAGATCAACTAACTTCTCATTGTCCACCGGTGTCAACTGGCAACCCCAAGATCCTTCCTCATTCATTAATTCAGGCCAAAATTCCACCTTTTAGAGGAAAAGGGCTCTATAAAAAATGATAATTTCCCAAGAAAAACCCTGTTTAGCTATGTTTTATCCTAATATGACCAAAAACTTTCCTAAAGGATTGGGAATGAAATGGAGGGAATTTGAGGATATTAGGCAACTGGACGAGAAAGGCTAGGAGTACCCTATGGAAATGTCTACCTGTGTTAGGTACATTGAGGTACATTAATATGAAAAGTCCAAAGGGGACAGAGCTTTCCCTCTTTCCCTACCTCCTTCCCATCCATCTTCCATGGGGGATGCAGGGTCGTATGAAACTTCCTAGCGGAAGTGATATATGTGTTGATTCTCACAGTATGACTAAGAATGGAAAAAGCCAAAGAGAGCGAGGCATTCCAGGCATCAAATAGTATGACTAATACTGGGAACTAGAAGTATTCTGGTGATGTTGAAACATAAAATTCAAGGCAGGAGGTGGTCAGAGCTGTGGATATACAAGCAGCCAGAAGCCAGACCATGGAAAGTCTTTGTAGGCCATCCTAAAAAGCTTGGGCTTTTTGCCCAGTGAGGCTTTGAAAGACTCTGCACAGGGTTAAGGCAAACGCGCTGCAGTGTCACAGGACAGACAGGTGGTATAGTCAGTGAAGGGAGGCAGAGCAGATGGTTAGAATAGGGTAATGAACTAGGAATGAACTTATTCATTCAAGAAGGAATGGAGAGGAGAAAGGATGAACTGAAGAACTACACAGGGAAGAAATCAGCAGCTGTTGGTGATTTGTTTGTGTGGCGAAGAGGGGAAGGAGGCAGTGGTGAGGATGAGTCTTGTGTTTCCTCTCAAGAACTGCATGGATAGCAGGCTCCAGCTCAGTCCAGGATATAATGACAAGGCACTGCTGCGAGGGAAGCATGGCTGGGATGGAAAGATTATGCCTGCTCTCCATTTAGTCATTTGATAAATATTAATGAGCACCTACTAAGTACCAGGCATAGAACTTGGTGCTCGCTCAGAGATATCTTTTCAATCTCTGCTGTTCAGGGGCTTACAATCTGAATGTCGGCAGAAAATACAGCTTGGTGTGCTAAGTCTCAGTAGAGGGAACAAAAGAGGATGAGAGGAAAGGCTGATTCTGTCTTAGGCCATGCAGAGCCAGAGACTGGCCAAGGAAGAGAGAGGGAGCACTGCCAAGCACTTGGGTCCTCTTCTGTGGGCTCATGTCTGCCCACTGCCCCCCCCCCCCTCTCCTGAAAAGAAGTCGAGGACAGTGATGAGCAGTGGCAGCAACAGGAAAGGCCCAACGCCCAATGAACAACAGGTGGTAACACTGCCAGTTCAAATTGCTGGCCTGACAGCCGAGCAGACGTGGAGCTAATCTAGATGAGCGTCCAAACTCTTAAACCTGCAGACTAATCACTCAGGAAAGCCCATGTGTTCCTTTTCACCCACTGGCAGCTGAGAAGTTCCAGGCTGTCATGTGGCCCCCACCCATGGGAGTTTGTTTACATTCTTTCCACACTGCCATAGAAGAGGGACTATCTTTTCCTTTTGTTAGACTGCCCAGAAGATGCCCACATACTGGGCCTCCTGCGACAGTGAGCAGCCCTGGTTCCCATAAATCCTCTAAATTTTGTCTCAATAAGAGGACATTGTGGGCCTCCCTGGTGGCACAGCGGGTTAAGCAATGCACTATGAAGCAAGCCACAGCCACTGTAGCACAAGTTCGATCCCTGCCTCCGGCCAGGGAGGGAACCCACATGGCACAGCAGACCTCTCCTGTCTCGCCCGCTGCTGCCCTTAGCAGTGTGTTTCAGTCAGTCTGCCTGTTCTGATCCCCACCCTGTCTCTGGTGAATCCTCTCACCTCCCGCGACTCTAGCCTGTACCCCAGCTCTTGTGCACGTGAATAGATAAATCATTAAAAAGGGGGAAAAAAAAGAAGAAGAAAAAGAAAAAAGAAAAAAAGAAGGAAAAAAAAGAGGACATTGCAATATCATTTGAAAAATGAATACAGGTCCCAGTTTTGCTGTATCAGCAGAGCCGCTGGGTACACATGGTGACGGCTGCAGGGCTCGCTGATCCATCTTGGAGATGCCACTGCTGGGCAAGTTTCTCTCTCTCATGACCAGCCTGAAAGGCAAGCTGGGGGCTGATGAGAACCTGGGCTTCCTCGACCATCCTTTACTTTGAGTATCCTAGAACAACGGAAGGGCTCACACATGGTCTTTCTTGCTCCAAGTCCCTACTGTACAGAGAAATCCAGGAAGTGCTCCAGGGGCCGAGTCTATAATCAGAACCACCTTTCCACCATTGTCCTCTACAAAGTTTGAACTCTTAGATAAAAACACATGCACACAAGAGCACAAGGGACTGAGGTGATGGTGCATGGGTGGAATGGTGGTGGGTACTCCCTGGGGAATACAAACGATGTCAAATATAATTAATTATTTAAATAAAAAAAACAAACACATGCACAGGTCAGAACTGTCAGCGGTAACACAAGGTAAGGTTGCATTTTCTCTCATAACTGGGAAAAACATATCAATGTAACTTCAATTGTTTTTATCTTTTATTTCTTAGCAGTGACATGGGAATCATGATGATATAGGTTGAGTTTGCAGGGAGGATTATATAGGGTGACCTAGGGCTCTCAGTAAAGAGACTAATATTTGTATAAAAAACTCTGCCTCTTTGGGCCCTCCCTGGTGGCGCAGTGGGTTAAGCAACGCACTATGAAGCAAACCGCAGCCACTGCAGCATGAGTTCGATCCCTGCTGCCGGCTAGGGAGGGGACCCACATGGCACAGCAGACCTCTCCTGCCTTGCCCGCTGCTCCCCTCAGCA
>JAGFMF010011576.1:489590-508434 GCA_019455555.1 Galemys pyrenaicus
CTTGCCCGCTGCTCCCCTCAGCAGTGTCCTTCGGTTGATCTGCCTGTTCTGCTCCCTGCTCTGTCTGGTGGATTCTCTCACCCCCCACACCTCTGGCCTGTACCCCCGTGCTTGTATGCATAAATAAATAAATCTTTAAAAAAAAAAAAAACAAAACTCTGCCTCTTTAGTCCATGTTCTCCATTCATAATAAAGGTGACATTCTATTGCACCAGGTCTAAAAATGACCATACTAGAAAAGCAGGAAAATTTGCATTTCATTATTGGAATGGTGTGGTTAGCATGTTGAGGATTCCATGAGATGGTACCAATTTTCACATTAAGTGGACATGAGTTATTGCTGAATACTTGAAGTTGTCTCTGGAGAATAAGACATCATAGCCACATAAATGGTCATCAGATCCCATGGTATGTCTTGATGTGACATTAAGAGATGAGATGAGATGAGAAAACACTAGAGGCAGAGGAGCCTGGGAATGGGGGAGGGAGAAATTATGGCTTTCTCCTAGCAAGGCAGGAGTGAGATGGGACAGTGGTAATGAGCTGATCGCGTGTGCTGAGAATCTCAGAACTGTCTTGGCATTAGCTGACAAAACGAGCCATTCCTCCACAAGACACTGGGCCTTTGGAGGGTGGGAATAAGAGTCCAAAGCAGCTGATTCACTTAATTCTAGGGATGATCTGACCTCTTTGTCACTTATTATTTTAAAAATTCCTTATATGAAAATGCAAAATTGCAACAGACAACTTTGTGAGAGGAGTGGAGATGGAACATGTTTTTCATACTGTGAAACAATCATTTCCTTATACTGAAAGATACTCCAAACTGTAAAGACATTCAAAGGTTACTAATCTGAGTTTCACAGGTCCCCTAGGAATCCATGGATAGAACACAGGTGGTCTATGGATTTGGATGGAAAAAAATGCACCTATATTTTTGCTACCCTCTAGCTGAAATTTGGGATTAAATTGTGAATGAAGGTAAGCAACAACAGCACTACACATAACTGTCACCAACAGATAACAGAATTTTTATTGTAAATTACTACTGTTGCAATTTACACTGTGGGCTGTGGAACCTTTTCTATAAATGGAAGCTAGTAAATATTTGACATTTTCAGGGCCATATGACATCAGTCTGACTATTCAACTCTGCTGCCATTGTATGAAAACAGGAAGGGTTGACATGTCATAAATGAGCATAGCTGTGTTCCAATAAAACTTTATTTATAAGAAGTCTGTGGGTTGTAGTTCCTGATTTACACACATTATGGCTGAAATTGTATTTACACTCATTCCTTCTGGTTACTCATGTTAAAAGTAAGTGCACACTGCTGTATCAAAAGCGTGGGGGAATATACGATATTTTAATAAGTATGTTCCTATAAATCTTATTTTATATATTGGAAACATATTCTGAGAAGGCATCCAATCGATTTACCAGATAACTCCCAGTTCAAACCAGAGAGATTAAGATGCCTTGTCATAGATATGTGTGCTTGTTTACAAACGTCTCCTGGGAAGAGGATACAAGTGATGGGAAGCGGGAAGCATATCAGAAACATGAGTGTTAGAAGACATTGTCAATTGAAGCTAATCAGAAAGGAAATAAAAACCTCTCTAGGTTTTCTGTGGAAACTTATGGAGAAAAGAATTCTTTTCCCTATTTTCAGCAACAGCAAGAAGTTCTGCTTTTTGTATACTTCTTCTCTCTTGCTGTGAGGTGGACTCGCTATCCCTATCTTGCCTCTCCATGCTGTTGCTTCTCATGCCCACCCCATTTCTTCTGAAGAGTTTACAATGAACACCTGTGCATAAGCCGCATGGTTTTAT
Source organism: Galemys pyrenaicus (assembly GCA_019455555.1). Taxonomy (NCBI): domain Eukaryota; kingdom Metazoa; phylum Chordata; class Mammalia; order Eulipotyphla; family Talpidae; genus Galemys; species Galemys pyrenaicus. Next base: position 491,424 of record JAGFMF010011576.1, read on the forward strand.
AGACCTCCCACTCCCCAAACTGAAACTTGTCTTCCTGATGATTTCCTTCCCCAAATGTCACCTGGATAATGACTTCTGGGGCATCGGGGCAAGTCTTCTCTTTGGAATTTTTGAGATAGAAACCTGAAGTTGAGGAAACATAGGGACCTGGCTTCTCTGTGCCTGATCAGGGTCAAAACTCTGGAAATATCCTAGTGTTGTGGAACAGTAACAAACTGGGAGGATGTGAGGGCAGTTACATCTTTCTCATAGAACCCTGGCTGTTTTAGTCTATGAGGATAGGATATGCCATATTTACTTCTAATAAGGCAAAATATAATGTGAGGAGAAAGCACCTTCTGCTTAGTACTGTACTAAACAGCTCTGGGTTACATTTACAATTTTAATAAACTGATTTGTCAAAACTGTCAGAATCAAGGGAGATCATCTGGATACCAGATGAACAAAAATATCTGTAATTATAAGTTGTCCGTTTTTCTCTTTCATCTTCTATATATGTATCTGTGAGCAGCTACATATTTTCATGCACATACATTCACATAAATTTTAAATCATTTTAAAAAACCTGTCGTAATAGGATTCAGGAGAGTAGAAAATACAGTTCCCCTGGGATAGCAATGGGACTTGAAGGTTAAGCCGTACTCCGCATCTTAGGACCAACATCCTTTTGCTGAACTATTCTGTCAGAGCCCAAACATTTCAGTTTCATTACCATCTGGATTGTTCCTAAACCTTGCTGATCACTCACTTGCTGTGTAATCACAGGCAAGAAGCTAAACTTCTCCGATATCTGAGTGTGAAATGAGCATCTTAAAATCGATGCCAAATTAGTGGTGCAAGTATTAATGAGATTCTTTTGTAAAGAATGACAAGCTCTCTGAAGAATGTTCTGGAATGGCCATGAAGGAATGAGCAAACCCAAATACCTTATCCCCAGTGTAATCAAAAGCCCATCTCTTTGCATTGGAGGGCACTGAAATCTGTTCCATAGAAGGGGTGAAAGGGGCGGATGAAAAGATGAGGACCTGGAAGGTATGAGCTACCTCACAGGTCATATTATGTCACCTTTGGGGGCATGATCTGATTCCCCTTTGGAAACAGTTTGGAAAGGCAATGAGATAGACATCAATGATCTTTTCCATCATCTTTTTCATCTCAGGGTTGAGAATTTGAGCTCGAGAGTCAGCTCACATGGAGACTCCCTATGCTGAGGAGAGCTGGTGTCCACAAGGTCAGAAAGGCTGGGACATCTAGGAAAGTGTCCCGCACATGTACCTTTCATTTTATATCACTTTGATTTGAAGGTTAACAAGGGAAGCAGCCTCTAGATGAGGCTAGCAAGGAAGCTGACTCTTGGTAGGGGAGGAGGGTGTAGACAGTGCGTTCTTAGACCCGACACTGTTATCGGCCCGTGATGGGTTAAGGACTGCAGTGAGTGTCTCTGTGGCAGTTTTCCAGCTCTGCTACACAGCATGCACAAAGTGTGCTGGGAAGTATAATTTGCTGAACTGTTATGCTGCGTGTCTTTGGCCTGTGTCTTGGGTGAATGAGGAGACTCTTCCATTCTAATCAAGACTTGTCAACTTTTCAAATCAGAAGGGACACAGATATAGATTGAGAGGGCTAGAAATAATCCTACTTATTAGGGTATGTTACTGACTTTTCGGGAGGTCCAAGCAGGGTGAGTGACTTGCTCAAAGTCATCAGTGAGCTGATGAAGCTGGAGGGGGGCACCCAAATCAATTTCAGATGGTTGGCCCAGGTTGAATGCTACAGCAAAATGCTGACCAATGGGTCTTCGCTGATGCGATTCTCTGGACTATTTAGAAACAGCCTTTTAAAGGAATGAAACCCTACTACAGAGAGAAGTAGACTATGTTACTAACAATAGATAGAATAAAAGAGTCTTGAAAGCCTAGCCATTTGTCAGAAGTTTTTCCCAGAATGAACACACACATCTGTACTCTTCCCTAGACTTCCCATTTCACACTCTCCACCAGACACAGCTTGCCTTATTTTCTCTGTCCTTCAAATACCAGGGACCCATATCACAGTGATTTTTCTACCAAGGACACTGGGCTTGGTTTTCTCTGTAACCTTCATCTGTCTCTACCAGGATCTAGGTTTTTGTTGACTCCTTTCATCATTTGTTAATTTCCTTAAACATCTGGTCAAATTTTGGAAATAACCTCAACAGAACAGTTTATGCTAACTTTTCCTGGATGTTGACTTTCCCTATGCCCCACTGCTCCCCCTTCTCACAACACATGGTTGAAGAATTCACCAGAGATAATGTAACAGTAGTCTAAATCAAGAAAGAGAACGTCAAGGAGTATGAAGTGGGTCCCTATTTCTCTCGGTTGTTCCTTGGGCTCCTTAATCTCAAGGTTAATCTTAAGCATATCAGCTCTCCACTCCTACCCTCCTTCTCTGTGAATGGTACTTCTTTCTACTTCAGTGGCTAGGCCTTGAATATTACCCTAGACTCTCCCTCTCTACTTTCTTGATACTACAGGCCTTTAGACCACACAGAGCCTCTGAATTTACCCTCACGCTTTGTGTGGCCTCTCCATCCTTCTGCTCCTACCGTACTCTACTCATCCATCACTTATTGTTTAGATTAATACGGTTAATACCTAATAGTTTTCCAGGATCCAGTGTCACCCCATTTCAGTTCATTTTCCTCCAAAAACCAAAGCGATTCTTAAACCATGGCTATTCTTAAACGGAGTGGTATCAGGACCAGGCTTTATCAGAACCAGGTAAAGAAAGGGCAAAAGAAGCTGCACCAGAATCCCTGGCCATTGGTGATCCTTAAGAGGTGATTCCTCTGTTGCCTCAGAGATAGACACAGCTATTGTTCTGAAAAGACATTCTCAAGCTATCCTTTTCCTTGGGGATAATACTGGGCATTGCTAGTCTCAGAGACAGATTCTGCCTATCAAATTCCTGCAGCACATACCTCTTCTTACTGACTTCCTTAAAATTCCACAGGAGCTCCCTATGGCCACCAGGCTCTCTCCTTCGACTCCTAAGGTCCTCTTGGATTTCTCTTACCTCATCTTCAATTCATGCCTTCCATCCCTTCCTTCCTGAACTAAATGAAGTTCCATTTGTGCTCTGACCTCTCTTGTCCATGGCTTTCTGTCCATGTTCTTCCTTCTTTAATGCTGCCTAGCTAATTCCAATTTGTTCTTTAAGACTCAGTTAAAGCAATTGTTTCTCTAGGAGGCCTCCCTGGCACATAGTTGGTGCTTAGCAAATTTGTGGAATACATGAATAAACCAAATACAATGGTAGGAATATATTCTCATAAGCACATATTCTCTACAGAAACATGGTAATGCTGTAAAGGGAAGGGAAAGGACGCAGGTTGGGGAATGAAAACTGAAGGCGAGGTCAAAGGCATGGCTTGCACAGAGTACCTGGTTTTAGGCTACTCTGTCAGAATCACCTTTTTCAAAAAGGAACAGAGGAACCAAAATTTCAGTCTCTCCACAGAAGACCTGAAGCTAGCAGCAATAACATGAGCATCTGCCTTGGAAGCGTTGAGAACCATCAAACCATCGTGATCATGCTATTTGCTTTCACTGTTTTCCCAGCCACTGTCCTATGAAATTCTCATTAAGACTAACTCAGGGTCACCATGGGGAACTTGGTGAACCCAAAGGACCTCTGGGTGGAGGCTGTTTAACTTGATTAGGGAATGAGAGGGCGGTAGAGGCATATATGCCGCCTCATATGGTGATGATATATATTCAGACTGTGTTCCTAAGCTAAGGGTTATACATGTCATCAGCCAAATAAAACTCATACACAAAGAAGAAAGAGAAACTTTCCATGACCCTCTTGGGCCAGTGGAGGACAATTGTTATGTTTAATGTTATGTTTAAAATTGCAATGATCTATGACTATTTCAAATGGCTACAACTGACATCACAGCAGGCTATTCTTAAACGGAGTGGTATCAGGACCAGGCTTTATCAGAACCAGGTAAAGAAAGGGCAAAAGAAGCTGCACCAGAATCCCTGGCCATTGGTGATCCTTAAGAGGTGATTCCTCTGTTGCCCCAGAGATAGACACAGCTACTGTTCTGAAAAGACATTCTCAAGCTATCCTTTTCCTTGGGGATAATACTGGGCATTGCTAGTCTCAGAGACAGATTCTGCCTCTTCCTCCCCCCAGGAGCCAGACAGCTCTCACAGAAGTCTCCATCACCAACACCTCCTTGCCGCCATCACCTGCTCCTTATAAACCACTTCACTTGAGAATTCAGTTTTAGGAAGGAAGGGGTGGGTAGCCAGGCTGCCTAGTAATCCAGCACGATCATTCCAGATGTTGTGACTCACTTAAAGGGAGTTCCTTGTCTGGCTTGCCCATCTCAGGCAGCTTATTAGGGAGCATGCCCTCCAAAGGTTTAGAGATAAGTCTCAGGGGGGAGCACATTCCCCAATCAAGACTTCATCACCCAGCAGGGGTTATTTAGAAGTTGGGCTTCTCAGCTTGTCTCCTTCATAAAGCGACACCAAAACCTTCCTGTCAGCCACAATCTTGAGTAGTGATGTCATTGAAGGCTTTGGTCATGTGGGTGGAGGTGGTCTTTGTTGTCTGCATTACTGAGGTGGCTAAATGCTTAACTAACCTGCCCTGTGGAAAGCACCACAGGAGCAGAGAACTGTCTCAGGGGCAAAACCCCAAGAGTAAGACATGAATCAGAGCCTCATGAGAAACTGCCTTATGATGTTTGGAAAAGGCTGATCTTATCCCCTAGCCCAGCCGCATCAAATGCAGCGGTGTCCCAGCAGCGGGGCTGGAGAGAAGCAACAGAGGGTGGTGGCAGAAGCAACAGAGCTGCCTGACTGTGTGCAAGTGACAACACTGACTTGAGAATGCTGAAAAATATGGGGCCAGGAGAGATGGCACAGAGGAGCAGCGAATGGATCGGGCATTTCTGCCTTGCAGCCTCAGCCTGAACTTCCTCAGTGGTGGGGACTGCAGGCCTTTACAGCCACTTTGCCACCAACACCTGCAGCAGTGCATTAAAAAGGCACTAGACAAAAGCTCTCTATTTCTTATCCATCCTCAGGCCTCCTGAACTCATGCTACCAGAGAGGAATTTTTTAATAACAATAGGAATTCCAAATACCGTGCTGTGGGGGCAAACCCATGCTTGCTCCCTCTATGGCTGAATCAGATGATTAAAGACACCAGGATGGGTGATTCTTCCCTCAAAAAGAGCAACGGAACTGTGAGTGTGGGGACATCACAGTGACCACCTACCTGTGGGCTCAGAATAAAAACATAGGAAACCACTTTCCCGATCTCTCTTCAAACTCCACTATCAGTTTAACCATCATAGTTGGGCATCATTTGTATTTATTTTCTTTCTTGATAACTTATTCTCATGACTTACTAAAGTGTTCTCGTGTTTTACCTAACTACTTTGACTACAGACACAACAATGTATTTTCCAGTGAAATAAGTGGCTACTTTCAGTCGGCCTCTTGAACCTGCCATGCAGAGGAGGTTAAGCTTCTAACCATATGTAGTTCCACAGACATGTTTCCCCTGCTGTCTGAAAGTAGAACATCCCTGTTTGGTATAATTTGGTGCATTATTGGGATCTGGGAGCACTATCATTATTAATTTATATGGAAACATTTTTGAGATGGTTTGATGTCTCAGTAATACCTGGTTTGGATGGAGAGCCACTGAGACCTTGTTCTGCTGTCCTTCCAGAATTCTCTGAAGCTTAAATTAGCAGCTCTTAATGTTAATTTTTCTCTATGTCACTTATCAGAGATACAAGCATTTCTTCAGTAACAACAGGACGGGTTTTTAATTAAGGTGGGTAAGGTAAGAAAGAAAAGCAGCTATCAGAATTTCATGAATTGGAGCGATAGGGAGAATTTCTAATACAGTGTGACATCCCAGCCTAGAGGAATCATGACTATCTCTTCTAAATATGAAAAACTCTGACTACCTCCACACGCCACCACCCCCTCATTTTCTCCCCATGTGTTCCCTAATGAGGTTGGACCACATCTCTTTCAAGATTACATCAGTAATATTTCTTGCAAACTTACTGGTGGTCTCTGAGCTTGCTCACAGAATGTGAGTTCACAGGAACTCTGATGCTTGCCAAATTTTAGCAATAATTGGCATATATACTTTGAGAATTCTTTATCAGAAATCTTAGACACATATCAAATAATACAGTTGTCAAAAATAACTCCCCATAAATGATTTCTTTTCTGGTGTATATGATCACGGGTATTGCTTAAGTTTCTATGATTTAATTGGTGATTTTTAATCACCAGGGTTCAACTTTGCAAATATTCTGTATGTACTGATGAAAAACAGACCTCCCCAGGCAGATATTTTAAAAATGAAATCCACATACTCTGTTACTTACATGACATCATGTTTGCAGGGCTATGGAAACTTGTTTGTCAAGTACAAACACACAGGGTGTGCGATTAGGGCATCCTCTGTGTTCTTCCAACCTGGCCTCACCTACCCGGTTCCCAGTCATGCAGGACGCTCCCCGCCTCCATTTCTTTATAGTCAAACCAGGGAACTAACCTTTTCTCTGAATTCTCTGCGAACCTACCTGGAAAGAATGAGAAATACAAGAACTGCCGTGACAAGGCTTGATGGCAAAGAAAGAAAGTGGGGGCTGGGTGGATTGGAACTCCTCTAAAGAAAACATTGGGGTGATCCTAGAATCCTATCCCCCAAAGGGGTGAGTGGATGCCAAGTTGTGCATTTCTCCTAAATGATCCCAGCAGCTGCAGCATGTTATATGTGGCAACTCTTTTAGGATCTAAAAGGGTTTTCAAAGTCGTGCTGGCAGCTGCCTCCTGTCGCCCCACTCTATAATGATTGAACCTCTTGTTCCTTTTATAGAGTTGTTCTCTCCTAATAAAACACTAAATGCTGGTCTGAGCAACTGTTCCAGGACCACGAGATGCAATCCTCCTCCTCCCTCTCCCTCTTCACCCTACGTGCCTTTTCTTTTCTGGTCACAATGGACCCTGTGTAAATCTCTTCGCTCCGACTTGCGGCAGCACAGGCATGCACACACACAGACACGCAAGCTCCAAGCCCATTTCAGCCAAACCTGAACTCCACATCCATTTCCAGCTATTTTAAGAGCAGCTACTTTAGAACTGGGCAAGCGTCCTAAACACATGAAAGACTACACGAAGCACACACAGCCGTAAATGAAGGACCGCAATCCAGCGTGTCAGGAGCCGGCAGAGGTGACACCTTCAAGCTGTTTGTCAGAAAGAAAAGCTGGGCCTCCCTGGTGGTGCAGTGGGTTAAGCAACGCACTGTGAAGCAAACCGCAGCCACTGCAGCATGAGTTCGATCCCTGCCCCTGGCCGGGGAGGGGACCCACATGGTGAGGCAGACCTCTCCTGCCTCGCCCACCGCTCCCCTTAGCAGTGTGTTTCAGTCCATCTGCCTGTTCTGCTCCCCGCTCTGTCTCTGGTGACTCCTCTCACTGCCCTGGACTCTGGCCTGTACCCCAGCTCTTGTATGTATAAATAAATAAATCTTTAAAAAAAAAAAAAAGAAAGAAAGAAAAGCTGTGATTTGTCTGCTTTTGGAAGAGAAATGCTGCAGAATAAGTCATTCCTTTTTCTCCTGGCAAGCATGAACCATCTTTTAAAGGTGTGAACGCCTTCCAAACTTCAAATCACAGATGAGAAGAACAGAGGACCTATCTAGGAATCAGCTAGAAGTGGATTTCCAGCTCACCAAATCTCACAGTCCTGCTTCAAGCCATGACCTGGGAGTCAGCAAAAGTCCAATTTCCATTTGCAAATAAAAGATAGCAACATTTAGACTGGCCTTAATTTTAAGGTTTCATGCCTACTTTATAGTTAATCTTTTTATATTTCCACTTAAGATTGTAAACGTCTCGAGGATGGGAGCCTGGGTTGCTTAGCTTTCTGGCGCTGGCAGTCAGCAAGTGCTGGGGTAGAGTGGTTATTTGGGAAATGTTTGCTGAATAAACAATTGAAACCCTGAAAACAAAATGGACTGTTTTGGGTGCTTAGCCAAAACAAGACAACCTGAAAGCATCTCTTATTCACATCTGTCCCCAAGATTTTGAAGGCTTTTTGGAGAAGGCTTTAAGGAAGGAAATCTTACCTACTTGAAATAATTCCATTTATGAAATGGTCATTTGAATACAAATGAAAGGACAGAAAGAATCTTTCAGTACCAAAGGTAGTAAACAAAATAGAGGCCCCCAATTCTCTGTGCCCCTTGTCTTTATCTTAAGCTCTCTCTGGAAGAATCAATAGAAATGCAGTCAGTCACTGCTGATTTAACAATTGAGCTCAAACTGTTTTTTTTAAAACTGAGCGCGAAGCATTTTATCTAAACTGACTTACTCATTTTCTGTTATGAAAAAAACCTTTACTATATAAGCAGACACAAGCACATAATGAGCCCATCCACCCGTCACCAGGATAACCATTATCAATTCACCATCACTCTTATTTCATCTGTATAAATTACTTTCTAACCTAAGTTTTCTGACCATCAGACTTTTGCCAAGATTCCCCCAATTAGTTTATAATTACTACCAACTCTTTCGTTGTGAGAAGACTCCCACGCAGAAGGTGGAAGTTTTGAGCCAAAATAGGACATTTGACAAGGGTGCAGCTGCTTAAAATATATCTTCATTAAAGTCAGATGAAGGAGAGAATCCCAGCCTCGGCCTACAACGGAACGCAGTCAAAGTTTGCATTTTTTCTGAGCATAAAGTAGAACTCGTCCTACTACCACGCTCCCTCCCATGCTCATCACACACACACACACACACACACACACACACTCACTCAATCCTGAACAGTTTGGTGAAGAGTGCACTCCCAGACCTTCGGTCCTTAGAACTCATACCTTCTGTTCCCCGTTTCTTCACTGACACTTTGAAGAAGGCTGAAGGCAAGGACACAGGCAAAATAAACGCTCAAACAAATTGATTTTAAGGAACAGACCTTTATACATCTTTTCATTTTTATGGCTTAAGATGGTGCAAAAATGTTACTTACTCCCTAAACAGTTATTAGTCTCTGTAATGTAACAGAGCAGATACTTTCTAAATCCTTTTAGCCTTCTCCTCCTTACTGGAAAGATCATCATTTTTTTTTTTTATTTCAAAGTGGATTTAATAAAGAAAAGGAGTGCTGTTAAAGTAATACGTGAGGCTTTGACATTAAGCAGTGCAACCCTGCGGAGTCGGCAAGAACAGGGTCTCTAATCTCCAGTGATTTATAGAGGCTCTTCCTTCATCTCTGTACTTGGGGAGGGCCAAAAAGTTTAGAGACAGCCTGGCGTCCCTCTTACTCCATACCACTAACTCCTGCTGGCCAGTCTGCCTGCTAAAACTTTTAACCCTTTAGCTGCTAGCTGACAGCACACCCATTAGAGCCAGTTTATTTGCTTACAGAGACTGGAGTGGTCTCATATTGCACTAATGTACATGGAGGTAAACATCTATGTCTAATGCTGGGAAATTATAAGCAAAGAGCGAAGAAAAAATTAAAGGCATTTAAACTGGCCTTATGTGTAGATGTTTGGAAATGGTCAGAAGGGAAGCCCCTTTTGATGAGTGAATGAGAACTTAACATCAGCACCCCCAGTCCTCCAACACTTTGAGGGAGCCAGTCATGGCGTCTGGATTCTCTCCGGCACCGTGCTTAGTACTTGGAAATATAACTGAAGGTCAAAGTCAGAGCTGCAGGACATGACTAGAAGGATCACACGACATGATGAGAGTCATTCCAACAAGTGGACTAGGGGTGGGAAGGAAAGTGGACTTGTACTGGGCCCTGCCCAAGAGGAAAGGAAATGAGCACAGGCAGGGGAATCGGGCCTGTGTGGTCCCTCTGGAGTGGGAGAGACTGAGGGATTGATGCTCTGAAGCTGACACTGGGAATATTATTTTTCTATTGAGTTAACGTTAGTTGATGAGGCCGGTTGTGTTTCAGAGGTATAGCATCTCCCCCTTCAGGTATTGTGTTAACACCACACCTACCACCAAGCCCCCACGGTCCACCACCATAGTCCGTGACACTAGTAATTTTAAACATTTTATTAGTTAATAGACAATCGTCAGATTTCCTAACCTGCTATTCCTATCCTCTAAAATCAAAATCTTCTGGCTCAAAGCTCCCTTTAACACTGGGTCTGAGCAGGATTTAGTGGTTCTCGTTACAGCACTTTCTCCCTGTGGAGAGGCATGAAGGGGAGGTAATTCTTTCCTTTTAGGGTTCTCTGCATTCAAAACTACCAGGGAAACTTCTTGGCCCTCTGGTAGGCCACATTCGGTGGTTGCCTCTGATGTGGCTCCTTGTCTCAGAGAAGGAAGCAGTCCTCCTAAGTCACTGGGGTTGAAGGTGAACCCCCCAGGTCAACGTCTTGGGCTGAACTATAACCTTTAAAAGATCAGAACATTGCATTTCCCAACATGGCCTCACTGCGAATCTGAATTAAACCAAACTGTCAATCGAAAGCTAGAAAATCGGCAGCAAACATGGCCCTGGGACAAGCCCTTGTCCTTGGTAACCTTTGGCTGCCTGGGCCAGTCCCGACAGAGAAAAATACAGAGCCCTACTTTAACAGGCTTTCTGGAATCAAGTACACAGGTCAAGAAGACTGACAAAGATCAATATCAATTACTTTAGGGTTGGCAGACGACAAGTCAAGGTCACAAAATCCACAACAGACAGTAGCGATGGCAAGAAGTACAAGATGTGACTCTCACTAGCTGTGGCTCCTGTACTTTCTGTGATACAAGAAGCACCTCATTTGATGCTGGGACTAGCGAAGGGACTGAGGCAAAGGCAGGAAGTGGCTTGCTCAAGAGTTCACAGCCAGTAGGTGACAAAGTTAGCACCAGGCCCAGAGTTTCCGACGCATTGTCTGCCACCTGGATGAAGAGTAACAGAGGTTATGGGGCAACAGAGGTTTCAGACCCCAGTTCAAGTCCTACTTCGTATCTCCGGCAAATTACTTAGTCTCCAAGCTTCAGTTAATACCTCTTAAAACAGGAACCATAACTGCGCCTATCAAAAGCTGTCAAGATTTGCTGAGAAAATTAACAAAGGCACATAGAACCCAACTAATGTACATAGAACAGTGGCCCAGGTATATAGTTATACTGAACAACTGTTCATAATTATTGTATTGTTGATGTTATTACTGTTTTTTTTTTCCTTTAGAATTTCCCTTCCAGAAGTGGTATCACCCAGATACACTTTTGGGGAACAGCACATGGTCCTTTAAAAAAAAGATTCATTTATTTATGCATGCAAGAGCTGGGGGTACAGGCCAGAGTCCAGGGTGGTGAGAGCATTCACCAGAGACAGAGTGGGGAGCAGAATAGGCAGACTGAGGGGAGAACACTGCTGAGGGGAGCAGCGGGCGAGGAGCACACGGCCTTTAAGCTGACTCCAAGCTACTCGGCACCAATGTCGTATGGCGGGCGATTTTCCGCATGACAGAATCCACCTTGTTTCCTTATTTCTGCCACAGCACATATCACATTTGGTTGTAATGCAGCTCTGTATGGATTTGTTCCTCAACTAGAGGGAGTTCTCTTGGGGTACAGTCCAAGGCTTATTTCTAGAGGCATTCCCAGTATCTGGCTCAGCAGGCAGCCTACAAACATTTACTGAATGAACCAATGAATGAACGCATGTAGTTCCAAGGGAATGCAAAGTCCTCTTGGTCTTTCCTCCCCGGGGTGATGGTTTCTAGAGTGTAACTTGTCTAAATATGCTGCCTTCTCTCTCTGGTAGGCCTGGGACAGAGTTTAGAAAGCAAACATATTTACAGTGCAACCTTGTCTGAAGGTGACACACTCAAGCAGTCCCGCTGTGATGCTCTGGGTGACTCTTTCCCAAAGCTGTGAAGTGAGTATTTAACACATCTCACGTCCTAAAGGCATTCCCACAGACCCCAGCACATTGTGAGTGCTCTCTGTTAGTGTGAAAATTCCTATTTTGTCATGTTATTTTTTGGTCCCACACCAAGCAGCAGCATGCTAATGTGAGAAAATGTGGAGAAACCCTTTCTAGGTCGAATTGTCAGTGGCCCACAGGGTCATAAACACCGTGTCACAGTCCTCCTCCGGTGGCCCATTTGCCAGGGTCGCTTGAACCAGAGCCCTTTCCGCATGCCAGACGTCACAGCCCGGAGTGGAAGACCACACCGGCACGAACCCAACCACTGCTGCTCTGGCTCATTGTGATGACTTTCAAATGTACATTCAGAGAATTTATGAGCAAGAAATGTGTCACGTCCCCCAGCCAGGCTCAAAGCAAAGCAATCCCAGAGGAAGATGTGTGCAGAGTTAAGCTGCTTTGCAGCAATCAGCGGACTCACACCCACACACTGGGAACTCTTTGGAGAAAACTTCCCACCACTTGTTTCCTTTTATGAAACACGTTTCTGCTCACCGAGGAACAAAGGTGTCACCATAATCTGATAGCCAGAGCCTAGTGCTGGTTTTAAGTTTGAGGGTCCACAAAGGAAATGCCAATGTTCACTTGGATTTTCGTTTTTAAAGACAAACTTGTACATGGTGGAGCTCTAGAACTGAAGACTAAGGAGGAACCAGACTGGGAGGGAAAATGGCAGCAACAGGATCTCAGCTGCAGGCTCTTTACCTTTGGAAAACTGCAGATCCCTGCTCTGAGATCTCCCTACAACCTGGATAAACAAGCCTTATGGGCCACCCACAGTACTTCAGTTAGTAAAAGGGCTTAGGAATGTAAATCACACTGGAGGGAAGTGTGATCCTAATTTGCACTTAATCAAAGCCAATTAGAGGTACATTATTTACACAAAACCCATGCATCTCAATTAAGTCTCCTACAACCCAAGACAGTTTTGAGTCCAGACCTTAATTCAGCTTAATTAGAGAAGTAAACATTTTCACTGAGTCAATCCTCTAGTCTAGTCTAGAGAAAATGGGTAAACTGAACTAAACACACAGAACTCCTCACTTTAGGGCTAAGAAAGTGTAACTGACACCTGTTGGAAATCAGCAGAAAACAAAGATAAGTATTCAGACCTGGGGGCTCCTCTGGGCTGTCCAAGTAGCACTGGGTTCTCTTTCATACACATTTATTAGCACCTACTCTGCCAGGCAATAAATAGCATATTTGTTCTCTTCCCTTTCTGCATTTCAGTAAGAAAAACCACAAACCTAGGGGGAAAGGCAAAACTAAGGGCCCCAAGTCAAGTCTCAGGTGATCATTTTCATTTCTCTGGTTCATGTGATCCCTGAATCTCTGAGGTGGAGGCAGTTTCAGGGTAGCTATTTTGAGCCACTAGGGGGCAGAAAAGGCTCCAAGGTCAGTAGCCAAGTGGTAGACCAAGTGAGAGAAGTTGGGTTTGAGTAGAGATTGAAGACAGGAATTTAGGGCAATAAGGCTTCCAGAGCCTACGGACCATCTAGCCACAAGAGGGCCTTGCTGACAATTGCTTGAGAAGTGCCCCACCTATTACTTCAATAAATAGGTGGTAGGCTCTAGGACAGGTGGGAAGGACACTTCTGCTCTCAGGTGTTATATATACCCAGGTTTCCTGGGAAAATCTCACTTCATGGTGAGCAGTGGGGCAGAGACTTCAGGCAGCTCATCTGAGGGCTGTAGCTCTCCCTGTTTATCTTATGGGAACAATAAATGTCCAAGCAGGTTGCAAAGCCTGTAGAGTGGAGCTGATACACAACATCATCCAAAGCTCAGCTGGGGAGAGACAAAAAATACCAGAGAGAAGAAATGCAGTCGTATAAATCACACTGCTAATTCCAGGGAGCCAACAAGCAGTAGAGGTCATAATACCAAAACTATGATATAGCTGGCCTAGTGAGTGAGTTCAAATCCTAACAAGATATCAAACTAAGAAGTTTCTGTACAAGTAAAGAACTACTAAAATGAAAAGACATCCCACCAAATGAGAGAAAATGTCTGTGTGTCATACATCAGATAAAGGGTTGATAACCAAGATCCACAAAGAACTCACACAACGCAATAAAAAGAAAACAAACAACACAATAAAAAAACCTAGAAGCAACACATGTTGATAAGGGGGGTGCAGAAAACGGAACCCTCTTCCACTGTTTGTGGGACTTTAAATTGGTCCAGCATTTATGGAAAACAAGAAGGATTTCTCAAACTATTAAAAAAGATGCCATAAGATCTAACAATCCTACTCCTTTGTATTTATGCAAAGAATGCAAAGTCACTAATTCAAAGGGATATATGTACTCCTATGTTCATTTAAGTTCTACTCATAACAGCTAAGCTATGGAAACAACCTAAATGCTGAAGATGAGTGGATGTGGTATGCATGAGAACTCCCAGGATTCTAATATCCCATGCCCACCTTACTACCTTATCATGCTTCATTTTCTCAATAAATCCTAAAAAACAAAACAAAATAAAAAACCTATGTGGCACATATACACAATGGAATGCTACTCAGCTATAAAAAAGATAAACTCTTGCCATTTGTAACAACATGGCTAGAACTATTGATAGATTATGTTAAGTGAAATAAGTCAAGAGGGAGAAAGACAAATATCAGATGATTTTACCCATATGTGGAATACAGAAAGAAAACAAAGTAACTGACAAAACTGAATAGAAACAAAGCCTAGAAATATGACTGCAAATTTGAAGCTACTAGAGCGTAATGGTAGAGTGGGAACAAGAGGGGAAGAAGTCTAATGGCACAATGGTAAAGAGTGCTCTGGTAGTGGATGTGATATGGTGATGTACATCTGAGGAAGTGTGAACCCATTACCCTGAATCATATACAGTTGGTGTAACCAAGGTTACCTTAATAATAATAATAATAATAAATTTTAACAACATAATAGTTGTTGAGTTGTAACTACTAAAAAAATTAATTTACTTTTTAAAATCTCATGTTAGTGAAAATCCCCCCTGAATTCACTTGGTCATTGCTTTGCCACCTCTGCCCCTCCCAAATAGGGCTAAAAAGAGAGACTCAAGCAAGGTGCCTTGGCCAGGAGTAGTACTTAGTGAATGTCTGATGGATTGATTATAGGAAACCAAGACTAATTCAATTCATTGGTGCTTTTCCAGTACAAATGTGTCCAACACTTGTTTCCAGCACATGTGTATTGCCATTAAATAAAGTGGTAAAATCTCTGAAGGATCTAGGTAGTGCCATTAACTACCAATGGTTTTCATTACATAAAGGAGCAAGTGAAGTAAGCTTCATAACTTCTAGTATTACAACTGCAGAACATCACAGTATTATTTAGCTATGATATACCATGGCTAATTTATTTTTAATTTTAAAAAAAGAGAAATTACAGTAATATATACTATGTATACATATGCACATATACATGCATTTGTTAAAATTTATCTAATTCCATACACTTGTGCATTTTTGTGTACTTCAGTGTATGAAAACTATCTCAATAAAAATGTTTAAAAATTCACATTGTAGGTAGCTAAAAGGACGATATACCATGACCAACTCATTAAACCACAAAGGAAACAAAAATGATGATAGTCAATTCTCAAATGGAGGTATAGAAACTTCTGGAAGGATTTAATCCTCAATCCTCTGTGTTGACAGGCTTCCTTCTTTTTCAGTCAACCTAGCTCCTCCATTTTATTAGCTCCAAACAGGACTTTCTATAACTTGGGCATTTAACATGTCCTTGGGGCCTTCATAGGTCAAGCAAGGGAATTTTCTCTTGCTGACACAGGAAGTCACATCTGTCTAAGAGTAAACCGATGTTAGTTCCCAAAAGATGTCGCCTTTGAACTCTTTCAACACAACTCGAAAGAACTGGGTTCTCTGTCCTTGCATATTAACCAAATGCTCTGCACATTTTTTCCAGCTATGTCACTCACAGAACTTATTAGTCTGGACACGTGGGGCAAACCTCTCACCAGAGAACTGATACTCCCCTCTTTTTCTAACTCCCAACCAGGGGGCTCAGTTAAGACTTCATGTTGGTTAGATATTCCCAAAGAAGCAATAAAGGAAATTTCACATTTATGGGGTTTGCTTTTTCCTAGAGACAAATTTTATTTCAAACCTGAGACCAATTAGGAAGAAAAATAGCAAAAGTATGTATGACTGTGTATACTGAGAAAATGCCCCAAATGATTCCTTTATACTTAAAAAAAGCATTTTCTCATATATTATTTCACTTGATCTTATTAGATATTCATGAAAATCTAAGAGCAGGTACACAGTGGCTAACTGCTATGTATGTGTTACAGTTCATCAATAAAGACTTCTGAATCCAAATTCAGTGATTCCACTATTCTAAGAAACAGTCTAAATTGAAACATTAGTTGAAAAGGAAAAAAAAAATTTGAGCATCTATTATGTATGCAACCTTCTTGTGAAAAGGAAGTAACAGTGAGAAGTGAGGATTCAGAATAAAAGCAGAGCTTTTAAATCAAGAGGAGAACATCATTCTAAGAATGATGCAAACCCCAGAAACTATTATAAAATTACTGAAAAATTTAAACTCAAAAAATTTAAAATTTTATATGGCAATAAAGTATAATAAACATGTTAAAAAGATAGGTGGGGGAATATTTATAATATTGGGGAAATATTTATAATATGTATAATGGATGAATCATCAATTTGCTTATTATAGAGAATTACCAATAAACTGCAGAGAAAACAAAGAATATGAACAGATAATTAAAAAGACTGTACATATGTGAAAAGAGGCTCAATCTAAGAGAAATCCAAATTAAAACCACACTGAATCTCTCTAATTAACAAGGCTGAAAAAAATTGATAACATACCGGAAAGTGTAGAGAAACAAGCACTCTCATACACTGTTGGTGGGAATAAGTTAATATAACAATGGGCCTCCCTGGTGGCACAGTGGGTTAAGCAGCGCACTATGAAGCAAACCGCAGCCACTGCAGCACGAGTTCGATCCCTGCTGCCGGCCAGGGAGGGGACCCA
>JAGFMF010011576.1:517843-540953 GCA_019455555.1 Galemys pyrenaicus
AGGGACTGAGGTGATGGTGCACGGGTGAAATGGTGGTGGGTACCCCCTGGGGACTACAAATGATGTCAAATATAACTAATAAAAAAAAAAAAAAGAGAAGTAGATCAAGGTATTATTCACCCTGTCAGTTGTCTTGCCACAAACCCAGGTTAGCGGGACAGTTTCTCTACTGAAGCCTAGCAGGTGGGGCTCCGGGTTCTGACAACTGTTCTCCCTCTCGCTCCTTTAAGCCCACTGGGGTTGAAGGTCCTTACTTTGTAGAGCTTAAGGTGTCCTGCTGCCCCCTGTTTGTTTCTAGGCTTCCCTAAGCTTTGACCAAACCTTTGCAAATAGGCACTTCATTAACTCCCTTCAGTAAACACTTTTGTGTGTGCCACTGGATTCCCGCCAGGCCTCTGACTGTTTCAAAACCTATTATGATCTTCATTAGAATTTCATTTAATTTCTAGATTAATTAGGAAATAAATGAGAACATTTGAGTTTTCTTATTCATGAACATGTTTTATTCATTTATTTAGATCTTTCATGCCTTCGATTTACTTTTATAAGTTTCTTATAAATGTTTTGTATTGCTTCTCTGAGGTTTATTCCTAGATTTTTTTTTATGCCTTTAGTTGTGATTGAAAATAAGATCTTTCGTCTAATTGGTGACTGCTGGCAATGTAGGGACACTGTCGATTTCTGTATCCGGTGACCCTAGTTTATTGATTCTCCTTGATTTTTTTATGCAGCAAATTATATCTTCTAAAAATAAGGTCCCATAATAAGAAAAAACAATCTCTTCCTTTTAAAATCTAGTATCTCTTGTTCTTACTTCATTGCATTGGCTAGAGCTTCCATATAGCACTGAAGAGTAGTGGTGTTAGTGGGTATCCTTATCTCATTCTTTCGGCTTTCTCTTCTTTAAGTAAAACCACCTTAAATCCTAAAGTTATGCTTCCTTTTAAATAACTGTATTCAAGTTAAAGTACTTAAGAGTCACATTAGATTAAAAAAACTTCACATTACTACCATGTGCCCTGGAGCGTATAACATTCTCGTAGAGAATTGACAAGTCTTGACAATCGCAGCCTGCACTACACAGTATCATGAAGGTTGTGAACCTTTGTTTGGGGATAGCGAATTTAAACAACAGGAATCCACCAATTCCTGTAATATACCTACACTAGGAATTGTGGAGATGGTCACATCAAACCTCCCGTGACTTGCCATTTTAGCTTTTGAAACTAGGGAACATGCAGAAAGAAATAAACAGCTCTTTTTTTTTTTTAATGAATGTAATAACAGAAGAGTAATGAGGTTGGAAAACAGATGTGGACAAAGGGAAAGCGCATGTTACAGTGTGGCCCACACAATCTGGAAAGGAATGATAAAAAAAAGCTTTACAAGCTGTTTTGAGTCTCGAATTAAAAGGAGTAATCAAGCAAGGCTGACTTATAAAGGGTCAGGGGGGAGCATCCTGCAGCAGAGAATAAGCAGAGCTCCTTTTGCTTAACTGTCCCCTGCCCAGGGAAGTCTGGGGAGGAGGCTATTCCTGGGCAGCAGCCTCTCTGAACATACTCTTGATGCAGTGTTTAATAACTGCCATCTAACCTCCTATCCCTGCCCACCGCTCCCCGGGGAGGTACTTCCCTAATGGGTCTGGTTTTAGTCTAGAGCTCTTTACATTCTGACGGGGCACCTCAGTCTCTTTCTATGACTTCCAGGCAAAATGTGTCAAATTAGATAAATGTGTTCGATGCTGGTTTGGGAGGGCTCTCCTTCTCTGAATGATGGCTTCCCACACTCTTTTCACATGTTTGCCTCCGCAAGTCAATTACAATGCATATCATAAAAGAACCCCAACTTAAGAATTTCTAAATCCTTAACTACAGGGATTGCGTGTGTGTGTGTTTGTCGAACTTTACACACAGCAAGGAGCAACGCTGAGAGGTAAATGCGGCACACTGGTCAAAGAAAGCTAAAGCCTGATCCTGTTTCCAAGGAGATGAGACACACAAGGATAGTTTTTTCTGCTCCTATGGGTATTGCTACTAATGGTGTTTTATGGCAGGATTGTCAGACACTCGTCGGTTTACCAAACTATGTTAGTCTGTACAAAGTGTCTCTCAAAGTGGAACTGTGAGAAAGCAGTTTGCTGCAGGGGTCGGATTCGGCCTCTGAAAGCTTTCAAACTCAGCTCCTGAAGTCCAGCCAGCATCTAATTTTACCCCTGAGTTCCAGGAGAGAGTAAAGTTGGTGGGAAGATTACAGAGTTCCTTGAAGCTCTGACCTACAACAGGAAGAGAGTTGTCAGCCTTCATGTCTCTCACCCTAAATCCCAAGGAAAACAACAGTGGCAGGGCGTTTTATAACACGTTCCCATTGTAAAATTGCATATTCCAGAAACATGATGCTGGCTCCCTCATTTTCCATAGACCTCATGTCAGTATAAACAGATGACCTTAAAATGAATATTTTTACTCAGGCTTTTCAATTCCAATTTGTCTAACGTGCTTGGGTTTCTCTGGGTTTTTTGCACCATGGTAGAAGTGCCGTTTTCAAATTGGCTAATGCCTCTGCCCATTCAGATCAGTGCATTGATGTCCTGGGAATTTCTGGTGATGTGACTGTGAAACACCACAGTGATTTCAGGGCTCAGAGGGATGCTGAATATTCAGTCAACAGGGTGGAAAAAGAGGGCTTTGAAGTTAAGCTGTGGCCTTGGCGTTTAGCATCTCAAGCAAGTTACTCAACTTCTCTATTGTCTGTAAAATGGGTCTAATAATATCCACCTTAAAAGGTTTTTAAAAGGACTGACACCGTTGTCGTTGTCGCTGTTAAGCACCCTGCACTGTGCTTAACTCACAAAACAGCTCAATAAATAGAAACTACTGATAGTCGAAAGTGAGAGAAAGCTCATCCACAGTTCTAGTCAGTAAAGATACCACGGGGTGACACCCCCTAAGGAAAACGATGACCTCGACCTCCCGTGAAATCACTAGAAGGATCAACCAACGAGAGACCAGAAGGGGTAGTGTCTGGTGTCTAGAGAGATCTCCAATACGATTGTCTCAGGTCAGTGATGGACAACTGCCCGCTCCAGGGCTGGTGTCCTGGGAAGGAACATGTGTCTCTTCTGGGAGGTAGGCTGATGAGAGGAGGGAAAAGAGAACCAGCACCCACTCGTGGAAACCTTAAATAGCGTCATTAAAATTCTTATGCTAAGGAACTTGCTCTTCAGAGCAGCAGTTCATATTACATCCAGGAACCCTGGAACAGATGACGTAGAGCACCTCAGATCCTCCACATTAAGGAGGTGATATGAGCTCCCAAGCCCCACCAAGACGGAGTGACAATTTCTGTGCTATTAAAGTCGGAGCTGAATTCTTAATAAGAACAAAACGCAAACTGTACCAGAACACTGACTTTAACTCTGGGTCATATCTGGCTGAATTTCAGTGTTCTCAAATTCTATGTGCTTTCAACAAGGAAAGAGATCGATAATAGATTAGCTGTGGGAGTTCTGCTTACATTCCCCCAACCTTTTCCTTAATAAAAGAGTGAGTAAAGTAAAACTTATACAGACTCTCACTAAGCAACTCCCAGGTACTAGGGCTAACCACTGACACACTACTTTTCCTTCTGGTAGGAAACATGTTAGTGAGTCCCAGACACTAGAAAGCTTCTTTAGCATCCTATAGAGAATAATGAGTTTACTTCTGGTATACAAATGAGAAGAGCAGTATATACTTAGAACCCTGGGTTTAAGAAGGAAACTCATCTTTTAATCAGAAACAAAATAAGAATCCCCAAGAGCTCAAGGCTCACCACAACAGCTGTCAGTTCAGAATGGATTAATAAAATTAAGAGGGATGGTAAAAATCTTATCTAGGGGGAATTACAAATACAAATCCATACGCTAGAATAGGATGGAATAGTCAGTTGTCAATATTCAGTTAGCGTTCTGAGATTTCTCCATAGACCAGCGCTTGGTTTCCAAATAAACTACAAAGAGTATATACCCACCTACTGTATCAGATCAGTCTACTAAAATCCTATCAATAAACTCTTCATTTAACAAAACCTGGCATAAAGAGTGAACATCACCCTAATTCCTTAAACTACTTTTTATTTCTATCAAGGGAAAAGAGAGGAACTAGTATTACTAAGTACCTATTTGGTCCCAAGCTCTCCAAGTGTTATTTCCATTAATCCATACAATAATACCATGAAGTACATATGATTATTTACGCTTTGTAGAGTTCAGAGAGTGAAGTAACTTGACTTAGGCCAGCAGTTACTATGGAAATGGAAGACTGAGAATCTAGAAAGATGAGTAGAGGTTACAGATGTGTATGAATGCACAATGATGAAAGGAGGGCATGTCAGAGGAAGAGGGCAGTGTGCACAAAGTTGGAAAGTAGGAAGGCAGAAGTCAAAATGGCAAATAATCAAATTTGTCATGAGCAAAGGGTTCTCAAAGGAAAGAGTGGCAAGAAAGAAAGAAAGGATCAGTTTGAATTAAAGTGAAATGGGAAAGGAAATGTATTTATTTATTTATTTATTAAAGATTTGTTTATTTATGCATACAAGAACTGGGGTACAGGCCAGAGTCACAGGAGATGAGAGGACTCACCAGAGACAGAGTGGGGAGCAGAACAGGCTGAAGTACACTGCTGAGGGGAGCAGCGGGCGAGGCAGGAGAGGTCTGCTACGCCATGTGGGTCCCCACCCTGGCTGGAGATTGAACTTATGCTGAAGTGGCTGCGGATGCCTCATAATGCGGCACTCAACCCGCTGCGCCACCAGGGAGGCTCAGAAATGTGCCTATAACATCCCTAGTCATGCTGGGCATGGGCTGGTAGCATTTCACTTCTGACTCATACTCCTTGAAGGTAGTGAGCCATTTCCATTGGCACAGAAGAAGAAATGGGCTAAATGAAGGCTCCATACCTATTGTAGATCAGAGGAATATTCTGAATGATTGCTTCCAAATTCTATGCTCCTCCCAGGACATAAAGTTACCTTAAACAGGATTTTTAGATTTTTTTATTATTTGAAGAGGACAACACAGCATTAAAGATTTTAAGGAGAAAAATATTTTATATGACTTAAATATTTACTATTTGGGAATAAATAAAGACTCTTGTCGGGCTACTGAAGTATCCCAGTCAAAAGGAGGTGTCCTGGTGCAGAGCACCCTTGGAGGAATGGCTGCAGATGGGGGGGTAAATGCCGAAGTTCTGCTCTTTGTGAGGAATGTGATTGTAGATGCGAACGCTAAATGGGCATGATAACACTTATCTCCCAAGTTTAGATGGCAAAGATGTAATGTGGCAGAAATGCTTTTTAACCACAAGATTAAGCTCTTTGAAAAATAAAGAATGAGATTAACTGAGAAGGGTATTTTGACAAGCATCAGAGAAGGAAAAATTCTGATATTTTTTTATCCAACTTTGGGGTAGAGTAAGGATGGAGAATCTGTTTCAATCTCTGGAAGGTCCCAAAAGAGCAAAATCTGAAACTTCAATAAGTCATTGTACTCACTCTGTGACAATTATAGCTCTTTGAAAAATCTGCTGAAGTGCCTTCAGAACAAATGCAGATTAATGAAAGCAAAGCGAGTCCCAAAGAGGAAGGTAACAGAGAGTACCATGGTAGGGCTGTTTCAATGTAACCAGGTAACACCAAAACTTAAATGTTCAAAGGGAAAAGCTACCAAGTTCTCACGTGGTAGGGGGTGATTTCTCTAGGTAAATAATGGTTTATGTTGGGGTGGTTTTGCTATTGGTAATACTTTCAGCAACCATATACTATACTTAACTGCTTTTAAAAGCAGTAGAGCCTAATTTTCTAAACTTGCCAACCTACTTAAACAGTTTAGAAAAACACAGAGAAATTAAATTGATACTAGGGCAAATGAGTGATAAGAGCTCAAGGAAATGACAAAATTATAAACTAAGAAAGTAATTTTACTTTCTACACTAGTGAGGCTTAGTGATAGAAATATGTCATAATTTTTAAGTAACCTCAAAGTAGGTCTCTGAGTAGCATTATGTGAGTCCTCAAAGGCAGTAGCAGTCCAACAGGGTTAAATCTCTTCAAGTTTTTAAATAAAAACAAACATCCACTTAACTTTTATAGGGGATTGTTCTCTAATAATACCTAATGAAGGAGGCTGGCTCTCTTGAATTTCTCCTCAGGCTTGTCTATGGTAAGGAACAAGGTTGCAACTGGGGTTTTTAAATAGGGTCTCAGTGGGCCTGCTGTAGAAGAAAGGCAAAAGGATTTAGATCTTGTGGGTATTAGCATAACACGCTTTCTCCTCCAGTTTTCCTTTCATATATAAATTAGACAAGAGCTCCAGTCAATTAAGAAGTTGGCGTAGTAGTAAGACATAAGGCCAATCTCTTTATTTTTCTGAGCCTCAGTTTTCCCACCTTCAGGTTAGAGAGACTGAAATTAGTCAATGATCTCTGAAGTCACTTTCAACTAAAATTGCATAAAGAAGGTAGCGAAGCAACCCCCTCAACAAAAACAAGGAAACAAAGAAAGCACTTCTTAAACCTCAATCCTCAGCTGGAATCTGATGATGGAACCTCATAAAGGACTAGCCCCAGCCACTTGTGAATCTTGACTGCCTCTGTGTGCCCTTCAGGCCTGGCTCTGACAGGCTATTAGTGAGAGATGATGGAGGGTGGCCTGCTCTCCACTGCCAAGGTCCCGAGGAAGACTGCTGATGAAGCTGCTGTAGAAAGAACCATAGTAATGGCCACACCACAAGTGATAGTCAGAGATAACACGCTATTATGAACGATAATAATAGCTAACATTATTAATGTGAGTCCTTCTCACATTCCAGACACTATACTTGTAATATATAATTATTCAGTCAATTGTATATCAAGTCAATGAGGACTTAACACTGATGTTATATCCATCTTGCAGATACTGGAGCCGAAACAGAGCAGTTAGGGAAGTGGTAGGAGTAATGGGCCAGCCAGAAGTCTTTGGGTAGCCAAAATCCAAGGGGGAGCTTGGATTTTCTCAGGACTCTCTGACTGTACAGCAGGGTGCTAAGGACAGGGCAGACACCTCTGGGGTAGAAACCTGTGTGTTTAGCAGAATGAGAACTGAGAGACACAGTTTCTCTGCTGCCTTTCTCTGTTGTAGGCAAGTCAATTTTCTTGTCTCTACAATGAGGGGAGAGGATGAGATAAACTTCAAGGCCCTTTTCAGCTCTGACATTCTCCATGAAGGACCATGTTCCATAAGGACTCACAGCAACTGTTTGATTCCCAGGCTTCTTCTTTTTTTTTTTTTAAATCCTTCATTTCTATTTTAAAAAATCGCATGTTCCCGTGGCCCTGGAATGCCTGCCTCCGCCCCTCTGGAGCCCTGGGTTATGTGAAAGCAGCCGTGCCAAGCTGGCCCAAGGGCGGGGCTGAGTCTTCCTGGCTGGCTTGTGACATGTTCCTGACGTACTGTGTGGTCAAGGAGCTGGAACTGGGGGGGCTGAACAAGGGCCAAGCCTTGCACTTCAGCTTCCTGACCTGGCAGCCATTCAGAGAGACCCTGCTAAGTGCTATTTCCTAAATACACTCTCTTTTCATAACAATCTTACCACATTGCTTTCCTTTACAAGCGCTCTTAAAAAAGGGAACTGGACTCCTTCTGGTTAATCTACACAGACTACATTTGGAAACCATCAGAAACTGAACTCTAAACAAAACGTTATTAATGTGTTGTAATCTGCCCTCTATGTTGCAGATGAAAAGAAAATGTTTTATAGTTTCAGAGCATACGTTTTAATTGCCTTTTAAGAGTGCATATACTTTTAGTACTTAGTGTTATAAAACTGTAGTATCTGTTTCTTGATAACTGTTGAGTGATCTCAGCTATTTTTATTAGTTTTTTTTCCTTATCCTTTTCTCCTTTTTCTCCTAAACTGCCACCCATGCAAAGATTCTTTAGATCAAGTTTGATACAGGACTTACATATTTGAGATCTTCATTACAAATAGCTTATTAATAGCCTCTACCTCACTATAAAACACTTGTTCAGAAAATGAATTCTATAAACAAAGATGAAGTGGGTGGCTTTGTCTAATAATCTAGGATAGCTGGGAACCTAGCAATCCAGCCTTTTCCCAGTTGCTATTGCTTTTTTATGGGGGCCAGATGACCTACGGAGATCTGATGCTCTTGCTACTTTTCTCAACTGTAGAGCCTTGTCCCAAGAGACTAAGTTATCAGTCATCAACCCAGAGGTTTTAAGGGCAGAGTCCTGAACACACCAAAATCCAGTCTTTTTTTTGAACAAGGAATCCCAGAGTCGTTAGCACCAGAGCCGAGGTTAACATATGGACTGGACTCTCTACCGGCTTGTCACCAGGCTGATGAATCCGTGGAAGGCCAGGTCCCACGAGAGAGTCTGCAGGGACTGAGGCCTGCATGGTCTCACCTTCCAGTTGGATAAACAGTACCCAGCTCTTGAACCAGTGATATAAGCCTGAATCACAGGCTCACAGGAAATGAAATGACCTTACTGAGCTGAGGGTTTTATGGGGCAGGGCCAGAGGATGAAGACATTTAGTCCTCTGAATTACTGGTGAGGAGGAAATACCGGCATGGGTAGTGGTCTTGTGAGTGGCTTAAGCATTAAAGATTGCCTCTGCGATATGATGCACCTCAAAAGTAGCCACCAATGACAAATCTTATCTGGGATTATTCAATATAGGGCAGTATTCAAAAACCCAGATTCACTGCCTCCTTGGGCCAGAAGAGCCCAAGGAGATGATCTGGTTCCACCCTCATTTTCAAGTAAGGGAACAGAAATCAAGATGGGCAGTACTTCTCTGAGATCTCCTGGCCTACGTGAACGTAGAAGCCTGGTTTCCAGTTCTCCACCTGGCTCTGTCATCTCTGAGATGTACATCAGGAAGTAAAGGAAGCATCACTGAAAGGAATCCCCTTTAGCTGTCTGACAATAGGAGTCTGTGTCCTTTAATTTCATTTTCTTTTTAGAGATAGTCATCTTCCTTATCGCAAACATTAACTCGAATGTTTCTTACAATGTCTCCAGTATTTCCCTAATTCCTTCATGAGTCACTGGATATTATAGCTTGATGCAGTACAGAGCAGAGTTCAGCTGCGACCTCAGTTTCTAAAGCAATGTTCTAATGGAAAAAAAAAAAAAAAAGCCATCTCCTAGCCGGCTTGCCACCAAACGATACGACGAGACTTCTCCCAGTGGCTTAGCAGACCCTATTTTCGTGTCAGAATTCACACAATGTGAAGGAGCAGACATTTATAAGTAGCTTTCCTACCTTTAAATGGTAAGACTTGAATTTATTTATTTATTCATTTATTTATTTGATTTATTTAATTATATTTGACATCATTTGTAGTCCCCAGGGCGTTTCCACCACAATTTCACCCATGCACCGTCACCTCAGTCCCTTGTGCTATTTCTGCCCTCATCCCAAGGACTTGAATTTTAAATTGGGTTTTCTTCCCTACCCTCCATTTAATAACTTTTCACTTCACATATGTGCCGAGGAAGAGCCCTAAAGTAGGAACACTGACAGCAACGAGGCAAAGCTCTCTGGTGGCAGCTGGGTACGCACGTTCCTAAAATTTCCACCAAATGCACCCAAGGAAAAGACCTTCACTATAGAAAAGGATGGACACTTCTTTACCCTCTCTAGTTCTACAAAGGCTGTTATTCAGCACCTTGTTTTCTGACCCTTTTCACACCTGCCTCGTTCAATTTCAGATTCCTGATTTTGGGGACAGGTGACATTGTAATACCTAAGAAATCAGCTCCAAACAAAACTTTAAAAATAAAAAAGGGGTTATTATAGTTTTGTATTCCAGGGGCCTATCAACTAGAGCGAGACTTTTCACTTTTTGACCAATCTCATTTTAAGAGGTATAAAAATATTGGACAGAGAACTCAAACATCCTAAGAACTAATTTCCTTTTACCTTCATTTTACCATCTAAAGAATTCTCTTCTGAGTCACTTGAAACAACATGAATAAAGAGCTCACCTAGACAGGTTAAATGTTTTGCCAACCAGTTCTAGGCTGGAATACGAGAGTCCATCTTGGCTGCTGAGATCACTTTCCTTAAGGTCTCAGCAATACAGTTTTTGGGTATGTTTCATGACCTTTTGTGCTAGCAAACAAGCCTTTGGAGGATTAAAATTAACTTTTCTCATCCTAGTTTACAGAGTACTCTGCTCTGGAACATTAAAAAAAAACAACAACAAAAACCATCACAAGTCAAATACCTAGTCTACCAGAGCTGATTCTGCTTTCAAATCTCTTATTTTAAAATTAATTTTGAATAGATACAGTGGAGGACTTCTGGGACTTTGGTGTTGGGCATAGTGTGATAAAATACATCTGAAGAGATGGGAACCTATATCCCTAAAATATATACAATGTTGTAAACCACTGTTTGTCAATGAACATAATTTTTAAAAATCCCAACAGTGAAATAAAGAAATAAAATATATTTTTGTAGGAGTAGTAGAGGATATAGGAAAAGAATATGCATCAATCTAAATAAGTTCCTCTCTGTGAAATGAAAGAAGAATGGAGTTTTATGTTACAAGAATTTGAGAGTATAATACTACTTTAAACTACTCCAAATGTTTTAAAGGAATAAAAGTCAATACACCACTTTAAACTTCCAAGTAGTCACTCACCTTATCTTCGGTGTCCTAATAATGGACTAAATAGAATATTCAATGAAGTGCAGGTATCATATGTGTAGCAGCCTTCAAATGAGGTTATCAGGACTGGTCATCTGACACAAAGCTGGCTAGATAAATCCCACAGTGATACACTCCTGACATGGCCACCGAGGGACTCAGGTCACTGCTACTTCCTCCCAGCTAAGGAAGCCCAAGGCAGGCAAATTCTCACCTTCTGGCCTTTGCCCTTTGATCTTCTATCTTACCTGTCCTCACTGGGCCTAAGCCTGCGTGGGAATATATGCCAATCTGGGACAAAGGCCCTCAACGGCCATTATCTTTGTGAGATATTTTCTTTGGAAGGTCTGAGAGAATAGGCTGTAATCATTGACTGGAGTGGAACACTTTAGATTTCCAATTTGTTTTTTAAAATTTCTATCAGTCACAACTTGAACATCTATTCCTTTACCTCTCTACAAGCTGTATTAAATCAACTAATACCACTCAAAAGTAAAAGTAGATTTTTAAAGTATTTCAATTTTCAGCTTCAAATACTGTACCATCCATGATACAAACACAGGTGGGGTCAGAAGTTCCCTTGGTTGCCTTGATGGGAGAAGGCTTCAAGAAGTACTCAGGGAGGGAGAAAGCTCTCCAAAAGAAGCTAATTCAAAAGGGATTTCCAAGACAACATCCAAACCAAAGAGATGTGGAAAAATTCAGAGAGGCATCCTAACAAAACATACCAACAAAGTACCCTAACTCCTTTTTGCAAACCCATAACTGGTAGGAGCAAAGTTCCAACGTGACAGCCTTTGAAAGCAGCAAGTTGTAACCACAAGTGCGGTTGCTCTTCCAACATTATTTTCTTCGGGAAAATTACATGGGTGGGTAGGGAAGCAAACCCCAAAGGACAGCAGTTTACACGTTTTGAAGCCTGGGAGGTAAGATGCAAGGGGCCAAGGAGTGGGGGCTGCACGGTAGAGAGGAGAAATTGAACCCTATTGCACAAGGTGGCTAAGATCTCCAGCCTCACATCAGGCAGAGTATACGGCTCTATATTTGCAAAACTGCTCAATAAAATTTTACTGGCAAGGCAAAAGGAGAAACATCTGCTCTCGTCAAGAGCAGCTGTGGTCAGCAATAAGGGAGTTGGAACAGGGTCAATGCTGCTCTTGCTGGTAGGTGGTATTGTGGTCACCAGTAATTACTTTGGAGAATTTCATGGAGTCAAGGATAACTAAATGAACAAAGAACATTTTATTTTAACTTTCTATCTTTAGCCCAGGAACAAAAATCATGGTATGTTGCACAGAATTCAGAAGCCCGATGTAATCCATATTTTTCATGGCAGAACTTTTTACCTCAAAGACTGGAAACCCTTAAATGTAAGTATTTGAAACAATATGTTCTTGACAAGTGACCTCTCCACTCATTATTTCTGATGGAACAGTTCCTGTAGATTGCATTAGTCTTTAAGTGTTTCCTTCTGAAAGATATATTGTAGAATACTATAAAGAAAATGTGAAAATTATATTTAGCAAATCAATAAGTGGTACAAGTTTTTAAAAACCTCATCTTCATCAAATTTGCCATGATATCCTCAACATGAAATAACTTTATATTGAATGGGAATTAGAAGTGTAAATAAAAACCTTTTCAATACATGCAGTTCTACTTTTTCAAGGAATGATAAATGTCTGAAAGGAGCCGTTAAATTAATATACACTGTACTTAAAAAATTAAACACTTGGGAAATAACCTTTGAGCCACTGGAAAATGAAAAAGTCTAAGATATTTCAATCAAGTTAATTTCACTACCATAGCAATGCATTTTTCCCACCAGAAACTATATGAAAAAACAAATTAACCAAAATGGGTTTCCGGATGATGGGATAACATCGGGTTCAAAGAGAACTTCATGATTGCTTGTCAATTAGGTTATTTTACACACACACACTCAAAGGGAAAACTAGCCACATTCATTTTAAATCATGTCAAGACTGAATAGTGGATATTGCATTAAAATGAAAGCAGGACTTGCATTTTAAAAAAGGGGAGGGAAATCGCTAAACCACCAACAGAGTTGACTTACAACCACTGGCATAAGTCCGATACACAGGCTCCAATGAAGCATGCAGTGAACCATGTCTAAAATAATTTGGACAGGTTATCCCTAGCCTACGTCCAGACAACAGGGCTACCAGGACACTGTTAGATAGTTTTAGACTAGAGAGATGGGGGACTCATTTCAACCTTTTTAAACCTATTCCTGACTCAACCATCTCCAGAATGCCACCTGAGACAGCTCAGGTCATGCTAGAACTCTCTCCCAAAATAGAAAGAACTCCCTGATCTGCATTTAGACAAGACCAAGCATGGCGGTATAAGCCTGTATGCTAACTGCCAGCCCACACCATCACTATGGTAGCTTGGGGAGAACATTTAGACCCTCAGAACTTCAATTTTTCTTTCATCAGAGATGGCCTTCCAGCTTTAACATTATTATGAGTCCACAAAGAATAGGTCTAAAGAGCTCATTAGACCTCATGAATTTGTACTAGTTGTAAGAAGTACCAAATAATCTCTTGTCTTTTCTTTTTTTTTTTTTTTTTAAAGATTTATTTATTTATGCATACAAGCACAGGGGTACAGGTCAGAAGTGTGGGGGGTGAGAGGATTCACCAGAGAGCGGGGAGCAGAACAGGCAGATCAACGAAGTACACTGCTGAGGGGAGCAGCGGGCACAGCAGGAGAGGTCTGCTGCGCCATGTGGGTCCCCCTCCTGGCCGGCGGCAGGGATCGAACTCGTGCTGCAGCGGCTGCGGTCCGCTTCATAGTGTGTTGCTTAACCCACTGCGCCACCAAGGAGGCCCATAATCTCTTGTCTTTTCTTTCAGCGAGAGCTTTACTGCCATTAAGAAGTACTAAATTGAGTACTTCTAATGCCTTAGAAACTAATTTTTATGCTTTTCAATGACCAAACATATCCTAGTTGTTAATTTAAAGCTTAACATGTGAAATAACTTAATAGTAGCAGGCAGAGAAGTACTTCTAGAACTTTGATGAGTACATACAAAATTTTCTACCAATGAGGGAAACTGATGCCAGGTTGTTCAGAAGCAACTTTTTCACTTCTTAAACATATTGATACAGATCAATTATATTGCTTTAATAGCACCTACAATCAAATTATATTGCATTTAGGAAAAGAAGAGTGAAATCACAAAGTACTATGTAGTTACAATTGTCTTAAAAAATTTCTCCTTCCTTGCATAATCCATTTTGCAGGATGTAGAATGAAGTCTACAAGTAGTAATTTAAATACTAAGTCATCTTCTGAATTTTCCTATTGTTATTCTTTTATGACACATAATTTTTCTATTCACCCTGTTTCCTAACTCATGCTTTTGTTCATGTCATTTCCAGTGATTGAATAGACTTTCCTCAGTTTGTTTTTTAACATACTAGAAACCTTCTTTGTCTTTTAAAGATACTACAGTCTAAAGAATAGACATATCCAATGGTGGAATCCCACTGAGGTTAAAAATGAAGTTCTTAAGAGTTTATTAGGAAGAAATTGGGGTGAGCTTGTAAATACTGCACGGGACGCAGTAATCTAGATAAATGTGACTACTATTCCTTCAGTTCAACAGCAGATCAGGAGAAGTGCAGTAAACTGCTAAAATAGGTAAGCAGGAAGAAGAGAGATTCTGAATATGAATTTTTCCCATTAGCTTTCTGAATTCCAGGATTTTTGTAACTATATTGATATTGATGTAACTATCATGATACTGTAACTATAGGTTCTGCCACAGCTTATTGCAGTAATTTGCATTCAGTGATATTTTGTGAACTGTAGGAAAGTCTAAGAAGCAAGTTTAATCAGCGAGGAAGAAGAGGCCTGGTGTCCGGGCCTAGTATCATTAACCAAATATGAATTGGGTCCAAAATTGGACTGAAATTATTCACCACCATAAATGTCTTTAGAATGCTTTAAGGTACAAAGACGTACCAAAGGGCTTCCCAGGACATATGCAATGGTCTTTTTAGGGTCAGATTCTGATATTTATAATATCTTCTTCATATTCTTGTCTTCTTCCTCTTGCACAGTAAGAGCTATTGTGGCATGGATACTATTTGTCATTGGGAAATGATTCGCCTTTCACTAAAATACACACACACACAGAATCTTATTCTATCATCACGAAGATGCTCAGATTTCTTAGAAAAATTAAGCACTTATCAAATTTTATTTTTAACAACAATGTGTTAAATGTGGAGAATGGGTGGGGAAGCAGGATCATTTTTAAACTGGTCTTACTCAGAACTATTATTTTATTAGGCCTATCTAGTTTCTTTCCATCATAGGCATAAAGAGATGACTAAGTTGCTACTGTATGTGTTTTAAATCACGGCATGAGCCATATAGAGAACAATAGCACCCAAGAGCAAGTGCTGGGTGGTTAAGCAGCCAACTTGCCAGTGTCTCACTCACCCACCTACAAATCTGTAGGAAGAGGAAACCTTACTGACGTTGGGAATCACTTTCAAAAAGTCAAACCTCTAATGTCAAATCTGTGGATTCAGTGTGTCCACTAGATTGAGAGTCCCTCAAAGAAAGTCTAATAAGATTATGGTTTCAGGATGGACTTCTGGGACAAAAGATGGAGAGTGAGTGTTGAGAAGGGGAGAGCAGAAAGTTCTCATGACTAGAATCCCTTCATTCCCAAACAAAGGAAAAATCACAAGTAGAAGCAACATATTGAAATCTAATCAAATGTCTAACCTATTTTTGTCCTTGAATTCATCAAAATCACTTCAAGAATAACAACCTTTGGTGCCTCTTAAGAATGCTTCTTTTGGAGGAAGGTTTTAGTTTAGATATACTTCAGTGTGTTTGAGGTTAATTTAAAAGAAATGAGCCCTTCAGTCATAAGGCTCAATGACAAAGGTAAGTGAATTTGGTCTACTGAATATGATAAGATCTTGTTTTGAACTTTTTAGGGTATGTGTGCTGAGCAGATATTTATTTATTTACTTTTGAGGTCTAATTAACATACAATGTTATGATAATTTCGGATGTATAAAACTGGTACGTTTTAAAGGAGCATCAGCCAAACTCATTCCTGTTTAATATCATGGTTAGTGGAAAGAATATGAACTGTGCCGTTAGAGAGGCCTAGATTCAAAGTCTATCCCTCATGCTTATTTTGTTTTAGGCTCAGTTTTTTAATCTGTGAAATAAAAATACTTTTTCGCTTGACAGAATCGTTGTTAGAATAATAAATTCTGCATCGGAAATGCTTAAGAGTGCCTCTCACAGAATAGGTATTCCCCAAACGGAAGTCCCTCCAATTATTATTATTGTTGTTAATAAGAGTATTATTATTATTATTTGAGACATCATGATTACAGCTTCCAAACATGCAAAAGTTATTTTTACCTACTCCAAAAGTATTCCAAAATATTGGTCACCAGAAAGTAACGTCTTCATAGAAAACTCCAATCACAATATTTTTATCAAGTAGATATTTAAAACTCAAGTATAGGACAGTTAGGCCTGTTAACTTCTAACACAGCAGTTATGACTTCACATACCTGAGTGTTCTTTTAAAAAAATATATTCACATTTAAAAGGTCAAGTTGTAAAGCCATTTGATTAAAATAGTAATAAGAGAGTAAACATTAACTCACAATTTCTCCTTTGGTCTTTACTATTCCAAGAAGTATCACCTCCAGAATAAGTTGCACCTTAAGACATTTTAAGATTATCTTGATTAAAATCTTTAAGTTCTTAATTTGAAATAGGGAAAACCTAATCTCCAAAAGCCAAGTTTAATACTTTTAGCATGATCTAGATCTTAACAGTAGCTTGGTATCCTCTGCTACTTCTGAAACATTAACACATAGAAACACGATCACCCAAAGTAAATGAAGTTCCCATTTTATAATAATTTTGAGCTACTGATAAAATGCAAATGATTAACATCAGAAAAAAAGAGTTACTACTCATCATGAAGTCACTGTGATTTCCGTAAGCTTGTAGGAAGCTCATTTCTAGAATTTCCACCTTTCCCAAAGGCTTGAGCTATCAGTTGGAAGTCTTGCAAATTGAATTGAAAAGCAAAACTAAGCAAACAAATACCCACTTCTGAAGATCTGTATAGAAACAGTCAGCATTTCAAACTCAGGCTTTCCTGTGGGGTAGGTACTGTCCTTGATGGTAATATCATTTAAACTAGTACCTATTTGCCCAAGTCACTATGTAGGATAAGAATGTTGATACCCATCAATTGTCACTACCGATAATATGGCAATCTCTTTTTGCTCTGTTTTTTACTTTTCCAAAAGGAGTTCATGAAATAAGCACCTGAAAAGCTCCCCCTAAGAACTGTAAACCCAACCTCTCTGCCATTCATAGGAAAAACTGACACCAAGATAAGCTATGTTGCTCTACTGTTAAAAATATCCACTAATAAATTTTAAACTCTGAAGTATCCTAGCATTTGGATTTCTTATTTGTTTGTCTGGACTATCTGCAATATCCATTTCGATTTTTGCTATTTCTAGCCATGAAGCCATCTCAGGAGTTGACCTCAGGGCCCTGAGAGGAAATCTGGCTTCCACCTCTGGGACACACGTTTCAGTGCTTATGTCTGACTGAGCCTGCCAATCACCCCTCCCAGAAGCCACAAGCCTAGCTTACAATAACAGAGTATATCAAAGAGGACAGGAAAGAAAACAAGGCATTGGCAGGGTCAGCGGAGGATAAGAATACGGTGAAGATGCCCTGTGGAAACCGGGAAGTGGGGCGCCATATACTGACAGTATCAAATGTGTTTCTCAGAAAGGAGACGTCATAAATGTATAAGACCTGAGCTGCCCAAGTGTGCTCTATATGTCTGTAAAATCACTGTCAGAAGTAACTAGGAGAGCAGATTGTCTCCTTCTGATGGTGAAGGAGGAAATTTTAAATATGTGAACTCAGTACAACCCATAACGCTACACCAACTCAGAGTGGTGATAGTGAAAACGATATATTCTCCAATACAAAGACCATTCGTATAAAGTAATTCTCTTCATTAGAACCATTCAATTGGACAACAGTATATAATCCATTATAATCAAAGCTATTGCAGCCACATGAAAGTATGCTTAATTCTTTTTAATATGCTTTTTCCTATGAATGGCAGAGAGGCTGGGTTTACAGCTCTTAGGAGTTGCTTATCAGGTGCTTATTTCATGAAATCCTTTTTGAAAAGCAAAAAAAGGGCAAGAGTGAATGAAATAGCAGATTACCATACTATAATCAAAAAGTCAGGAAATTTGAAAGGCATAGAGAGAGTAGAACAGAAATGTGGCTAAAAGCTGGGGGACCTAGGTCAGCGTGAGTTTCAATGTGGACTCTGCCATTTATGGACAGTGTGATCTTGGGAAAGTGATGTAGTATCTCTGAATTTCAGTTCTCTCAGGTAATTATCAGGAGAACTTAGTGTACAGACAGATGGAAAAATTTCAATAAATGTTAACTTGTATTATCTAGCGATGTAAAAATGAAAAATCATTTTTTAAAATTTCTTGATTTACCATGCACTTATAGGCCTGGAATTCTTAATCTGCTTTTAGTCTCAATCTGCTTTTCCAGACTTTTCTTCTACTACTGCTATACAACTGCTATACAACTTTTTTGCCTCCAGTCCTTAATTTGTGCTGTTCCCTTTGCATCAAAGCATTTTAAAATCACTTTTAAAGATACAAGCCTACCTTCCTTCAAAGTTAGGCTTCAGATGATACCTTCTCCCAAAGGCCTTTCTTTATAGTCTTCATCAGCCCTTCATGCAATTACTTCTAATATTCTGGAAACTTTTGCTAACCCACTACTTTATGCAATCCGTCTGTATATAGAGTATATAGCTCAGGGCTTTTGTCTACAGTAGCACTCAATAAATGTTAGTTAAAAGAATAAACAAATAATAATCATTATCTCTCTAAAATAAGATCTAAGAAATGCAGCAGCCTGCATTCACCCTCCCACTTTCCTCAGAACACCTCAAAAATGCTACCGCCTCATTAACTCTGAAGGAGTGGAGACAGAAGTAGCCAGAAGTCTGAGCTGTGACACTTGGCACTTTCCTCTTTGCATTCAAGGAGTTAAACTGAGTCCTAGGGAGATAAAAATCTCTAGTTTTATTGTTTAGTGAGGCTGCCTGACAAACGAAGATCAGCTGCAATTGTAACATTCCAAGCTCATAAGGCGCCAAGTTTTACTAACTATAATTTAACTGGTCCAACTGCTGCAGTCCAAGTTCTTGTTTGGATAATCAGCCTTTGTTTGAATATGTTCAAAAACAGCACAGGCTAGCATTAGCCTCTGGGTATGTCATGTGAGCTGATTACTCTGTGGCTCCCAGTAGCAGAAACTCATACACAAGAGGAGGATTATTTTCCTAGTATTACTGTTACGCTAACATATAATCAGTCCTTTTCCTCCAGTCTCCACATCTCTTCCATAGCCTCCCTCAGACTTTTCCCCTTCCTTTCTTCTTTCTTTGCTCTTTTTTCTTTTTTATAATTCAAAAGTCGTCTTTCCAAGTTCAAACAAAGTTGAAAGGTGAAAAGGTCAAGGAAGTTTCATGGCTGTGGAAGTTTAGAAAGGGGTAGGACTAACTGGGGTCTCCACTCAGCCCCCACTAAACGCTCAAGAATCTCATATTTCACTGTACTTCTGCAGCACACGGTCGCCTTGACACAATCTGTTTGGAATGAAATTAAGCCCCTATTAATAATTTTTAACCTAATAGAATAATAACAACTTCACCTGCCAAACAATCATTTCATATATAAGCAACTGAAATGGCTCATTTGTTGAAAATTCTAAACACTCAAAAATTTT
Organism: Galemys pyrenaicus; assembly: GCA_019455555.1. Lineage (NCBI taxonomy): Eukaryota > Metazoa > Chordata > Mammalia > Eulipotyphla > Talpidae > Galemys > Galemys pyrenaicus. Next base: position 537,425 of record JAGFMF010011576.1, read on the forward strand.
GCATTTTAATTGATCTGCCTAGCCTGACTGGAAACAACTAGCCAAGAAGGATTCCGGAAGCTCTGTTTCTATGCTTTCATTCGGGCCTTGTCTGGCTGTCTACAAAGGACCCAAATAAGTTAGCATATTTAATGTATTTAAGACAGTGCCTGGTGTACAGAAAATGCTAAACACTATTTGCTATTATTATCTTTTACTGGGGGCTGGGGGTGAGGGTGGTCCTGAATCTGAAGTACAAGTCTAACAACCACTGGAAAAACTGCTGTTGGGAAAAGCTGGAATGATCAGCCATTAGCTTGCAGATTGGTGAAATGCTGAAACTGAGAATCTGAAGTGGGAGCTCTAAACTGTCTGGAATTGTAGGTGTAAATGGGGCCCCAGCAGCTCCTGCATTGCTAGAGGGAAGCCCACCAAAGGAGAAGGAAACTCCTCTCCCTGGGAGGGAGAGCTGTTTATTTTGCAATTAACAACAGCAAAAGAACACTTTCTGACAATTTTCCTGGAAGGCTCAAAATTTAATCCTATACAACAGTTTGGTATTGAATCTGCAAGATGTTAGCTGACATGACAGGTAGAAATCAGAACTCCTTCAGATCTGACTGGTGGTGGGGGTGGGGGAGAAGGTGGGTGGGGGGGGGAGGAGGGGAGAGACAGAGAGACAGACAAACACACAGAGAAAGAACCTTCTGTAAATGCCCACATTCCAAAATGTGCAGGAATCAACAGATTTGAGAGGAGAGGAAGAAAAAACCCAAGTAACAAGTAGCTGCTTCTACTATTCAATAAGAAATGTTGAGGAAGCAAGGTCTGATGGTTGAGGGTTTATCATTTATCTGCCCCCTGCATTCTTGCTGCGTGCATTCTGGGGCAAAGGGAAAGGGTTTCTGTTGAGAATTTCCATAACTTCTGATAGTTGTAGGTTGAGACCTCTGCTGGTCTTAAATATCAGTAAATTCTATCTTCTAATTTAAATTATGATTCAACTGATGACCATTCTTCCCCGCCCCCCCCCCATACTGTGTGAAAGAACCCAAAACACTGAATAATGCTCAATTGATATTAATTAAAATTATAGAATACCACAGCTGGTAGAGCTCTAATGAAAGATCAAATAAAGTGGAAATGGCTCTAGGGCCAGAACTGAGACCAGAGAGGGATTTTCCCTGTACCCTCCATTAACAAAACATTTCCACTTGTATCTGTTTTATATATTGGGGTCCTGCATTAACTTCACTAGAAAAAAGATTCTACTCTTGGCATTAGGTTTAAGAGGGAGGTTTAAAAACCAAAGAGCTGGCCAAATCCTTTCATGTTAGTGTTAAAGAAACACAGGGACAGAAAGGTTGGGACTTGCTCCTTGGTGAATCAAGGACAGGACTAAGACAAGAACCCCTCTCCAGCCTCCCAGTGGGAATACACTTCATCTCCAAGCCGTCCCCTGGCTTTGCCTTTCAGAGAAGCCCTCCTTTTACCGTGTTTGGATGACAAGAATGCAACTTAAGAAGAAACACTTTTAGAAATACTTAACTGGCATAATAAGTCAAATCAGTAATCATGTTTAGGTCTGGACAATGGACTAAGACATGCCTGGTTGAAGGCCATCTTTGGTTGTAAAATCACTTCTGCTAAAGCCATTAGCCACAAAGTGTTCTGGGCAGCTCAGATTTTACAACAAAATCTGTAAAAGCCTCAGGTCAAAACTCTTCCCTGAGGCTCAAAGGTGTGAAGCTTCCGAAATAAAAGTTGGGCATTTAGAACCTTCCCAATCAGTTCTAATCTTTACCACCTCTTTTGAAATATCCCTCAAAGAGTGTTGCTAGATAATATGGGGGAGGAAAAAAAAAGTATTTTTAGCTTCTTCCTAAGAAGTGACAAAGTTTATCACACTCCTACTCAAATTAGTCACACAGGTTAGTCCCAAAGGAGAACAGTCTGGTTACAGATCATTGCAAAGGAATGACTTCTTGGAGGCCTAACACAAACACTTAGGCACATGACTCCATCTGGAAATATAGTCAAATAGCAGCAAATTCCATGATTCCCAACTGATGTACGCAACATAGTTTTCTATCTTTCAATAGTAGCTCAAGCTAGCTGCAATGGTCTGTTAAAGGGACACACAACTCTAAAATTATGGAATGGAAGATAATTGTTTTCCTAATCCAAATAATAATTATTTTCAATATACATAGGCAAGAGAGGTTGATACAGTGACAAAGAAGAGGAGAAAATAATAGAGAAGAAGAGAGAACGTGCAAATAATTTCCCACTATTTAGCTTCCTTTCCCTTTTAAGAAAGAGAAAACTGGATCATCCTTAGGAAGAAACTCAGGGACTTAAAGTTCTCACAGATTTTCAGCACATGCAAGAGGCTTTTCAGGGAAGTTCTAGCACATGGGCATGAAATTGGTTCTATTCAAGAGTCTGCCGAACTGTCATAAATGCAAGGAAGATTCCTACATTAGGTTCTTCCTCTGTCTATAAAAGAAAAACAATCCTTCCTTCTCCTTAGCAACCCTCCATGAACCCACTAAATAATGATTTGAGGGAAATTAACACTCCAACCTTCTTGACAAAAATGTTTCGGGTTAAGAAACATTGCAGCAGTATCTGCAGTCACATAAACATGCATGCTTATACAAAATTAATTATTTCCAAGACATATGGAAAACTAGGCTTACTGTATATGAATAACAACTAGTCACTAACGTTTGGGAATATTTTTAAACCTACCCTTCATACACAGCATCGTTTATATCATAGATTTGGGATGCTAGAGATTTCAGTTAGAAATGGCTCTGGTAGTTCATGTGTTTATGACCTAGAGCAAGTGCCTGAACTTCATAAAACCAGTTTCTTATCTGTAAAATGGGAACAAACGAGAACAATAACAAAAAAATAACCTCTACCAATGTTTATGTTATTGCAGGATTTGATGGGGTGTATACTGATAGGCTAAGAGTAATGTTTTGCTTGAAACATTAAGGAAAAATTAAAGTAATTGGGTGAATAACTTATTTTCTAAAATAAACATTGTATGGGGCCTCCCTGGTGGCACAGTGGGTTAAACAACGCACTATGAAGCAAATCGCAGCCACTGCAGCACGAGTTCGATCCCTGCCCGGTGCTGGGATCTCTCCTGCTGTGCCTGCTGCTCCCCTCAGCAGTGTACTTCAGTTGATCTGCCTGCTCTGCTCCCAGCTCTCTGTGGTGAATCCTCTCACCCCCTCACATCTCTGGCCTGTACCCCAGTGCTTGTATGCATAAATAAATAAATCTTTAAAAAAAAAAGAAACATTGTATGAAAAAACATATCAACACTAATTTTTTTTTATATTAAACATGTTTAATACTGGAGAAGTGACTAATTTGGCATCCAGAATATTTTTTGTTTACAAATCATTTTTAAATTATTAAGTTATTTTTTTTAATTATTAGTTATATTTGACATCATTTGTAGTCCCCAGGGGATACCCACCACCATTTCACCCGTGCACCATCACCTCAGTCCCTTGTGCACCCTCTGGCA
>JAGFMF010011576.1:541153-628155 GCA_019455555.1 Galemys pyrenaicus
CACATCTTCTTGATCCAGTCCTCTACTTTTGGGCTTTTGGGTTGTTTCCAGGTCTTAGCAATTACAAATAGTGCTGCGATAAACATAGGAGTACATGTGTTCTTTCGGATCAGTCAACACTAATTTTAAAGTCCTCTAAGAAAATTTTTTCATTCTGTAAAATATTTATTATACAAACCTACTTTTTTTAAGAGTTCATAACATACCTATTTCTTCAACATTTTTCCTTAATAGTATATTGGTCCATATTTCCATGTGTATTCATGTATATAGTTTTTATGATCAATTTTAATCACTACATGAAAATCAACTATCTAGATGCTCAAAGAGTACTCAACTCGTACCAAACTATTGGGCATTTGGATTTTTTTCCCTTCACAAATGAAGTTACTTGAAATGTGTACTTTGCTGTTTCTCCAAGTATTTTCTTAGACTGAAATGTAAGAGAAAATGCTGTTACAAGTGTCCATTTGTTTCCAAAAAGTCATTCCTATTGAAATTTGAAATGTATGACCAGCTTTGAACATTGTCTCTTTATGAAAAATCTCAAGCTCATAGCAGACAAGGTTGTAGCTCCAGATTTGGGGATTGGGCAAGGCAGAGATATCTCTCCCCCAACATCTCCCCAGGGAAATTATTCTATCCCTGGATGAAGAAATGGTCTAGCTACTTAATGGTCAAGCTACTTAAATGAGACATTTTCAAAACAAAAGATTGTGTTTCACCAATGTGAACTGGGTCTGCCCAGAAAGAAACTTCACTAGAAAAAAAAGGTTCTGCTATTGGTACTTAGACACAAAAAATTAGTCTGTGGCTTAAAAAATGGTGACATTCTTCATTCTTTAGGATACCACTCAATGATTTGGAAAATACTGTATTTATTGGATTCATTACTTCAGTGCTTTTAAATTAAAAAGAAAAAAACCACTGTCAGCTAAGGTTTCCTGTTAAGTCAGCTTCTGTGATTAAAATTTTCAATATGTCTATAATCTTTTTCATAATTCTCAATGCAACTCAAATAATTAAAATAATCTCAAAGCCAAGGAGTGAAGGATTTTCATATTTCTCAACCTGTTTAAGGCTTCATCAAGTACCAGGTTCTACAAATAGGAGTCATACTTTACCAAAATAAGGAGGAGAGCCACTCTACTGACAGTTTCTGCTGGGTCTGGGAGTTGAAGCAACAAGATATAGGAAGGATGTAAAAGGAAGAAGCACTGTTACTAAAACAACAGGCAAACCCCTTCGATGTTGAACATTTGAAAGGGGAGCTTCCAATGGAGGTTGAAGTCTATACCCTTGGACTGTTCTTTGCTCTGAATTTCCCTGTGGGTTAACTCACAAATAAGAGGGGAAAGGCCGCTAACACACCACAGCAAGAGCTGTTCTTTCCCGTATAGAGGCTCAAGGACTTACTTGCAAAACTCATTTTCTATGATTGTCCTTAGTGCGAATTTTAGATTAAAAATAAGGCCAGAGCAAAAGAAAATTATTGTAGAAAGCATAAACAGTATAAATATAAATATAGATAGAGCCCATATAAAAAACTGAAACAGCGTAAAAAGTTCTTGCCTAAGTACAGGTTTCTGATTCTGAAAAATCTCTCCTCAGAATAACAAAGACTTTCCTGAGTTTTAAGCCAGTGTGCCCTAACCTGATGGGCTGGCGTAGCTACGCAGATGGCCGCCTGACTTCTACAGCTCTGGCTTTTGACCCTTCTTTCAATCATGTGACCTCAAGGGAGATAAGCTCTCCCCAACATCCAGGACTGACTCTACTGTGTACTGGCTCATCTCACCTACTTCAACAGCAAACACAATTCCCCTCCTTTGCTCCCCCAAACTAAAGCCCTTTTCTGTTTAAAATCTTCCATAGTCCCTAATCCCTAGAGTTCTTCTGTCCTCAATTATAGTTTTTGGTCCGAGGGATATTTCTAGCTTAGTAACAGCATTAATGTCTAACACCTACCTGCTCAGTCTAGATGAAATGACCTTAATCTGGGATGCAGGGGTGCATTTTAGAGGGACCCTGAAACCCCTAAAAGTATATACAATATTGTGTATGTATAAGCATTTGTATTTTTTTTTTGCGAGAACTCATAAATTTCACTAGTTTCTCAGAATAGTCTTTGACCCCAAAATATTAGGAATCTACTGACAGTCATTCCAGGTTTATGATCTGGAATGTACGTTACCCTAGCACAGTCTCTGAGGACTCATTCAGGAAATTATTCTCTCCCTGGATGAAGAAATGGTCTAGCCAAAGTCTACCCATCCTGGCTAACTGTATAACATTACTTTAACTATAGAGTAACCATAAGCATTAGCACCCACATAAAGCACCTCATGCATGCCCAACATGGAGACCCTTTTCCAATCTTCAGTATTCTTTCCCCCAAGGGTCCCATCAGGAAGACCCACCACAGCACATTTTACTTTATGTATAATTTAGTTACCCAGATTTCAGGTCCTCAGAAGTAAAAGCAACAAAAAATAATAGGGATATAAATTATAGGATAAATGTCATTTATAATGGACAGATGCATTGATAGCAACAATAAGAAATTTAATCTCTCAACTCTCAGTTCCCTTCTATGTAAAATGGATAGAGTAATGGCTATCACAATGGCTGAGAATGAAAAGTCCCATGTAAACCTATGTGCATCTGGTTGATGTTATGTAGTCAATAAAATGATTTCTGTCTTACTTTTTCTCTTTCTTTAATTCTTTATGGCAAAAATAGAGAAAAGTTAAAGGAACTACACAGGAGTACTAAAATTTGCACCTGAGCAAAGAATCTGACATTAAAAAAAAAAAAAGGTCATTCTTTAGGATCTAAAACCCGATACAATAATAGATGTAGATAACAAGTCTTTCAGCACAATTCACAAAATAAGAACTGTATGCCTATTATGGCCAGGTCCTAATCTAGATAAATATGTATTCAAAATGTAAGCAAGCATGAAATTCTCTTGAGAAAGGTTGCCATACAAAAGGTTAAAACATTAAAAAAATTATCTGAGTTTTCTTCTCCAGCTATGTAGAAAAAGTATTAATATAATCGAAATGCTTCAAATAGTGTATTTTCTGACAAGCTGGAGTTACCTGAAAAGGAGTTATTTCTGAATTCTATAGAAAGGATCCTGGACAAAACATGCATGCAACAGATACTATAGAGAATAGCAGGAGTTTCAGAAACCATGCAGAATTTCTGAACATGGAAGTAGCAAATCAAAATTGAAGTGATACAAAAAATGAGTAGTAATTTGCAAAAATACAATGATCTATTCCATAACTGTAAACATATAGGTAGTGTATGGGTATTAGAGTATACATGATAGAATTATTTAAAGAAAGCGTATCCTTTGAACTATCACAAATATTTAAGCAATACACCTATACTTCCTTGTTTGCAACCCATGTAAAATAAGAATAAACATTTCCTTCTTGGATGAGTTAGATCATGCTAGCCTCAAGTAGAAAAAGAGGCTGGAATAATACACTGATTACACATGCATCAAGTACAAGCACACATAAGGGCTTCTAGACTATAGGGATAAGATGCTTGGGGCTTACTACTGCTCCTTGATCCAAAGAGAATTAAGGATCTGGTTTCAATTAGATGCTTTAAGCTAGTAAAACTACATCCATAAAGACATACTTAGAGAAGAAGTTAAAACTAAGATAATTAAGAAGCTGAGGAAACCAACGAATTCCATTCATTTTCCTTCGGCTCCTTTATCACCCACTGGCCATCCATTTGTAAGAGGGAAAAGGCCTATAACTTTATGAATTGACCAATGGTAGGAAAATTAAATAAACTAGTGTAAAGGGATCCTAAGAAGTGCAGTGAAAGGGTGAATCTTTGGGGAGGAAGTGTACAAGTTCATGACCTTTGACACAGTAGCAACTGGCTAAAACCAACACAAGTGTACAAAGGTAAACTTCAGAAGCAATTGGAACTGAATCAATGCTGGGAATTTAGGCTACCACTTATTAAGGTTAATTGGAAAAGGGTATTGCTGTATTTAACACATAGTCTGTGTTCTTCCAAAGTTGGCAGACCAAAGGCAGACTTGGTCAGGAAAGAATAAAAGGAAAAATGAGTTATTTCCCTGAAAAAATGCCAGGGCAAAACTCATATGTCCACCAGGATGGATTTGCTTTCATTCTTCATAATCACTGACAAATCTCTTGTGGCTACACAGGACAAAATTTATTTGAATTAGCTTCTTGACATGCCAAAACCTTCTGTGTGTGGTAGCTATGGACATCATCAAGGGATGTTTTGACTATTTTTAGAGCACGATTCCGTTTGACTGGTATGACGTTCCTCTTCTATTTCCACTGAACTCAGCTCAAATGATTCCTCTTCCATGAAGTCTTCCCTAAACTTCAACTAGAAAGTGCTATCTCATCCCTCTGAATGTCCCCACTACTTCACCTGCACTTCCGGAATGACTTTATAAGGACAGTACAAGTACTTATTCTGTATGCCTGCTAAGAATTAATTTGTTTTGTGCATGTTTAGATCACCAGTGGTTCCCAGCAAGAGAATCACAAAATAGTGGCTCAAAAATTCCTTTTACAAATGAATGAGTAAATAATGAAAATATCTGATAAATATTTAATGTAATAAAAAATGGCTTTCTATCCTCCGTGGGCTCACACTCGAGTATAGGGGGAATGATGAATCATCCAATTGATAAACACAAATGTTTGTTTGCCCTCAATTAGAGGTGGGTGAAGGGAATCGAAAAATGACTTTACTCTCACCTACACCCTTCTATTCAAATCCTAGAATGTGATAATATGCAGCAGACACCCTTTAACCCGATCAGATTATAACTGAGTTATAAATATATTGCCTGGCTCACACCTGAGGGAACAAATTGATGAACCACAATGATCACAAGTCTAGGAAAACAGATATTTTAAAAATACTTCAGCTGAATCTTTCATTACCTTGTCACCCCATGAAAGGCCCTCGGAAATGGAGGTATACAAATTGCACTATATGGTGTCCTAAGACATCAATATATTCCTTTCAAATGTATCCTATTTGCTGGCTTCAATTTTTTTTCAAAACTTCGTATCATGAGAAGATAGTATGCAGCCATTTGTAATAACTCATGCTTTAAGGACTCTTTTAGACACTGGCAAGTGGCATATAACATAATGCACTAGCGTAACGGGAGATAGTATCGTTGGGCAGGGAGGAGACTGTCAAGGACAGGCAGTTTCCAGGCCCTCCAGGACCTGATTAGAGATATTTCTACTAACATTTTAAATTGTTTCAAGGATTTACAAAGAACAGTTCTGATTCTGGTCATATACTGAAAGCAAAATTAACAAAAGGAAATACGTTCGACAATTGCCACCTGCAGTTATGAATCAAGAAAGGGAGATATGATATTGATGTTTGGCTAATTTGGAGAATTTAACTACTGAATTTGGGTAACAACCAACTGGGAAATGAGAACAGCCCCGTGTGGAGTTATACCATCATTGAGGAAACTGAAAGGGGGAGTTCCGATGCAGTTAACAAATTACATTCCCCATCTTTCAGAGAGAGGCAAACATGAAAGTAGAGGAAATCACAAGCACAGGGAAGCAGCAAATGATTTACTCAAGGCAGCTGACAGAGGCAAAAGAGAACTTCAAAGTGAAAAACAAAAGTAAACAGGCATAGGAATCAACCTGGAATTGAGGACTGGCCACAGGCCACCTTGACCAAGACCACTGGTCACTGGAAAAGATAAAAGACCATAAAAATAAAAAATTCAATCACCCAAACAGTCGTAAAACATAATGAATGGACCGTGTTGCTTTACTGGTAAGGTATAGAGACAAAAAACAGGACCTGAAATTTCACAGAAAGATGTATCAGGGCAGATCTATAACAACTTTACTTGAGGGAAAAGACCACTGAGCAATTGTAAAAGGGAATGCTGTCACCTCTTTTTCTTATTCAACAGATTGACAAAATCTTAGACTAGAGGACACCCTGAACACCCTCTCTCTTCCAACCATCCCATTTTATGCAGAAAACTGAGTGCGGGCAGTCCAGCAAGTAGTCAAATTCAGATTCTTGGTTTTAGACTATAAAAGAAAGCATTGGATTTTGAAGCTGACAGTTGTGGTTTGACAACTGGATGCTCTTTCCTTAACAGGTTTATGGTAAGTCTTTCTTTTATCAGTTACAGCTCCCCTTTCCCCTGATTCTTTCATGTCTTGGTTTATGGATTTAATTTGCCACTGTATAACTTTACCCTATACTCATACCTGTGTTGGCTATGCTGACACATTCCCTACACTGGACACTCTGCCTGCATGGCGGGATTGCAGAACCTATATTGCGCAGCAGGCAAGTGCATTCTTAACAGAAATGGTTCTATTGCCTCCTGTTAAGGAAACACTGAACTATGTGCCAGACGCTGTGCTACAATGTGTTATTTTAGTTAATCCTCTAAATTCTCATGAGTAAATTAAAATTCTCATTCTCATTTTCATTTTAGAAATGAGGATGCTGAGGCAAACAGATGGAATTTCACTCACCAGTTGGTTTGGTGGTTAGCTTTCTCTCCAACTCCAAGGTCTATGCTCTTCACCCATACACTTCCCTAAAGTCCACATTCACATGTTTTCTACTTTATATTATGTGCCTCCTAGGTTTTTCCTTATTCAGTGCCTTGCAGAAAACCCCGAACATAGGCATATCTAATAAAGCCTTTTTAATGATTTTATCTGGGTCACAACAGTACCAGTCTTAGCAAAGCAACTGCAGGTTTCAGAAAGGAGTTCAGCTGTAAGAAGGCAAAGGGACAGGGTCTTCGAAGAACACATTTCTGAACGTGTCGTACAGGTGCACTGGCTTTCTTTGCCCTCCCAGCCATGATAATCAGATTTATCTCTTAGTAGCCCAAAGTCTTGCCTCTGCTGGTGACAAGAAGTTAAGAATCTTGCATCTCTGAGGAGAGATGATAACTGAGTACTATCAATCTGGTTTGAAAAGAGAAGGCTGTAAAATGGCCTTAAGTGTCTGATAGGAGATTTTTCTCAGGCAGCTTGAAAATACTGTGGAGGTGATAATGATAAAATCCTAAGTAGGCAGAGTTTGACATGAAGGCAGTCTCTCACTGACATAAGAAGGAAATATTCTTAGATGGCCTTTAAAAAGAACCAGGCAAACTACTATTTCTACTCCTTGAGAAAGGAAGTTGATGGAGAGAAACAATTACAGCAGGAGACGTTTGTACTGACATGTGGAAATGCTGGGATTCTACTGTGAACTTTCTAAAGGGGATACAGACATCTTTTCCTCAGGGGAACCCTTCTGATTAGATGGTGTTCTTGTCCAATACTAAAATCTTTCTTATTTTGACCACCTCTTCTTTCTTCCATTTTTTTTTTTTTACCATCAGTTCTTTTTGGGGTAGCCTACTGACCGTGGGCACAGATGACAAACTGTCTTTGGCACCACAGCTGGAGGTCAAAGTAAAGTTGTTCCTTCACTGCATTTTACTGCCCCATTGTCTTAGGAAAGAGAATTCTAGGAAGATTAGACTTTCATGCCAAGACTTGGGGTTTTAAGTTATCATTTGGGAATTAGGTTGCTTTATTGCATCTTAAGATCACGTAATGAAACAAAAGCAGATAAAGTAGCATTAAATTTTTGTGCTTTAACTTGAGATATATTTCCCAACGAAAGCAAACCCCAGAGTATCATGAAATAGTCAAGAATACTGCTTTCATTTTTGGAAAGGTGCTGTCCTCGTCTGGTGCCTGACAGCCATTGAATCAAACTTGAAAATGGGGGAAAGTTAGAAAACAGGGGCTCTGGGCATGGCATTCTCCAAATAGATCTTTGAGACCCTATAAGTAAGAACACTTTGTCTCAATGACACACCAGGAATTTTCTCTTGAAAGCTTCTGGGAATGACAGACTTATTCCTGGTTAGACCCTCTCTCTTGCCCTACCCCCCCAAGCCTGCCTTGTTTTTCTTACCCCCAACAGGATGGGAAGAAAACGTCCTTAGGAGACCTTTCCTTTTTTATATTACACAATCTCATCTCTGGAATTCAAGTCCTAGTACTGCTCAGTCCAAATAAGAAGTGCTTGTCACCAGGAAGGCGGCCATCTAAACAAGCAGCAGCTGGATGAGAGAAGAGGGCATGTCAGCCCAGAGCAGCGGAGAGGGTTTCTCACGGCAGCTATTTGCAAACCTCCAAGGAGCTACAGAGGCTGCCCATTAAAACCCTGTTAAAACACTTCTGATGTTGTCAGCAGCAGAGAGCTGAAATAGCACAGTGATCGCTGAGATGCTATCTGCCTCAAGCAGTTCGGTGGTACTGTCAATATTATGAGAAAGAAGGTACAAGATAAGCAACAACTTAATTTCTACATCAAATTTTCATAAACGCCCTGAGCCGACAACACTAGTAATGCAGGCATGCAGAAAGCAAGCCATGGACCACCTCGGTGAGAAAAGGACCTTCATGTTGAGATCTGACCCCAAGTCCTGAGCCTGCCCGCTGCCAACTCTCAGTGCTCCCCAGAAATGTGCCCAGGAAGGAATTACTGGGTGTCTATTTGCAGGACAGCACTGGACACCACACGGGTCATGGGAATCTGAATAAAGTTCCTTTCTTAGAGTCTGTGTGTTCAGAAGACCACGTCCCATGCCATCGTCTACCCTCCTTTGTCCCTCATGAGAAGAGTACAATTTTACTGAAAAGGCTATACAGCATGGACCCGATTGTCTATGTTCCTATTCTGTTGCTGATTTACTGTAAAAATATCAGTTACAGAGACCAGAATATTCGTTACAGAGCACCTTGCTTTGTCAATAAACAAAAATGAAGAAGCTATCTTATGACTTTTGTATTGACGGTGAAACAACAGGTTATATTGGCTAATTCTAGTGTTTTTGTAGTACAGATTCTGATATCATTCTGGTATCACGTCGTACTTTGGCTCCTCTAATATAAGGTGATGAATGGGATGACTGTCATCCAAACTGGTACACTTTTGAGGGTGAAATGAGCATGGCTGGTAAGTAAGCTGGCAAAAGTGAAAATGGGACCTGGGCATATTAGCACCTATGGGAATCTGAGCTATGTACCTGTTCTCACAGCAAACTGATACCCTCAAAGTCAGATGACAAACTAGAGAATGAAAAAGCAGGTAATTTCTTACAGGACAAACAGCAGGAGGAAATGGGAGTGCTCAACCTACCATCTGGATGTTTGACGTGCTTACTGATAAATGTCAGGCTGTTCCAGAGTTCACACACACAACTGTGCCAAGGCAACCTTGCGTGTGACTTCCCGGGCAGGGGTCTAGACAGCTAGCAAAGTGCTTCCGTGAAATTGGCCTCACGTCAAGCGTGCTGACCTGAGGGTCCTCTTCACTAGCTGTTGGGACAGGGCTGAGAGGACAGACGGAATAAGGTTTGGGCATTTTTATTTTGATAGGAGAAAAGCATTGAATGAAATTTCAACAATCTAAAGAGAATTCAGACTAGTTTACCTAATCCTCTGGATTATTCTAATCACTGTCATAATGGGTTCACAGCAGCCTAGAGATGGAGCAGTAGGGAGGGAATTTCTTTCTGAGAAAGTCTTTATAGCCAACTCCATGAGCTCAATTTAATTCCCATGATCCAACAGGTAACATTTCATCCTTTAACCATCTCAGTTGCCCATGTTCTGGCTGGATCAGGATTGTGACAGCATAACTGGATAATAACCATAGCAATATTACATAGACAACCATTTCGAGAAGATGACAGAATGCCAAAATAATCTGGTCATAACCTGTTCACCTAAATTATCAGTGGCCAATTATAGTAGTGTTCATTCAAAACCATGAAGTCCTGTCAGAGTAGCACCCAACTGTTTTAGCTAATATCTGACACTTTTGTGTAGTACACTTTCTGCCTGGTGTTAGGCTCTTTAACAAAATCATCTTCAGGAAGGGAAGGAAAAAAGCTTAGAGAAGTGGAGATGACTTGTCAAGCCATCTGACAAATCAGAGGGACCTGCCTAAACATACGAGGTCTATAAAATGTAAGTTGAAATAAAATCGGGAAATCTGGAGTCTGCCTAGGTCCTGAGAATATACCCTTCATTTATTTGTCCATTCCTTTAATTGCTCCAAATAACCACGACAGGAGCAAGAGCATTTCTGCTCTTAGTTCCTGTTTATCTTTTTTTCAAGAAAGGATTCCTATAATTTACGTTACTAGGACAAGCCAAACTAAGCCACAATGTTTTTTGGGTCACAATATGCTTACCAAATTCTTCCAAACCAGTGTAAAGATTGGACATCATCCAGGGGGGGAGAGTGATATTCTTTTCAGGAATCTAGATTTTTCACTATCAAAAAAGGCAGAGAATACTTGAAAACTAGTTTCAGTTTAAACTACACGGAATGAAACTTTGCAGATGGCGGGTCTGAAATTTAGCTTAAGGAAAACCTTTAATATTCATTTAGCAAATGCACATATAAACCCAGTATCTTGATAGGCCAGACTGTCATTTTCAAATATCATGTAAGAACAACAATTATGTATTAAATTGCCCAGTTCCAAAGTGTGATGACATAAACTATCATCCTATGTTTTAATTTGGTATCTTGCTTTTTAAGATTTTGTTTTAAAGTTTGAATTTCTTATTCAGGAAGAAAAAAGCTTTCCCTTCAACACGTGGTGGTATATTTGGTTTAAGGCAAATCTGAAAAAAATGTTGACGTAAATCATAATAGAATCATTTCCTGTTACAAAACAACTATCAAAAACACCCTATGGACTCCCTGTTGGTGCAAGGGGTTAAGCACCACACAATGAAGCATCCATAGCCACTGCAGCACGAGTTCAATCTCCAGCCAGGGGGCTGACCCACATGGCACAGCAGACTTCTCCTGTCTCGCCTGCTGCTCCCCGCAGCAGTATATTTTAGTCAATCTGTTTTGTTCCCCACTCTGTCTCTGTTGAATCCTCTCAGCCTCTCATCTCCCACACCTCCAGCCTGTACCCCAGTTCTTGTATGCATAAGTAAATCTTTAAAAAAAAAAAACCACCCTAAGTCTACTCCAAGTTTATGAGTTCTAATTCAGTTTCTGCCACAAGTACCTATGCATCTGTCTATTCAGCCTCCATCTGTCTTTCACAAATTTCAAAAATAATAAGGGCTTAAAAAAAATACAAATATGAGCCACGTAAAGATCAGAAAGGCCAGATGGAGAGAAACTGCAAAAGGAGACAATGCTGCTGAGAACCTGAGGCAAGGGGTTATTGTACCTCTTTTAAGTCTCCTGTCAACTAAATGAATAATAAAACTCTCTTCATGCCTTCCTTTTCTCTATGGAAAGAGTATGGCTAACGATGAAATGGAATGGAAGCTAACACCTATTTATGCGCTGAGCAAATTGTCTGTGAAGAAAAAGTGTGACAGGCACCTGCTTCAAAGAAGTTACCTAACTGGTTGGAATTCAGTGCGAAAACATTAAGCGTTTGACTACAACACTGCAATAATTTTTTAAAAGGCATTCACTAAATGAGGGATGAACTCCCAGGAAAGGTTTTTGAAGAGTCAGGAGGATAATTTATTTTACGTCTTCAAGCACATATTTAAAACAAAGTGTGTGTAAGTTTATATAAAAGTTTTAATCTATGCCTTATCCTTTGCACGTATAGCAGGCTTCAGAGAGTTCTTTGAAGGTATAGATAAATTCTTTGCTAGGACAAATAATTTAGGGAGTTGTTATATATACCATCTTATTTTAAGATTACTCAAGCTTCAATTCATTTCAATATATCAAAAATTTTTCACAGGTATGTTTTTTGTAGACAGAAGTATAGCCTTTGAGGAACAAAAAGTTAAGGATACCAATCTGTGAAGTTTAGAATATTCTTACTGAGTTTTACAAATGAAAGAAAACAATAGTGTACCAGTTCTTTCTAACATTAGTGTCTTTGTTCCTCTCCATAGGCTTACAGAAAAGATTATTTGCAACTCTTCACATCCTTAGAAAATATTCAGATTCTTCAATGAAATGAGGTTCCCACATTGTGGATACACCCACACAGCAAACTGCAACAGTGAATGAAATGGATTATAGTCAGATCTTTGACGGTATTAACTTTATGCTAAGGCCCTGATCTGGTGGGCGGATTTCCCTCCAAATTTATGCGTGAAAAATTGTACCCGGTAAACACACTCTGAACCTTCAAAGGAGAAGCTGAGTGGTGACTTGAGTCATAATATTTCATGTGTGGGTACATACTGGTATAAGCACAATGATAGTTCCCTGGCTGAAATGTCAGCAGCATTGTTTGGTCACTGGATGCAAAGGAAAGATCCCGCATCTAATGATGCGTAATTCCTCCTGAACCAATGCACATCTGAAAAACGAACCTCAGGAGAGCCTGTCTGTCTCATGTGGCCAGCTCCGTGGTTCTGGATAGTGCTATTTTCAGCCACTAGCTCTTACATGGGGCAACACTCACTTTAAATCAGCCTTCAAACAGCTATTCATCCAAGGGAGGCTGATGGAAAAGGACTCAAATTGGGCAGTGAGTAAATCTGCAGCTAGAGACATAAGGAAAGAGGGCAGAAAGGAACCAGTGGGAGAATGGTTCTTAGAGGCAGGAAAGTCTCTGGATGATTAAAGCCTTGTTTGAAAACTCTTCCAGGGAACAAGTATAGCCAGTAAGAAAGCACAACCACTTGGTGGCCAAGTGGGCTAACATGTCAAATAACCAGAGATGGCTGAAAAAGTGAAGCAAGACCTGTTGCAGCAAAATATTTTTGGAGTATCTGAATGGCATTATGTTTCTCCTGAAGAAATGAAAATACTCTCTACTCACCCCAAGGTACAAGAATTCTGGCTCACAGAAAGCCGGGAGTCCCAGCTAATATTCTGGTTCACTTCATCATCTCGGGAGATGGAGGTCAAGTTCAGCCTGAGATAGACTAGAGGAAGAACTTTTCATTCTGCAGAATGAGGTTTACTCATTTCTCTGTTTTCCCAAGATAATCTACACCTACCGGATCTACACCTACCGGCAAAGAAGAAAATGCTCATGAAATGTGGAGCTCCTGTTTCTTTTGTGGCAGCCCAGACTGTGAGATGGGGTAGTAAGTTAGTAGCTAAAAGTTGTACCTTCCATATCTCCTCGTTCGTGCATGTTATCAATCAGAGTTAGGCAAACACTCTGTGATTCCATGTATTAGTCAGTCCTCAAATTAGCTCTGCTAAGTAGTTCACTAATATTAGCATGCATGCTTAGAGAGTAGTCACAAAGCCATTTCAAAGATAGGTCTAGATTAGAATTTTAGTAAATCTGAGGCTTTCACTCGTATTATGTTACTCTTGATCACTAGATGTGAATACAGAACACTCTGGAATCCTGGCTCTATATTTCCAGACTTGGCTGCAATATTCACTCCTGTAGGAATTCTGGATTTCCCTTAATCTATAAAGATAAATTTCTAAGTGGCTCCAAAGGGAATCTTCAAACAAAAAGTCACTATATCGGGCCTCCTGGTGGCGCAGCAGGTTGAGTGCTGCACTGTGAAGTATCCGTGGCACAGCAGTGTGAGAGTCTGATCCCGGGCCAGGGAGGGGACCCACATGGCTCAGCAGACCTCTCCTGCCTCACCCACTCCTCCCCTCAGCAGTATATTTTGGTCGGTCTGCCTGTTCGGCTCCCCACTCTGTCTCTGGTGAATCCTCTCACCACCCTTGCCTCTGACCTGTACCCCAGCTTTTCCATGCATAAAATAAATCAATCTTTTTTTTTTTTTAAAGTCACTGTATCACAAAAACTACAAATTTCCTTACTCTACAACAGGATCAAATCCACTGGGTTACTTTATTCCTCCGAGGGGAAATGACTCCTCTGCTGGATGAAATGATGTTAAGTTCCATGATAGTAATACTATAACCAGGTATCAGGTCAAGAGATGCTAATAATCCTGATGACATAGAGATTAATAGAATATGAATATTCCATACTTTTCTGGAAGCTGACACTTCCTCTCTGCAACTCATGGAATCAAATCCCTACCTGGAGAATTTCATGTCTGATTAAAGAGCACTCCCAGATCTTGCCTGCACAGGCTGAAGACCAGGCCACATTCAACTGGGTTTCCGCTCAGTTTCTTTAAGAAGCAGTGGCCGCAATCTCTTACTAAATGGTCCAGGGAAGCCACCTAAAAGGGTGGGTGATCTTCATAAATGGACAGGAAACAGAAAAGACGAATATTGGGCGGATGACAGATCCCTTAACTGGCCTTCAAGATACGAGCTGTTCTATTAAACATAGGGCCATTATGCTGGCTGGTCATCCACTTTAAACCCCAGAGTGATTAAAATGCTGGCAGGAAATGAAAGCTCTCTATTGAAGCTCCTTCCCTGAGGTCCTAATTTCAAACCAAATTTTACAGCACCGCACAGGAACAAAGGAAGCCCAGTCTTCCAAGTCTTCTTTTTGTCACTTTGGACAAAGACACCCCCTCATACTCCTCAAAGAACAATGGCCTCTGTAGAGCCACAGCCATGCCAAGAATGGGCACAAACCATACAGAAACACATTTTAAAAATACATTTTACACTGCCCTTGACATTTCGGATAAATAGAAACCACTGAGCTGAAATTCCAAATATTTCATCCTTCCCCTCCTCCCTTCGTCTTTACAATGAGTATTTTCCTATTCTCCCAATCTGCTTGATCTCTGACATTTTGGCCTCTGTGAATGGAGGACACAGTAGAGTAGCCAAATGAATTAATTATTCAGATAATTGCATTTTATTAAAATAATCACTATAACTGAGACCATCCCACGATTTTCACCAAGAGAAGACAAGAAAGATGCCTACAAATCTTTTTTAATTGAGACATCACTAGAGCTATCTCTGTTCTCCAGTCCACTGTGAGGAAGCCAGAGAAAATGTGTTATCAGAGCAGGATTTCTCTTCTCCTCACTAGCTGTTGTTTCCGGGTGGCCTTTTTTTCCCCCTTCTTCTTCAGCAAAAACAGCCTTTATGTTTTTACTGAACCACTTCAGATTCACTCTTCCACACAGTGGATGTTTACTTGGATTTGGCAGGCTGAGAACAGCTGGCTGTTTCTTAACGAATGGACCACGAGACCATATGTTTCAACATTTAAGCAATTTTGAAGCAGAGGTATAACTCTGAGTGTCCTTTGTTGAAACTGTACATTAAATACCCAAAGTATTTGAGTTACACAATAGAGGCGGCATGCCCCCACTCCACACTCCTTCCCCCCTCCCCCCCCAGCACTTCTCCCTTAGTAACCAAACCACCCTGGCACCACTTATACAGCAGACTTGTCCCACTGGTGCGCAGACAAGGCTGTATTTTAAACAGGAAAAGACAACTAAGCAGAGTTCTTTCCTTCTAATTCTGTTTGGGAACAAAATGTGTCTGAGCTCCTCTCTAGGGAGCACCAACAACATGGATACCTGCTTTTCCCCTAGAAGCAGAGATTTATAAAAGTTCGGTTGGTGAATACCACGTAGGATGACCATGTGCTGTGTTTTCCCTTTTGATTTTAGAATCAGATTAAGGTGCACTATTAACAGTCAAGTTAAAGTCAAGCTAAGGCCAAGAAATGCCATAAATGGAAGAACTTCATAAAATTTACTATCTCAGCCTGTAGTAAAACTCACTATCATGGTTCTTTCATTAGGTGCTTCATAATTAATATTAATAATGTTAGCAAACAAAGCTATGGATTTAAATTAGGTCAAGTCACAGCACTAGCAAGACTTTAGCAGAACATCAAAAAAGAAACCGACTTGTTCCAGAAAGCAGAAGAGATCTCAACTTTAGAGAAAATGAAATACAGTGCAAAGTCTACTGTATTAGCTAGGCAATACAATAACTAAAATAACAAGCATAGCAAAGTGGAATAGGAAGTCACCAGCTACTGAAGGTCAAGATTCCTCCAAACATTCCCATCTTAGTTTAGATTTTAAATAATTAGTTGGAGTCAATACATTTTTTATCAACCATTTTCCAAAGTATTAAAATAAGAGTCATTTATTAAGATATAATAAAAGACGAAAACAACAAGTGAGAACAGCTTATTTCTTTTCTGCAGTCAGAAAGAAGCTCTAAATGTCCCCGTCTCAAACTTTCTGCACCTGTGGCTGGATATATTTTTCCAAGAGTATTTTAAAAATTGCCTCACTTACTATCATTATTGTGTACTATATAATATAAAGAAGCAATCAATGTTACTTCCTTTAGTTTTTTTTTTTAATTTTCTCCAGGTTTTTATGTGGAAGTAAGATTAGTAATCTTTCTTTTATCTTTCTTTCTCTAATAATACCTTTCTTTCTCTGTTTCCACTTAAGTGAAAGAATCTTAAAGAGAATTTTAGAAAGTCAGTTTTTCTGCCATATTATTAATACATTCTCAGTAAAGCAAAACATTATTCCTCCTATCACTCCACACTGAACAAGACACAAATAAGCATATTCATTATTTCTGTCTCCTTTTAAATCTCCAAGCTCCAAAATACCTTTGAAAAATGCTGCTGACTTTCCATGTGAGAAGGCAGATTTTCACCTCTTCTGGATTCTGGAGCAATGCAGGGATTTCTTGGGGTAGGTGATTATAGCATGATATCTTTGCTACACTGCAATAGTTTATGTGCAGGAAACTTGGAGAAATTATAAAAACATTTCCATATTTTCGAACTGCTACTCAGTACACAAGAAAATATGTACAAATATGTTCACTGAAGCTTTGTTAGCATTTAAAAATCAACCACTACAGAGAAGTGGAAGCAATTAAATAAATTATAATACTGCCATATAATAGAATATTATTGGAAAGAGCTCAGTGATTAGAAGCACAGGCTAGGACTTAAAATGTCTTGGTTTCAATCTAGCCATGGCTCTGACTCTTTATATATATCTGGACATGTTTGTACACTTGAACTCAGTTTCCTCATTTATCAATACATTTAGCAGTATTTAAATAACTCCTTTATCATTACCTTTACTAATACATTTATCAATACCGTATCTAGTTATGGGGAAGATTAGATGAGTATTTTAAATTGCATTAATTCATTATGATGAATTCAATTTATTGAATTAATTGTATTAATTCATATGAACCTATCCATTATTATTAAATATACTAACGGTAAAAAGAATAAGGTAGATTTATATGTACAACATATTACTGACAAGGAAATTATATCTACCACATAGATTAGTGAGAGAAAGCAGGCTGGAGAATAACAGATGTAACATAAGGATAGAAGTAAAATTTGAATTTCTGTTTTCTTATGCATATAGAAGATACAAGTTTAAGGAACATCTCTGCTATTTTTGGCACAATGTAAGTGTTTGTGTGCAGAAAACTTGGAAAAGGTGCTAAGAACAAATATTAAGGCTATATCTTCAAATAAAGAGATATTCAAAAAACGTTGCTTTTGTAGCTTACATGTCAATTATTCCCTTCATACTTCTAATTCAATCACAACAAAATTATTTTGAATGTATATAGGATTCCACAAATCAAAAAAAGAACTATGTAGAATCAAAGGAAAAACTGGTCCATTCACAGGGAAGTTTCCATGTCATTTTCAATAGAAAAATGTAGTCTAAGTTAATTTTATAGTTATTGATAATGTCATAAAAGAGTGCATATATATTTGCATAGATATAATTATACATATAATAACCAAGATAAGATGTGGCCTTCCATATTCTAAAAGTAAAGTTATTCCCAGCAATCAAGAATTGCTAGGATGGCTCTGATACATCATATGGAAAACAGTGTAGACAAGATGTACAGAAAACGTCCCAGGATGCCATGAACATAACATCTGCTCTCACCTATAGGTATAATCCAGTGTATTTGTCAAGGTGTACTTCAAGAAAGTTCAGGCATCAATTTTAGGCTAAAATTAAAGGCCAGGTTCCTGTTTGAAAGGTCTTGTTTCAATGGCAATGGTTTGATCACATGAAGTGAGCCTTTTGACAAGATGTCTTATTCCACACATCCCGATTTGTGTAGGATTTATTCAGTCAGTCACTCCACATTTATCAAGTGCCCTCTAACTAGAATGTGAGAATCAGGGGAGGCTGCTCAAACCTTTACTGGCTAAGACCTGTGTTTCCCAGATAAAATAGCAAACCTCCACAAGGTAAAAAAGTAAGTATAATTCATCTCAGTTAACTCTTTAGGTAGAAAAGCAATTATTATTGTTCTCCTTTGGAAGTTCCCTCCACTGGTATAATGGGTATAGGTAGTGTCAAGAGTATTTGGGCAAGAAATTATGTTCCAGACCAAGCATAATGGCATCTTTCTGATTGTGTCTGCCTTAAACTCTGCTCCTGAAACACTCCACACCCTAAGAATACAAAGACTGTTAGTCTATTGAGAACTTAAGCATAAGTCAGGTCCACATTACAGGTCCTGCAAAGCTTGTGCAACGTTAATCTGGCCATTTGAAAACTAACCATAGTGGGGAAAGGATGCTGAGTCAGGTTCGAAAGAACACAAAAGAAGAACATTCTCTGATGAACAGCCCTTTCTCCTGCCCCCTTCACTATACGCCATTGGTGGAATTGGACGGCACTAGAGCATGTGGTAGCAATCACAAAGACCAATTTGTTCTGAGCATGTCAAGGTCAATGACATTATGGCTGAAGAGCCTGAGCACTGGAAGTCTGCAATAGTTCCTGAAGTCACACAGGATCACCTATGGTGTTTGTTTGCCCTTTCCTTCATACTTTCCTGTAGACTGAGAAAAACGCAGAAATGGAAATGCCTCGTTCTGGTGGTCCTCTGTTAGTCAACAAATAAATACTATTGATGTTGACAATATGGGAGGCCCACCAGGAAGTCCAGCTGGATTTGTTGAAATAATACAATTTTTTTTCCCCCCAAGCTCATTTAATCAGGAAACTGTTCTCTGGCTGTATCCAACTTACCATATACTCTTGGCTCTAGAAGACAGAAAATGAGGAAGGAAGTAATACCTGTTTGTCTGTTTTCCTTTAAGTTTCGATCTTTTTGGCAAGTGGAAAAAAAAATACTTCTTGCATTTCCAGCAGATAAATTGCAAAGAAAGTCACTTTTTAAAAAAGAGAGTCTTCTAAGTCAGCCTTGCTTTTAAACAGTAGGCAGAGAAAATGAACAGAACAGGGGTAATCCATTTTCTACCTGCCAGAATGTGCTACTTGATTTTTCTTAGTCTGAACCAAAATTTACTGTTTGATTTCATATGGGATTAAAATAAATGTTTTACCCTATCTGTCTTTAATTTTTCTTCAAATTATTCTTGAGTTCCAAGAATTTTTTCGTTGTCAGCCAATGTAAAAACTGAGTAATACAGTGGGAATTCAATTTAAAGCAAGCTAGGCGAGGCATGTGTTTTTAA
Source organism: Galemys pyrenaicus (assembly GCA_019455555.1). Taxonomy (NCBI): domain Eukaryota; kingdom Metazoa; phylum Chordata; class Mammalia; order Eulipotyphla; family Talpidae; genus Galemys; species Galemys pyrenaicus. The sequence continues at coordinate 560,592 of JAGFMF010011576.1, forward strand.
AGGTAACTATATTTTAGAAACATTTAATGTAAGGGCTATAAACTCTGTTTTTAAGAAAGTTTCAGTGATAAAGCAACAACCAATTTTGTTATTTTTAACATGGGTATTTTAGTTTAAAAAGATTCCACTCAATGTTTCCCAAATTCAGTGTTTCACATAATGGTCAGTCTAATACGAATGTGGGAAAAAAAGACAAATCCAAACATAGAATATTATTTTCAAAAAATAGTGAACTAAATGTAAAGGTCCAGTAAAATGTGATATCTAGATTTTTCTGAACTCGTTCACATGACCTTCATTCTATTTATAGAAATGCAGCAATTCCCATTTGAATATAGAGCAATACCTTGTAGGAGAATTTGGTTTAGCACAAATAAACTTGGGGAAAGTGTTGACTTAAAAATAAAACACTGGAAGATGAGGGAGGGATTTCCCGCCCCCCCCCCTCTGTGAAAATTTCCGGAAAAGTTGTAAACAAAGGCAGGTTTGGCTCAGACACTGAGCAACTCTGGTGATCTAAGGAGGATGAAGAGTATATCAAACCTCCCAGAGTGAGGAAATGTTTGTAAAACAGTTAGTAAATCACAGGCAGCCAGGGTCACCACGCTGAACCACCCGAGGGACAGGCAGCCAAAATCCCAGCTGTGAAAGAAGGGGGTCGGACACTGATTCACAGCTTGAACCCCATTTCTGAATGATCTCCTGGTTCTATTCTCTGCCCTCTCCCCTCTGTCACTTCAGATCTCTGATGGCTGTGCAGTTAATTAGGTCCGGGCCTTAGCTCTGGCCACGGGCAGTACTGACTCGCCCCCACTGAGTGCCAAGGTGAGGATCCCAGAGCACAGTTAACATTCTCTGTAGAGTGATGCTGATGAAGGCTTTGGTCTGAGGGGCAAGGCTGAAAGTTCCAGCTGGGAAGAAAGACTCACACTCAACATTTAAAAAAAACAATTATTTCTTTTACAAAGATGAACAGAAGGCAAAATACATGCCTGGAAGTTTCCATGAATTTTGAAATATATTGAAAGCTCTTTTTGGTCACTGGTCTCCGTAACTCTTCTATGATACATCTGTTAATTATTCCTTTCCTGATTTTACACAGATGACAATGTGGAAACTGTTAAGTTCTTTATAAACTGTCTCTTTGGTGCCCTGTTGTCTCCCAGAAGTCAAGAGGACAAAAAAGAAAATAAAATGAAAGTAGTAATGAAGAGGAGACAGAATATCCTCCTGAAGACTCTTGTCAACAACTCTAGGCAGGAAGTTTTTCACAGTGGGATTATTAATTCATCTTTACTTTCTAAAACTGATCTTTTAAAAACTGCAAATCCTTTTTCTACGTCAAACTCAACCTGTCCATGCACAGAATGTTACTATGCACTTAAGCTACACTGTGCATAAAGGGTCACTATTAATGACTTAAAATTTTTCATAAAACGAGACACATGGTGATAGATGGCAATGGATATGTTTCAGTTATTGAATAAAAAAATGCAGAATAGACAAAAGCATGTACCCACTGATTACAACCAGCACAGATCAAAGAGAGACGTGACAAGGTACTACGCTGTGAACAAAGGGAACAAGAAAAGAAGAAAGTTAAGTCTTTTAACATTTTTTAAAAATTAAATTTGTTTTCTTACATCATTAATTTTTGGAAATTATTTGTGAGGAAAACTCCTCTCTGTCAGATCAAGGAGGTATCAAAACACTTTCTTTAGGGCGTCCCTTGTGGCTCAATGGGTTAAGCAGCACATTACGAAGCAAACCACAGCCACCATAGCCACTGGAGCACAAGTTCGATCCCTGCTGCCGGCCAGGGAGCTGACCCACATAGCACAGCAGACCTCTCCTGCCTCACCTGCTGCTCCTCTCAGCAGTGTATTTCAGTTACTCTTCCTGTTCTGTTCCCCACTCTGTCTCTGGTGGATCCTCTCACCCCCTACATCTCTGGCCTGTACTCCAGTTCTTATATGTGTAAATAAATAAATCTTTAAAAAGTAAAAAACAAAAACCACTTTCTTTAAGACAGGTAAAAAGCAAAGACATTTCAAACATCTCTAGCAATCACACATAACTTAATAGGAGCTGTGATTTATAAGCGAGGAAAAAGACCACCTTAGTCATAATGCTGACAATATAAACCTGTTTAGAGAAAAATCAGTGCTGGTTTGCTCAAATTGAAACAGGACAGGTACATAAGAGGAAGCTTCACTGTTGAAAAGCTACTGGCTTACTGTGTTATTGAGGCTGTTTGGTGCTACTACTAACACATTGCTTTTATGCCTTTTGGACACTCACACCATGTGAGCGCTACAGGACATGTGCTCTTAGCTCATCTCTTGCACTTAATGGCCAGGTCAATAATGACGCCATTTAATTCTCAGATTTGTTTTGTGAAAAATGATCATAGCGTATCCAAAGATCAAGCAAGATTTTGGGTCCACTGCATTCTCATTTTAACTAATGGAATAATTAGCCCAGATAGTCTAGAGAATAAAAATAAGTAAAATCAGAAGGAAATTAAATTCTTTTTTTTTAAAGATTTATTTATTTATGCATACAAGAGCTGGGGTACAGGCCAGAGGTGTGGGTGGTGAGAGAATCCACCAGGGACAGAGTGGGGAGCAGAACAGGCAGACTGACTGAAAGACACTCTTTTTGGAAAACTAGTTAATGCTTTGGGAAATGTTTTTAAGGTAAGTGAGAAAAGTAAAGGCTTTGGAGCCACATCTGGGATCAAATTCTGACCTCAATCTTACCAGCTTGTTAGATTGAGCAAGTTATTTTAGATACTATCTAAAATAGTATCGTTTTGCTCGTCTGAGAAATGAGAATAAAAATCACTATGTAGTATGAGTATTGATAAAACTAAATGTGATACTTCTTGAAGTACCAGGGATAGTGTCTTGACACATAAAAGGTACTTTAAAATGTTAGCTTCCATTCGCTCTTCCGCTCTCTTCATTTCAATTGTGCATACAAAAACAACAACAAAATTTTCTTTAAAAGTCCATCCTGGACTGAACGTGGAATGAAGTTCATGAAGGGGGCCACACCATTCTCTTAACATTAACCATGAGTTGGGCAAACTCTTTAGGGTTCCAACTCTCTCACCTCCTCTAGCACTACATTTGTTACAGCTGAAGTCAAAAGGGCTCCTTTGAGTTTCAAAGAAGAGAGTGCACCCCAAAATATAAATGGACTTGCCTCAAACTTAGGCTATTTAGCTATTTAAACATGTTGCTCACAGCTCATGTTCTCAGCTGCAGGAATTCTTCTTGGATTCCTTCTCCAGTGGCAATGGATGGTTTCCACATTACATTCTTTGCCCCCTTATTCAGTTGGCAAGCCAGATAAAATAAAAATAAATTCAGAACAAATATACACTTCTACACATACTTCAGTACTATCGAGAACCAGATAAGTAGGTGATTAATATGGGATGGAACTAAGATTATAGTTCACAGGCTTCCTTGTTCTGATTTGCTACTTGAAAAAGTTTGTGGATGACTGCATTTGAGAAAAACATTGCTGGCGTTTGATTATAGGTTTGGGTTAAATTTTACCTTAATGTGTTTTAAAAGCAAGATCTCATAATTTAGATGGAACTAAAAGACAACTGATTCATGACCTGTAATTTTTTTTCTTTACCCTATATCTTTTTTCATTCTGTCTGGTGGATGGGTACACAGTATTAAGGATCAAGGGCAATTACCTGTCCTGCTAAACATGACTCAGAACTAATGTGGCTTTAAAACCCTGTGTAATAGTTTTTTTTGTTTTGTTTTGTTTTTTAAATCCTTTTTAGTGATACTTTGGGACTAAGGCAGGCAGAGAGACACTTCACATAAAAAAAGTATATTTTCTATTCTATTTGGAATCTCAGTGTGTGACAATTAGGCTCAGAGAAGTTTCTTCATATGGAGAAACATAATGTCAATCTAACCAGGCTTGCTATTGTCAATGTGACAAAAGAAATAAAATCCCAAATGTTGGCTGGAACAGAAGCAAGACAATAGTAAAAGGTGTAGAGTACTGAGTCAGCGAGTAGCCAAACACTGAAGAAACTACCACCAACCTGAGAGTCAAATAACTTTGTTCCACTCCTAAAACCTCTCCAATAGGAATGACTGGTTGGCTGCAAGAGATCAGTATCCAAGAGGTTAACACCCACACCAGCCCTGCCAAGTTGGCAGTCAAGAAACTTTACTGAAGCTCAGGCTCCTTTTATTGTAAAATGAAGATAAACTCTAAATTGATATGGTAATAAAGTGATCCAAATGATGATGTCAGTAGTAAATTTTTAATATTTAATTTTTATTTTGATATTAAATTTAATTTAATTACATTTAATCAAAATTTAATATTCAATTTAATTTTATTTAACATTTAATTTTAATATTGTAATTTTTAACATATAGAAAATGACCGGTAGAGCAAGAATAAGAAGGTATCCAAATAATTTTACTAATCTAATTCTTAGTCACTAAAACCACATTGAATCCTTCTGGTCTCAAGCAAGCTATGCTGAAACCTAAATAAAAGTTTTATTACTGTCAACATTGAATACTAAATTGTTATTATTATTATTTTGAAAGAGATGATAAGAAACGAAGAGGCTCTATTTTAAACTGGCTTAGACAGGATGCTGTATCTAGTTTATAAAAGTTTTCCCAAGCATGTTTCTATTTAAAATCATCTTTTTGCATTATTCTGGAAGACAGGGTAACTCTTATCTCATCCAAAATTGGTGTTTCCAATTTCCTTATATAACAAGGCTTGAATGTTGTGGAGGAAGTAGGCAAAAACTAAGGAACCAAGAAAGATCAAAAAGCAAGAGACCTATAACCTGTAAGGTTAAGAGGTTATGACCCTAAGGCTCTGAAGTAAGGTGGAAGTCTAGAAAGATGTTTTCAGGTACTTTCCAGCAACTAACCTTATGGGATTTTTTGAAAAGGGACAAAGATAGGATCTAATGCTTAGGACATTACTGACATGAATATACTAACCTGCCACTACTGTTCGAGAAAGGAGCCATTGTATTAGTAATTCATTATCTATTGTGTTCACTATTTAAAATGAACATCTGTCTATCTTAAAAGCTTTTTTTTTTTTAACTTGCTCATCATAGTTATTATCCCAGTGCTACATGTTTGGCAATGAGTAGTGAGGCCACAAATTAGAAGGAAAAATACATATGATCAGATAACTAAACTGAAACACACATGTCTAAACAATGATGTCAATCACGTCCTAAATTTGACTGTGACATGTAACATTCACCTTTAAACTAAGAGAGGAAAGCTGCAGCCAGCATAATGTCAAGATGTCATTAATGTAACATCACAGGCTAGTCTCTTTGCTCTGTTTTGCAAATATTTGATAGGGAAGTGGTTGCAGCTGTGGCAGTGTGGACATAAACGTGTAAGGCTGGCTGGTGTGTATATTCTCTGCAATCAAACAGGTATGACCATACATATTTATAGTTGTATATGGTATACAAGTGGCTAAAGGGGAAGAAGCAATAGAAGGGGATGCATTTCCCTGGTATATCACAGAAAGACTACAAGGTACTATGTTCTGAAAAGTTTTAATAAACATAAAATAAACTGCATCGTTGGTTTAAGTAAATTCAGGAAGGACAGGCTCTATTGGATTTTTTTTTTTAAACTAAGAATTAAAGATAGAGAAAATGTTTGCTGCAGTTATATATGACTAGTAATCAGAGTATGGTAAAATATATTAAAGTTTTTGGCACTTGTAAACATATATTAAGACATTAGTCATCAGGGAAGAATCAGTGATTTCTAAGTATCATTATCTTAAAAGCTTTAGAAACATGCACCTTTCAAACTTCCAATTATGTTAAATTAATCTGCATCAATCTAAGGAAACATACAGACTCTCAGAGTCAGGAAATTAACCACCAGTTCTTCAATTCTGAGCACACCTCTAAGCCTCTATCTTGCTTTTATACTTAATGTTTCTAGAGAATGCTAAGAAAATATTTGAGACGAATCGAACAATATATTCAAATCAAACAAATGAACCCAAGGTAAGTACACAGAAACTTAAAAAGGTCCAGGTACCAGAAGAGGAGATGGCAGAACTGCAATAACAATTAGTCACTGACACTTTGTCACTCTCTTACAAAGTATAACTGAATTATTCAATATTATATAAGTTACAGTGGCGGGGGGGGGGGGAGCTCCCCACGACTAAGTGTAGCATAAAATGGCTATAGTTATTAAATGTTAAATGAGTGAATGATTTGAAAAACAGCATTTTCTGCACTCGTTTTAAGTTCTCAGCAACTAATTTCACACCAGTAAACATGAACAACAAACACAATGAATCAGAGGTACTCTGATATGCAACAGTCACAACAGACGAACATGAGTTAAGATCCAGTTTTCTGGTCCTCCAGTGCTTCGAACCTAGAACTACATACACAGTACTACATCACGGCTAGAGTCCTAACACACTTGACACATCTTATTACTTATCCATGGGAATGTCTAACTAAAACATAATTTGAAAATGATCAGACTGTCCAATAAAATGAGGATGCTTGGGCTAGAGCTATAAGACAAAGAAAGGTGGGAAGTACATTACATAATAATTGCTTATCTGGCTGGGTTCAGCAGTAGCTCTGATAGCTCGGGTCTCAAGCCCTGCTGATCATTAGTCCAGGGTCCCCTTTATGTATACAACTGATAAGTGCATGTCTAAGAAGGGTCTACCACACCCTCCTGCTGTACTTCCCACCCTTGTGATTCCCCACTATGCTGAAGACAAGGAGGCATGTGAAATGATTACTGGATTTCCTGCCAGTTCTGGCAATCTTTGAGTAAAGCTATATGTTTCTTTGAGGTAAACAAATAGAAGAAGGAAAATGCACTACTCAGTTTCTGTGTCAGACCTAACATTCTCTAAGACAATGTCTCGATTTTGGCAAAGGCCACTAATTTATGTGTCTTTATGGATTTCAATACCATGAGCTCATCCTACACCTAAAAAATGTATTCACTGTGTAAGCTTTCTCTTAAGCGAATATCAGGCTGGGAGGAGGAAAGTGCTTGCTTGCCATTCAATTTGGCTTCAGCAGAACTTTCCATTATTAGGAAGAGGCTGCCCACTTCTAGATAATGAGAACCAATTTTTCATCGTCATTGTGCTGTCTTTTTTTTTCACTATGCCACTCTGGAAGAGTTTGAAAGTCATATACTTTCCACCTTTGGTTCTTGTAGCATCCACAGGTTATAAAAATAATACTTTGTTCATGGTATGCAACCTTAAGATGAACCCAGGAAAATGGTATTCGTTATTCTGTTGGATATATTAGATGTGCAATAACGATGTATTATAAAGTAAATCAAATTACAAAAATGAACCCTATCCCTTGGATAAAGTTCTGGGACTGAGCCAATACCACAATTATTATCTTCTCTAGCATTGAATGTTCTACATAAGTGTTTGGAAGATGTAAACAGGACATAAATCTGAGATCGGTTCTTCAATCTGTCTACAAATAAGCATGACATTATATATAAACTATACTTTAGAGCATATATGCTTTCTGTTTAAGGAGTTAAGAAGTGTATTAGACACTATGATAAACAGAAAAAACGCAGCGTGAATACCGATAAATGCAAGCCTTCCGTCTCGGAAAGTCTTCACTTATTTGATTAAGTTAGGTGAAAAACAGAGCAGTCATGCTTGTAGCCTTTCTTCCTTTTCCCTTTCCTCTCCTCTTTTCATTTCTAATGCGAATCGGAAGTCTATGTGGAGCAGTCTGGCTAGCCCCAGTCTAACCTCCCCATCTGGAAGGGGACTAACCAGCCTTGGGGCTACTTCCAACCCTTCCCAGCTGTTGGGTTGGGGTTTTTTGTTTTTGTGGGCTTGAGAAAGCATATTTATATAAATGATTGCCATATCCTTTGCCAGCTGTTGACCCTGCTCTTGTCCCGGTTGGGGCATGGTTTTCATTTTTAGCGGCCACAGACTGGAACTGACCCTGATAGAGTTAGCACGCTATGCAAACAGCTTTACGCGCTATTGCTGTGACAGTTCAGACAATGGATGCACAGTGTAATCCGAGGGACCGGTGTTTCCCTTTGGGCAAATGTCACAGGATCCAGAGCTGGAAGTATCAGTTGAAAAAATAAATTCTGAGATTCATTGTGTTATAGAACAGCTTCTCCTCAGTAGTTCAGATGCAATAATTTCAGCTCGGTCAAAGCAAGAATTTATCAGAACCAACAAATGAGTTTTCCCTTGCGCACACAGGAACCTACGACATGCTCTAGATAGATCTGCAGAGGTAACTGTCTCTACAGTTTAGTGAGGGGGAGAACTAAGCTATATTTTCAGTTTTGAAACTATGTATATAGGCTTAGGGTGTTAATGTTCATAAATTTAAAAATTTAGATCTTTATATCTTAATTGGACAAAAAGATAAAAATCATCCTGTGCTTTTTATCCTTACTACAAGCTATCAATAAACATTCCTAAGGACCAATCAGATCATTTCTAATGCTCATTACCAATGAGAATAAATCTGTTTAATCTGTGAGATAGTCGGGGAAAATACAGTTGGGTAACAGGAGACCCACAGAAGGTCAGGAAAGAGTATAAATTTTCTGTTAAGAATAATTTATCCTGAACAACCAATATTTCATCTTTAGGTAAAAGGGAATGATGGAAGAAACAGCACATTTAAAAAACTTTCATAAACAGTAATTTTGGCTATAAGCACAAATGGCATGTGTAAAAAATGAAATTTATTATACATGTTTTTAATAAAGATTTTATTAATTTTTTCCTTACATCATTGTAGTCCCCATAATTCTCCCAGCACCATTTCACCCATGAACTCTTAGGGCTAGCCCAGGAGTTCCATATTCCCTTGTGTTCCTCCCTCCCCTGTTTTGCCTCTCCTTCCTTCCCCTCCTTTGCTGGATGCCTCAGATCTATAGTCAGCTTGCCAGTTTGACTTTTTCTTGACCTTTTGTTTGGTTTTTCTGTATTCCACATAGAAGTGAGGCTGTCTGGTATTTATCTTACCCTAAAAATGAAGAAATTTAATAAAAAAGAAATTGATTGCTAATGCTTAAGTGATACAACTACCAAAACTGAAGATTTATAGCATGTGATCATCTATTCAATCATTGCAAGGGATAATTATTTATAGTTCCCCTTACTGTAAAGGGAAAGCAGCATGAGAACTTGTCAAAGAGAAGAGCTGTATTAAGTCCTCTCCTTTTCTCTTCTCAGGCCTGTACGCTGGCTGGCTGTGCAGAAGGAGACTGCCATACATATCTGGAATTAAAATATGAACCGCATCTTAAAGGTCAGAATAGAATAGTTGACAAATAAGGATGCTGGAAGAGGGAATGAAAATATTTCCTGACATAGGCATTTTCAGCCTTTGAAAAACAATCCAAAAGGAAACTTAGTTTATGAATTTAAGCATCACATACGAAGTATATCTTTTAAAAACCCTCAGAAGATTGAGGTCTGGAATTGCTTTAAAGGCAGCTCAGAATTTCAATCAGCTTTAGCACAATGAAAACTTCAAGTGCTGGGTGGAATTAACTGATGGGATCCTTGAAGCTTCTATGAACTCCACTTAAGTAATAACAAAGCTAGGAAATCACAGTAATATTTTCTTTTTCTGATGCGAGTGTATCTGTAATAATGAGAAAAAAAAACAAGGTCATTTGCTGGCTATAGAAGGGCCTGACTGAAAATTTCACACCATTGGTGAGCTAACAGAACAATTACTAGAAAAAAAAATGTTCTAACCCTGTATTTTATGCTTGTTTTGATTATTGATATATTGGGGATGGTTTCTACCATCTTATTTTGTATGATCTGTTCTTTCATGTCATTGCTGCACTGATAGTTTTCTATGATCAGTTTCTGTATAGTTGTTTGAAAGCTATAGATTACATTTCTGCTAATGGTTTACCCTTAATTTTTAAAAATCATATCATACATAACTATAAATTTCCCTAACTTATTCAGGCAATATTTGTCCTGAATTCTTTTATTTGTCACTGGAAATCTCCATACCTTCCTCCTCATTATTGTCTGGGGTTTTAGTTCCATATCAATAAGTTATACCATTAAAGGTACAATTATATCATCATCATGATCATCATCATGATAACATTCAAAGTTAATTTCAACATAATTATGTACCTTGCATATTTCTCCTCCTCTCTGAATGCATATATTTGCTGTAACACATACCTTCAAAGGATTTTTTTTTGTTTTCAGTAAGAGCAAAACAATAATTCACTTACTACTGTGTGATAGTACTGTACAATAATTTTAGCTGGGTATAGAATTGTAATTTAAGAATTTTACTCAGCACTTTGGTTTATATCTTCAGTGCCTTGCACATCTACTATCATTAAAGAGAATGCTAGTATTCATCTAATTTCCATGCCTATGTAGATAATATTTGTTCACGCTCCACTAGTATTTTTAAAAATATACAGTCCTCAGTTTTCTTACAAAGATATATAGCTATGAGTTTATTTTTATTCTGCTCACCACTCAAGTTATACTTTTGAGGACTAAATCTCTCTAATTCTGGAAAATTCCCAGTTCTTATTGGTCATTCCATCCTATTGTTTAAAAAAATCTTATGGGCCTCCCTGTTGGCGCAGTGGGTTAGGCAAGGCACTATGAAGCAAACCTCAGCCACTGCAGCACAAGTTCGATCCCTGCTGCCGGCCAGGGAGGGGACCCACATGGCTTAGCAGACCTCTCCTGCCTCGCCCGTTGCTGCCTTCAGCAGTGTGTTTCAGTCAGTCTGCCTGTTCTACTCCCCATGCTTTCTGGTGAATCCTCTCACCTCCTGCAACTCTGGCCTGTACCCCAGCTCTTGTATGCATAAATAAATAAATCGGAAAAAAAATTTAAAAATCTTATTAGATTTATTTTATTATTAAATTGAAATTTCTGGGCCTCCCTGGTGGCACAGTGTGTTAAGCAGCGCACTATGAAGCAAACCTCAGCCACTGCAGCACAAGTTTGATCCCTGCTGCCGACCAGGGAGGGGACCCACATGGCGTGGCAGACCTCTCCTGCCTCTCCCACTGCTCCCCTCAGCAGTGTGTTCCCATCAGTCTGCCTGTTCTGCTCCCCACTTTTGGTGAATCCTCTCACCTCCTGCGACTCTAGCCTGTACCCCAGCCCTTATATGCATAAATAAATAAATCTTTAAAAAAAAAAGAAATTTCTAAACTCATTTCCCCAGTTTTATTTTTTAATTGAGGAATATTATTAATTTATTTTATTATATTTTACTGAGGTAATATTGGTTGACATCACTGTATGATAAAGAGATATAGGTTCACAGCTCTTCAGATGCATGTTACCACATCACACCCCCCCACCAACAGTACTTAAATCCTCTTACACATTTTATATCTCACATTTTGTATCTCTGTGCTGTGTTTAGAGTAAGTTACTATCCAAACACACAGTCTAAAATTATAACTGAATTTTAAAATTTTAATACTTTTATTATTTTATTGCAAATATTCTGAGGCAATTCTATTTCAAACCCATGTGTGCTTGTCTTGTTTCATTATCTGCTGGTTTGTTTTAAAATTTCTTGTTTTACAAAGCCAATCCTTTATTATTTATTTATTTATTTTTAAGATTTATTTATTTACACATACAAGAGCTGGGGTACAGGCCAGAGTCCAGGGAGGTAAGAGGATTCACCAGAGACAGAGTGGGGAGCAGAACAGGCGATCAACGGAAGTACACTGCTGAGGGGAGCAGCGGGCAAGACAGGAGAGGTCTGCTAAACCATGTGGGTCCGCTCCCTGACCAGAGGCAGGGATTGAACTTGTGCTGCAGTGGCTGAACTTTGCTTCATAATGCATTGCTTAACCCATTGCGCTACCAGGGAGGCCCCCTTTATTCTTTTGAAGAACTGAAATATAAAAGGTTTGTTTTCCTTATACCTGGATAAATCTCCCATTTGATGATGTTAACATTTTTCTTAATGTTTATTTTATGGATTCTGACATTTGATTATAGGCTCATCTTAGTAGGAGTTACGGTGAACTCTTTTCCTTTGTCCAAGTGTACCACTTTCTGCCTTGCAGGCTCAACGTTGTTTCCATATGGCCTTAGAACTCCAGTTCTAAGTGCTTGATAATGTTTGAGAAAAATCCAGATTAGAAAATTAGACACTGGAGAGTTAAGTTCAGTAGTCTTTATCTTTGTATTATCACCTCCCTTGGCATGCATTAACAAAAGTTTCAGTGCACCACAATTCCTGGTAGTACTTAGCAACAGCTTTCACTACTATGCTATGAAAATACATTTTGGCCCAATTGAGTCATCTTTCAGGTCTCCATCTCTCAGGCCTTTGCATTTCTATTCTAAGTTTGTCTTATTTTTGAGCTATGCCATTTCTTCTAAATTTTCTATTTTTTTCCTTTATTTCCCGACAGTTTATCAATAAGAAATGGACATCATATTTACTAAAAGAATTCCCACAACCAACTTTTTAGTGTCCTCTAAGTCATTCACTTTTTGATTTTCCTCTAAGTCAGGAGGGCATTATTGTGACTGTCTCACAGTTACATAATACGTACAAATCATGCCACAATATTGTTATACCCAAATGGCTCTTACAATTTATAAATATAACTATAATTAATTTCTTATACTCAAATGTTCCACTATTCAGTGATATACTCAAATTGAAATATATATTTTTTTAAAAAGTCAATATCAAAGAAATGCAAATTTCAAACACAAGATACCTCTTTTACATATAGGTTGGTAGACACCAAGAGATTAAGGCGAAATAATTCTCTGACACTTGCATGGCAGGACAAGCCTAACAATCTTTTTTGGAAAGTGATATAGCCAATATGTATCATACACCCTAGCAAAATACATACTCAATGGATCAACAATCTTCTACTAGAAATGTTTCCGGAGGAAATAGTAACATAAATGTACCAAAATGTACAGGGAAATTATTGTTTACAAAGCAGAAAACAAAAAGCTAAACTGAACCAACAATATCAAAACAAACAAAAACAAAGGAACAAACAATATATTCATTAGCCAGAGACTGGTTAATAAATTACAGAATACATTGTTAGTCACTACACACACACACACACGCGCGCGCGCATACACACACACAAGAGAGGTGAAAGATTATAGCACAATGTTATCTCTGAAATTACATCAATGGGTGAACTATACTTTTTTATAGTTTTGATATTAAAATTTTTATTGACTTTGTATTATGTACATATAGATATGTGAATAATAACAACTAAGCCAAAGTGGAGGGAATAATTTTGTTAAATACATGGAAGGTGAGAAAAGGGAGGTAATCTGAGTTTGAAGTCAAACAACTTAATCACTCTACTAATTGTCGGCAAATGTAATTATATCCGCACACACTAATAACTATTATTTTCTTTTACATAAACCTCGTGCTTGCTTGGGATATTGCTCTCTCAGGCATCCAAACTCTCTTCCGTTTCTAATGCGTCCCTTATTTCTTCATTCTTCCCTCAGATTATAAGCATGCTGAGGGTTTATTTTTTTAAAGAATAAAAATCCTCTCTTTAAAAAACACTGAAAAAGATTCATCCCATGTCCTATTTTTTCACCTTCCATTCATTTCTATTCTCTCCAAAATTTGTGGTCATGAGGCTTTCATCATCTGTACTCAGGCTGTTCTTGCTCCTGATTTAACGATGTGTGTCTAGACTTATCCTAAAACCACGGTATTGTCTGATATTTAGAACATCCTGCTCACAGAACTTCACTCCCATTCTGGAATTGTAGATGCACCAATATTTGTTTTCTAGTCGTCATTCTTTGAAAATGGCTTCTGAAAAAAATTACACTTTGTAGGTGTGAAAGATTTCGCTAATTTTCTGGCCCTGCACTTGACCTATTATTTTTCTTACTCTGTATACTTTCTCTTTCATCTATACTTACAACTTCTAAATGTTTATTCAGGCCAGATGGTCTACCTTAGTTGTCTAATAGGTACATTGACCTCAAAGTTCCTAAAAGTGAAAAAGTATTAAGTACCTTTTTAAAGAAACTGCTTGGAACATATACTCTATTCAATTCAATTAGCACAGACAGAAAACTGGGATTCATATTAAACTCACGCCCCATCTCCACATGACTGATACCTATTCACTATGCCTGCCAATTATAAATAAGAAATACTTCTAAACTGCCTACTGTTTTCCATTCTTGTCCTTCCATTTCCACTTACCATTATCCTCGGTCAGGTAAACACTTTAAGTTATCTTAGTGAAAGTCTTTTCTTCAAATCTTCTTTCCATGCAGTTGGCATTTCTATGCAACTGGCATTTAACATGAATCTAACTATATTACTCCTCCTCTTACTCTACCTATATTTACTCCTTAAAAGTCTTGTCAATTCTTACAATATAAAAAGTCCAAGTCCTTAACTAACACATACAGCTCCTTACTCATCGTGTATAAATGCCTAAGACTTTAAATTATGGCAACATTAGAGTTCTTTTTTTTTTTTTAAAGATTTATTTAGCTATGCATACAAGAACTGGGGTATAGGCCAGAGGTGTGGGGGAGGAGGGTAAGAAGATTTACCAAAGACAGAGTGGGGAATAGAAAGGCAGATCGACTAAAATATACTGCTGAGGGGAGCAGTGGGTGAGGGAGGAGACGTCTGCTGCGCCATGTGGGTCAGCTCCCTGGCCAGGGTATTGAACTCATGCTACAGTGGCTATGGATGTCTCATAGTGAGGTGCTTAACTCCTTGTGTCACCAGAGAGGCCCCAACATCAAAGTTCTTATGAGCCTTATATAGCATAGTTTTTCTTGCTTCTCCACCTTCATAGCTGGATAGCTATGAATCAACTCCTCATCTCTAGAAAACGTAAATATTTTCTACCCCCCTCAATCCCAAGAACATAAAGGAATTTAGCAGCAAGCACATTATTCAAAATCTAGTTGCTTTTAATATATCATTTTTCAAAATTTTCTCCTACTGGTAAAAAATTGGAACATGGAACCCCAGCCTTTTATGGAGATTACTTTATAACAATCCCCCTCTCTAACAACTAGAATTTCCCACTTCTATGGAGATTACTCTGTAACAGTCCATCTATATAATACTTACACATTTAACTTTTCTCTCCTTATTTTTATCTTATAAACTCAACAATAGACTCTGAGGGATCTGCATTAAGGATTGCTCCCTAACTGTACCTAGAACCCATAGTGTCTTCATTAAGTGCTTATTCACATGCAAACCACTAATGGCCAGGAAATCATTTAAAGGCAAGGTAAAATCTAATTCTAGTAATCAAATGAGTCAAGATATGAGAGAACGACTCTGGGTGTAAAAGAACAAATATCAACTTAGCTCCTAAAACAGGTTTGTGGATTATAACCAAATATAAACAAGGAGTTATGTAGAAATTCTCAGGGGTGGGGGGCAACTCCACAGAGAATATTATCTTTTAGAGAGAAAAAGGTTTCAGATAGCAGGATACCGACTAAATAGGTACTGTGAATGAATTTTAAACAACAATAACCTCAAAATTTGCAAATTTAGGAATTGGACATTGTTTAATAGCAAGAACAGCAAAGAGTCTGTCTTGAGGATAAAATATTCCTGAAATTCTAATGTGTATTGGGCTAATGTGGTATGTAAATATTGAGTGGTGGGGGAGATGTCCTTAAAAGTTCAATAATATAGGGAAAAAACAGGTGCATTTGGGTGATGCATGTTAAAGATGACAATTTCATACTGGGTAAAAACTTAACATTGCTTCTAGACATAGGAAAAGGGGATAGAAACAAAACAAGATAGAAAATACCTTATGAAAATTTAAGTGACTAAAATTCAGATCAGAAATAAAATATTCTTCTACGATTCAGAGAGATTAAGTTGGTATTTTGCACAATTAGGAGGAAATCTTCTAAAAAAAAAAATGAAAAGAAAACTTAGCTGCTAATCTTGGGTTAATAGCAAATGACCCCATCCACTCTTAACCTCAAAGACTGACCTCTTGACCCACAGCCAGTGGCCCTGTTCAGAAACATGTTGCCACCAGAGTAAATAAAAAGAGAACATAACGTGCTGAAACTGTTACTGCTAATGACAAGTGACACACACTTTATCCTGCCAATGAGCAAGGCCATCAATAAATAACACTAAATATGTTTGCCAGTATTCTTTTGCAATTGAGTTTCCTGGCCTGCATTTTTAATTTTTTCTTCATTTGTTATTGAAGAAAGAGGACAAGATTACTATTATTCTCAGCTCTGGGTATTTTAGAAGGAAAAAATTTTAAGTATAGACTATAAAAGAGGAAACCACAAGGGTAGATGTGTTGGAACAGCACTACTCAATAATTCATGTCCTAACTCTCTTTCACTGGCATGGTCCATGCTAAAGAAAAATGGTAAGACAGCAGTTTCATAAACATACCAAATTCCTATAGAACACAAGTCAAAGGCATAAAGCCCAGGGAAAGAAACCCTAGAAAAGCATCATATTCAGAGTATTCTGAGTAAGTGCTTAAGATCTCTTAGTACAGTATTCAACTTGATATTACAGATAACACTTAAAATCTTGGATTTGGTTGATGTTGGCAAGTTGACTCTATAAAAATGAACATGTAGAAACTGATTGATTGTCCCTCCACACCAAATTTTGAAACCCTCTCCCCCCATTTTAAAAAGTTTGCTGCTGTTTATTGCTCCACACAAATACATACTGCATTTAAAAAATTGGGAAAGGTAAAGAAAATGATAATACTTTGGGGTCTTTAAAGAGGAATTGAGGAGCAGGGTATGTGAGAAAGATTTTCACATACATGTATATGTATTTTAAATTTTGAACCTATCAAAAATTAAAACATGTTAAGAATAAAGCAAAGATTTGAGTGAACAAAAGACACAAATTATAAGCAGATCTATAAATAAATTCATAAAGCAGGAAAAACATTCAAATATAAAAGGATATGAATTACAAACAGGAAGCAGGCTTTGCGATAAGCAATGTAGTTTGCATATGTATACTAATGAGAACAGAGGTAAGTAAGACATAGGGACAGATAGATAGCTAACTTTAATAAAATGAACCTTACAACACAGTTTAAAATTATTTTACAGAATGTATATGAATCCACACATAAGATATAATATAAAATGATAATAATTTAATGGAGTAAAAGGAACAGGAGCTACTATATTTCTCACACTAGGTGGAAAATAAAAACTGTATATAATGCCCATAATTCTCCCCAACGAGTATATACATAATTTGAATGGCATATTTTTTCATTTTCTTATTGTTAGGCATTTGTAACTTAAAGATGAAATGGAAAATGAAAGCCTTTTAACACATAATTTACAGTCAAATAAAAGTACATAAAATCATATACTACAATTCTCAGAAATAAAATGAATCTTGTAACAGATTATCATTTTTCCTCAATCTCTCACTCAAGTTTTAACTTTTATAAAATGTTTTCTGCTTTAAAAGTGTTCAAAAGTAGAAGTTGCTCTGACATGGTTTTAATTGATTCGTTTTACACTCAGAGGGAGGATAACAGTGATTTGTGAAAGGATTTTTTTTTTTCTGTCTTGCACACATCTCTCATTTGTCCATCTTAATTCAATTAAAGGAAATAAGGACAGTTTGACCGATGAATGAACCATATTTTAACCGAGAACACTTCTATTTAAACTGGAGTGTATCAAGCACTGTAATTGTCAGTTACTTACTTCCGATCTCTAACTTTTGTTTTGAGAGGTCACAGCATGGTCATGCAAGAGAACAACATATTAGAATATGGATAAGCATTTAAACCATTAATCTTTTAGCCATTAAAGAAAGGCAAATTTTAATTACTACTGATTTATATGGAGATACCTCAACCTCACTAGCAGTTTTTGTTGTGCTTAAAGGTCTGTAAGTTCAAGCACTGTAATCAAATATTAATTTTCTCAAATTGAGAAAGTAGACACAAGTTTTATTTTTCTGGTCCTTATATATTTTGGCAATAAGTTTTGTTGTTGTTTTTATCAGGATTATGGTGGTATTATAAACTTACCCATTTTAAGTATTGAGTTGGACGAGTCTCTTTCCATATGCATAGAGTATGTAATCATCATCACATTGCTCCAATAACTCCACTCATCCACTTGGAAGTCAATCCCTTTTGCCTAAATCACTGCCCATGGGAATCACTGATCTGTATTCTATCTCTTTATTTTGGCCTTTTCTAGAATTTCATGTCAGTAGAATCATGCCTCATGCTGTGCTTTCTGTCTTTTATCACTTAACATAATGCTTTAGCAATTCATGCATGTTGTTGTACTTATCAATCAGTAGTTTTTTCCTTTTATTGCTAAGTAGGTATGTGACACAATTAAAAAAAAAAAACCAAAAAAAAAAACCTCTTCCCAAACTGATGAACATTTGGTTTCTTTCAAGGATTTGGCTTTTATGAATGAAACTGCAATGAACATTTGAGTAGGAGCTTTTGTATAAACATATGTTTTCATTTCTCCTTAATAAATACCTATGAGAAGAGTAGTGGGATCATATGGTAGGTGTATGCTGAACTTAATAAGAAACTACCAAACTATTTCACAAAGTGGTTACACCATCTTACATTTGCAACACCACCCTACCAGTTTCAATTTCTCTACCATCTTAGGTATCATTAATCTTTAAAATTGTAGCCATTCTACTAATATAATATCATTTTCTTAATGTCAAACATCAAAGCATCTTCTTACATATTTGACATTTTTTTAATCTTCTGTGGTAATGTCTGTTCAAATGCCCATGTCTTAATTGAGTTGCTTTTCTCATTACTGCATTATGAGTACTATATAAATTTGGTACATGATTCTTTTGTCAAATAGAGTGAATTCATGTAATTTACAGTATCTGTGTTCTGTACAGTCTCCATGAGCAAAGACTTGTGAATAATAAAATTTTCTATGGGGAAAACAGCATATCCTACCAGCCTCTGGCTACAATTTCTAGAATAACACATCATTTACATTATATGGTTTACCTGCCAAATTTTTCATCAGTGTTAAAAACTAACCTTCAGCGCATTGGAAATCTGTTCGACCCTTTTCCTAACACTTGGAAGATATTGTGAAAAAATATTCCACAATCTCTTGATATGCAGACAAATTGCTCAATAGGGAGGTGGGCGACAAATGTGAACAGGACATTCACAATGTGAGAAGGACACAGAACAACTGAAATTTTGTGCTTATCATTGGCAAATGTGGTGAAAAAAATTGACACCAACAATTTATAATGTGGATATAAGGGAACCCTAAATTTCTCCCTAAAGAAATGTAGTCAAGTTTGTTACAGAAAGTCAGTTTGACAACACATATACACATTTAAAATCTGTCTACCCATGAGCCAGTAATTGTACCTCTAGGAACCTGTCTTTTAGAAATAACTATATTATGTACAGATGGATAAGTGAAAATTTTACAACAGCGTTGTTAATAACAACATTGTCAAATAAACAAAGATCTGGAATCCATACAGAAAAATGTTAAATGGGACAAAGGATTTTGGGGAAACTGACATTCTTTTTTTTTTTTAAGATTTTATTTATTTATGCATACAAGAGGTGGGGTACAGGCCAGTCGTGGGAGGTGAGGGGATTCACCAGAGACAGAGTGGGGAGCAGAACAGGCAGATCGACTGAAATACACCGCTGAGGGGAACAGCGGGGGAGGTAAGAGGGGTCTGCTGCACCATGTGGGTCCCCCCCACCCCGACACTGTGCCATGTGGGTCCCCACCCCAGCTGGGGATCGAAATCACGCTGCAGTAGCTGTGGAAGTCCCACAGTGCGGCGCTCAACCCCTTGCACCACCAGGGAGGTCCCAAGTGTGACATTCTTTATTCCCCTTTTCTCATACTGATATTTTTAATATTGAATTTTTAATAATGAGTATGTAGTATCTTTATCAATCATAAATACAGTTCAAAGTACTTAAATGGGGCGGGGGATGGATCAAAGGAAGAAGACAATTGTGCATCAGTCCTTTTCCTTTAAACTATCTCCGAATTAGTACCTCACTCTTAGTATTTTTTTTTCCCCCTTCACATTTCCAACTATGTCCTGAAGCATTTTTAAAATTACACGTTACAGTCGTCTCTCAGGGTATGTCATCAAGTCCGTGGATGTGTTGTCTGTACCAGAGTGCCCTCCCCGCCCCTACCACCGAGGAAATAACGTGACTTAAGCAACCGCTAACTCAAATCAGTGATAGGAAGACTCTTTTCACTGAATTCATACTGTGACTGCTGGCTCTATGACCATTTAGCAACTTAGAAACACCTAATTGTGCATTTATTTCTAAAGATATACAAACTTTACAAGATTTTCCAGCTCATGGGCTGTGCTGATTATTAAAAAAAAAAAAAGTGTTTCAGGGAGCACAGACCCATAAATCGTTGAGCACAGGGTCAACTTTAGTGATGAACAGTTATCAAAATTCTCACATGGCAATTCCACGCTTTACTCTGATCAGACTCATCATTTGAGCACAAGCAGTGGACTGCAGTGCTTCAAGCTTTACTATATAAACATGGATTCAGGCTTCAATCACCTCTTAACATTATTTAAACTGCAGAAAAGTAAGACAATGACAGAGGCAAGGCTGACCTTGTGGATCTGCTCTTCTTGGGCTCTGCATGATCATCTTATGTTTCCCACATTCCAAGTGCTGTATGGCGGGGGTAATTTTATTCTATTCCTGAAGCACAAAGCCTATGCTCTCTATGAGGTGGGTCTGCTGGGTTGGCTTTGCTGTACAGACAGAGGCCTGGGGTAATGCTCCACATCAAGGTAGTAAGTGTCAGCTACCACTTGAGGGGTTATTGAGGGCTCTCAGTTGCTTGAACCATTATGAGTGCATCTCAGTTGCTCGTCTCAGGATTCATTTATGACAGCTTGCTGGCTGAATATTTTTAATCTCTTATTTTTGTTCCTAATCATGTTCTGCCTTGACTTATCTGCAAGGTATTTTTAATTAAATAATATGTCATCTTCTTAGACTATTCATTAAGAACAGAAAAGAGAATACTGAAATCTCTTGAGATTAATATAAAAACATACAAGGGCTTCTTGGAGATTTTTAATTGGTCCTTCACAAGTCTCCTACACTAATGACTTAATGATATCTGGCAAAACTGGGAGCACCGAATCTGGCTTGAGACACTAGGATACCTTCAAGACTGAGAATTAATGACGTAGCAACTCTATTATTTGTTCTTAAGAAGCTCCCAGAAAGAGTTTGCAAACGTATTTTTATGAAATATCACAGCAAATACACAGTGGAAAATCTTCGTGAAAGTGAATTCTTTCAGGTGATGGAGCCACAAGGCCCAGAACAAGCTGGACTGCAAGAAAGGATTGTGGCATTTCACCTGCAGATTTCTAGTCCGTACACACATTCCCTCTGGGGCTCATAAGGTTATTCCTGTGTTAAGGACCTCACATAACAAACCGATCCAGTCTTTCTGCTATTCTTTCTTTTAGAATGATTTCCCTAAAGCCAGCATTGGGCAAAATGCCACTAATACTGCCATAAAGCCCCCGCAGTGTTTGCTGGGGAGGCAAGTGAGACAGGGGTAGGAGGTAATCAAGCTTACAGACTAAAGCTTACCAAAGCTACAAGATGAGCACATTTCTTGGTGTTTATTAACTCTTCTAATACTGAGCACACCTCCCCCAGTCTCATGGCACAAAACACAAAGGTCTTTTCATCAACGGACCTCAAAGGTTGGCCTGCTTTAACTTTAAGGATCCAAGAAAAGCATCTCTGCTGAAACTTTCTTTAGGATCCATCACAGTCAGGCCACAGTTCCTACTTTCCAGTGTGATGTCAAAATCACCCACACCTATAGACAACGAAAATGCATTGGCATCTGCAAGTGCCAGGGGTTGTATGTGCCACATTCTAGATGTTGGTTTTTTTAAAGTTTTATTTTTTACGATATAAGTCTTTTTCAATGATAAAAGGTGGCTGGAATAGGAAAATGTTTAAGTTCAACAGGAACAACCAAAAAAGAAATCTATTACAAGAGTTAAAAAATTACATAATTTGATTATAATTCAATAGTTGGTAGAGGACTTCTCCAGTCATCTACCTGGGTTGTCTATCAATACTGCATCCCAGTGCCTGTGTACATTACACAGAACTCAACAATTCCTCTCTCCTTCTTGAATACCTCAACCAAGCACAGGAAAAATGGTCATATCATTTTTAGAAGTGAACATCTATAGGACTCTGTAATAAACTAATGATTGTTATCCTACAAACCTCCAGCATCTTCATATAGATACATTCACTCATTATTTCTACGTTTCATTCATGATTTCTACTTTTTTACTTCCCCAATAGCTATAGCCAGGCTGTCAAATTTCAGGGTACTAATTCCTGAGGGATGTTTCATTTTAAGCCATGAAAAACTTCCCACCTCTATTTGATAAATTATATTTCCTTACTCTTCAACTAACTTAGAATTTATGTAAATTATCCAGATGAACAAAAACAATTTACAATTATAACATTGTTAAGTGAATTAGGTAACAATGACTACAGATTCCCAATTACAGTTTGAGACAGATAAAATTTTATATTTTATTGATAGCTGGAGCAGAAAGGCCTAATCATTAAAGGCCAGCACAGTCTGGTTTCTGTAGGGTAATGACCCATCTCTATATTCATAACAACAATCTCATTCATCATAATTCACATTAAAAAAAAAAAAAGAACCTCTAGTCAAGCTAATGGAGGAAACGTGTGAAAAGTGATTGGCTGGGTAAAACTCTGTATGCAGCTGGAGGGGCCTAATTGATTATATTTTGCTGCACTGAAGCCTTCTGCCGGGTACAACAGATCTTTATCTAACTGCATTTCAATTGATTTTCACTGATAGTCTTCTTTCTTATGTCTAAAGCTTAAAGTACTAAACTAATAAAAGGATAAAAGACTTTGTAATACAGATTTCAGAATATAACATCCAAGTAGGACTTCAATGGAATAAGATAGCAGATTGGGTGGGTGTGCAGAGCCCACCAAACATACTAGGAGGTGAACCTGTGAATTAGCACCTAATTTTTAAAAAAATGTTTCAGATTTTAGTCTGAATTTGAGAGTCCAACAGCAAAACACAAATGCAAGCATTCAAAGATACAGATCCTAATTTCATTTTATTATAAGGATGTAGAAATATAGGACAAAGATTACCCATTTAGTAGCTGTTACACAACACCTTATGAATATATCCATCCTATTCATTTAATTTAGAGTCATAATGCTCTGGATTTGGTTTTCTTATTAAAATAGAGATGAGTTTAGAAATATGGTTGGCATAATGTCTACATACTAAGATGATGATCTAAATGAAAGACTTACTGGATTAATTGGAACACTAAACCAAAAATCTCAAAATATCACCACTGAACAGAAAATGAGACTATAAATCAACACCATTGAGAATTTAAGTTTAATTAACATACAATAAACTATGCATATTTAAAGTATATAATTTGATATGGTGGTATTTGTTTTTAAAAATTTTTTTAAAAGATTTATTTATGCACACAAGAATTGGCCAGAGGGGTGGGGGTGAGAAGATTCACCAGACAGAGTGGGGAGCAGAACAGACAGATCAACTGAAATATACTGCCGAGGGGAGCAGCAGGCAAGGTAGGAGAGGTCTGCAGTGCCATGTGGGTCACCTACCTGGAAGGGGATCCAATTTGTGCTACAGTGGTTGCAGATTTTTAACAGTGCAGTGCTTAATCCCTTATGCCCCAGGGAGGTCCCAGATATGGTAATATTTGTATAAAACATGAAATCATCACCACAATGGAGATAATGAACATACTCACTGAGGGAAAATTTCCTCATATGCCTCCGTAGTTCATCTCCTCCCCATGGCCCCTCTTCTATATTTAGGAAACTAATCATTATCAAAGATTTGTTAGCATTTCATAGGCTATTATATAAATGAAATGGCACAGTTTTTTTGTTTGATCTGGTTCCTTTTACTTCATTATTTTGAGATCCAAAACATTTCTCAAAAATGCACTCCTTTTTTGTTGTTAAGCAGTGTTCCACTTTATGGATGAATACCAATTTGAACATCAATCTAATGAGTATGTTGTAGTATCTCATTATAGTTTAAATTTGTAATTCCCTAATGAGTAACAATGTTGAACATCTTAGCTTGCACTTAATGCCCTCCTAAATTTGTTCTTCAGTGAAATATGTTTAAATCACTTGCCCAATTTTTTATTTGGCCATTTTATTTGGCGTTTCCTTATTATGAGTTTAAAGTTTTTGTATATCTATATGTCATTGGCAGCCACTGCTGCATAAGCTTGACCCCTGACCCGGGAGCTGGCCCACATGGTGCAGCAGATCTCTCCTGCCTCACCCGCTGCTCCCCTCAGCAGTGTATTTCAGTTGATCGGCCTGTTCTGCTCCCCACTCTGTCTGGTGAATCCTCTTACCCCTGCATGCTGGCTAACACCCCAGTTCTTGTATGCATAAATAAATAAAAATACATCTTTGAAAAAAATAAATAAAAATTGACTTTTAGTGCTATAAAATTCCTTCTAAGTACTGTTTTTGTACATCCCCCAAATTTTTGATATATTTTATTTTAATTTAATTCAAAGTACTTCCCTTTTTTCCCCCAATTTCAAACTTCTTAGATGGTAAGTTAATTAGAAGCATTGGTTACTAAATATTTGGGGTTTATTACTGAGTCTCATTTAATTGTACTGTGTTCTCTGAATTGTACTGTTGTTCAGTTTGTATGAATTAAATTCTTGATATTTACTGAGGCTTGACTTATGACCACAAATGTGATTTATTATATTAAATATTTTGTGTGCATTTGTAAATGTGGTTCTGCTCTAGGCTACCAAGTTTCTTTACTATATAAATGTCAATGAAACTAAATTGATTATTAGTGTTATTCAAGTTCTTGATATCCTTGTTTATTCTTTGTCTAATTTTCCTATCAATTTTTGCTGAAGGATGCTTAATCGCTAAATATAATAGAATGTTGGCTTAATTGTGCTTCAGTTCAGTTTTGAACCTCTATAATCAGTCATAAACATTTAGAATTGATATGTCCTCTTCATTAATAACATGAATGTCCCCTTATTCTGTTATATTATTTCCTCTGTCTACTTGGTCTATTATACAACCATTCCTACTTTGTTTTGATTAATGTTACCATGGTATATTGTTATTTCTATCCATCTATTGTTATCCTACATATGTCTATTTAAGAGAATTTCTTATAGGCAACACATAGTTGAATCTGTCTCTTTAAAACCCAATGTAATGATTTTTAATTTTAATTGGATATTTAGGTCATTTATATTTAATATGATATTTTATCTGTTTGGGCTTAAATCTACAAAGTAGTTATGTATTTTCTTTTTGTCTATATACTTTTTGTTCCCTTTTTTTCTCTCCACCTCCCCCATTCCTTTTGGAGTAGTTGAATACTTTGAGGAGTCCATGTTAACTAATTTTTGCTTTATTTTAGTTGCTGCTTTAGGGTTATGACATAGACTTGTAACTTACCAAAGTTTACCTTTAGGGAATATTATACCACTTGAAGTGTAATGTAAAAACCTTACAACTTTTTTCTCTTTATCACTTATAATAAGCAGCTTGATTATGATGTGTCTTGGGTCTTGCTTTTACATTTCATTAGCTAAGAATGGAGCAGTATAGTCTAGGAGAAATTTTGCTCAACTGGGAAGGCAAAAAAAGCCTTCTGAATATTCTCCCTCTTTTCCTTTTTTGTTTTAAGATTTATTTATTTATGCATACAAGAACTTGGGTACAGGCCAGAGATGGAGGGGGGCGGGTAAGAGAATCCACTAGAGACATAGGGGGAAACAGAACAGGCAGACAGACTGAAGTACACTGCTGAGGGGAGCAGCGGGCGAGGCAGGAGAGGTCTGCTGCGCCAAGTGGGTCCCCTCCCTGGCCAGAGGCAGGGATCGAACTCATGCTGTAGTGTCTGCAGTTTGCTTTATAGTGTGTTGCTTAACCCACTGCGCCACCAGGAAGGGCCCCTCCCTACTTTCCTTTAAGTTAAAAAACATTCCACTCTCCCTGTGGGAACAGAAACTATTGCCAGATTTATGTGAGCTCAGGTATACATTCCCTCTAATCTCTTTATGTGTTTCTTTCCTGGGTCTTGGGTAGCTTCCCATATACCAGTCAGTACTTAACTAAATATGCAATATAACCTCGACAGATTTCTACAACTCTCTGTGCAGTTCTCTCCTGTTCTAAGAATACTAGATACTTCAGCCTAGCCAAACTCCAAGCTTCATCTCTTTTACTGGATTGCACAGCCTCCTACAATATGTACTGGCAATGAGCCAGGGCAATTGTAGGACTCACTTAATTTGTTTTGTGTTTCTTGGGGTTCACTATCCTTAAACCCTTGCTATTAAATACTGTGAAAACCAACATATCATATAATTGTTCCATTTATTTGTTGCAAATGGAAGGGGGATACATCTGGGGCTTGCATTTTTTTGTAGGCCTTTAAAACTCCATAAGAGTGCCCACATAATACTTGGAATAAAGACTTGACTATTATTTCTCCTTTAGTATAATCAACCTGTAGAAAATGACAGGAACAAATCTAGTTTAAGTGAGATTAGTACAAATGTCCAATATACACATGCCCAAGAAAATTCCAACTTACTGTCTTATCACCAAAACCACTACCTGTTTCTCAAATGGTCTTTAACAATCATTCCCAGTATAGTACTCCTCAAAAGTTAAATGAACAGGTTAGAAACAGGACCTCTCTCTCCCACCCCCGACCTGCCCATGGGTAGGAGAGTATTTATGCACACCTGAGAGTGAGCTTACTCTTTATATGCAACACAAAATGAGAGAAAATGATTGGCAATCAGCTGACACTAGACTAGAACTTTCAACATCCTGTATTAGTCTAAAGTGAACCTAAGTCTTTCCAAAACTGTACTATCTTGTAATTAGAATATAAGGTTTGAGCATTTATATTTACAATGCCTGTAAGCCCTCAGAAGAAGCAAATGAACTGAGGCTGACCTTGATCACTGACTCAGATCCTGCAGCACAGGGCAGGACCTGCTCCCTCTCTCACATTTGCCAACCTTTGCTACAGCAGTAATCAATTTGCTGTCTTGATCTCCCAAGCATATCATACATTTTTTGATCCATCATTAAGCCTCAAACTTGTGGCCTAATTAAATTACTGACAAAAGACACTTTGGAATTCTAAACTTGCCAAGGGAAAAATTAGAGATAAATATTGGAATAGGGTGAGAAAATTCCGATGCAATCAATCTCCATGCGTTCATTAATAATGCGATGTCACTGTTCAAAGTAATTTTTTTTTACAAAAAAATGATGTTACACCATTTTTGCAGCATAAGAGTAAAGTTCAGCTGCAACCTGTAGGAGAAGTGAGAAAAGAGAGGTTCAAGGGACAAGGCAATCAATGTTCCATGAGAGGTGAGAACAGATATACAGCTGGCATTTAAGAGTCGCCAAGAAGACCTTCCAGAGTCCAGAGGTAACAAAAGAGAAAGAATGGCGAGACAGGGGAAATGCCTAGCATCGCAGACAGGAAGGAGGGACCTGATCAGAAACAAAAGTCTCAACTGCCCAACAAATGCAATAGATTAATATTGAGTTTTGTCAATGGGCATAAATTCAGTTGTTTACAGTGACTTATAAAACTCAATGGGAAAACCAAATAATTTCTAGAGTCTAGTGATAGACAGTGCTATAGTATACCAAAAAGCAAAGAAAACCTAATTAGAACAAACAAGAAGCAGGTTATCACAGCTAGGCAAAACTCCATGTAAAAGTAAAATAGGCAGGAGGGAAAAAAATGAGGTTAGAAAGAGTGAAGGAAAATGGGAATTCATTGTATAGCACTAAAGACAGAGAGTAAATAGAAGCACTTTGCCCAGAATACCCTTTAAAACAGTGGGTTCCATTCAAATGCACCTTCCTAAGAGAAGCTATGGCAACATCTTCCGGTATAAATTTAGACCTATATATTAACTATGCTGAAATTTACCTTCTTTTAAGGTGGCAGGACTAGATGAAGACTCCAGCAGGGTCAAAATGTGCTGTGAAGGAACTCTAGGTCCTTGCTTGTTGAAAACCTGTGTAAAGGAGTTTGTGGGAAAGATGTTTTGTTTTATAAAGATGAACAGGAACTGAGCAGGGGCATCTCCTAAACTAGCAAAAATGAGGGAAATTTTATCATGAAATATAGGTTGCTGTGTTCACTGAGCGTCAAAGTAACAATCACTTATTTTAGACATGATCACCAGCACCCCAAAGACTGAGGCAGGATCGTGTGCAAAGAACCAGTATTTGGTTTATAGATGCCCAGTTCTGGTGCACTGCAAGTACACTGAAATTACTTAATACCACTAACCCCATCTTAATCAATAAAATATATAATTCCTGCTGCAATTCTTTCAAAGATTAAGGCAAAATAAGTTTAAATTCCTTAAAAATCAGATTAAAAGTTTTTAATTGAATAAAAGCCCTCAGGGCATGATACTACAGAAGTAGGTGGTCATGGTGGGCAGTAAGGGTAAGATATTTTGGGGAAAGCATCTGGGTTCTTGGGTGAGTTTGTTTTAACTCAGTATGATGCCAAGGCTTCCTCTGAAACAGGTAGCTGAAGAAACTACAGAACTAGAAAGAGCAGAGAAAGGAGTAAGAATCCATCAGGCAAACAATGTCCAGAAATGTATCCTCCCAGGCAGGTCTACAGCTCTGCTTCTTTGACCACATCTCCACAGAGAAGCCACTAGGAGTCACCAACTTAAGGCTGGAATGCCTACAGTGGGGGCTGGTTGGTTAGGTTTTCTTATAATGCAAATGTAGTTAGCCAGGAAGTAACATGTTGGGGTTAACAGAACATACTTATTAATAGAGGTATCAAGATTATCACAGACAGATACCAACTGACAAGGAGTGGAAAATTCTGAAGCATACTTCATACATATACTGTAATCAATATTACTTAATATTTCTCAGATGATTTGTAGATAGCTCAATATCTTGTCACTCAGAATCACTAAACACTTGATTCCACGGATTTTTTCTTGCATTCCCAAGGGCATTATAAATTTCTCAGTACCTATGTTTCTCAAAATAAAAAAAAGCCACACTTTTATCATTGATTTCAGTACCTAACAATAAGGTTACTTCAATTATCCTTTGGTTTCTTTGAATTTTGGGGGGTTGTTTCATTGACTTCTGAATAAATGGAATATTACCACTTCTTAATCTATTCCAGAAAAGACTCTAGAATGAAATCTAAACAATCTGGGTAGCAGCGCATTTGGAACAATGTATTACAGCCATGTCTTCAAACCCAAGATATCTCCTGCAAAGTGTTAAGAGAAAAGAACCATTCCATCTCCGGATAGTTGGGAAGAGTTAAGATTGATTAACTTTGTAGAAGATATGTCTCATGCAATAATGTTTCTCAGCTGTGCTACAGTTTTTCACTCATAAAATAGTATCAATAACTTTTACTCTGGTAAATCCGTATTAGGTATTTACTATTGTATTGTACAACAGGCATTCAACCAAAAGGTACTGAAGGAATATGAACAGAATGTCACCCTGACCTTTCATGATTAAACCACACAGAACTATGTGTAAAAGTTTGAACTTTCATCTGGATAAAGAGATTCACCTATATAATTTTTGAAGGAAAAAAATCTAACATGACATTGATGGTTTTGGTTGTCTCCAGCACTAAGAAAAGGCAGAGCACTAGGAATGTCCGACTCTCTTCTTTCTCCTATGCCACTGGTCTTGGATCCTCAGGTTCCAACCTTGGCTAGAGATGTAGCTCCTCCCCAAGGACAGGACTGACAGGGAATCACTTTCATAAACAGAAATATCACCCTGAACCGGTTTACTTATTATTTTTGTTTTCAACAACAAAAAGCTGAAAACTGCAAAAAGCTATCAGAGAAGTCTGCTAAAATAAATGCAGAGTCCAAAAAAATCAGTGAACCATACCAATAAGGTTTATTACTGGGATCATCTTGGTCATACTGCTTTACCACAGGCTGCAGCATGGGAAAAGGTAATGAGGAATGCTGTCAGGACATCATCAAATAAAATAAGGGGAGTGTAATCTGTCCCTTCTCTGTAGCCATATAATATTAGAAAATTCCTCTCTGGAAACAAGTGCATAGAAAACATTTATTTCTCGGAATAAAAAGAAACCCAACTGTCAGAAACACTTCCACCATACCATTCTGAGCGCTTCCTAATGAAGTGATTCTCTAGCCAACCCCAATCTATGGAGAATCAGAATTTTCACGGGCTATCCCCTTCTTATGTGACCTATATATGTTCCTGTAAGAACAGAGGTTCCAGAAACATTGTCGTCACTGTCTGTGTACTCATCCCGGATATTTCCCATTGAGAGATCTCTAATTTTACCATGACAAACAGTATAGGACCAGGATACATAGATTTGGAATAGAAAAATCATCCATATGCACATTATACTTCGTTATATCCAGCAAATCTATAACCAACCTGTAAATGTCAATCAGCTTGACATTTATCTATTAAACACAAATTTAGGTGTCTTTAGTAGAAGGAATTCAGTTGAGCTAAGGCACTCACTTTCTGCCCATCCCAGGACATCTCCTCATCTTTGTCTAACAATCATGTTTGTAAAGACAGAGAAGGCAGTACCGATACATTTCCAGAATAAGCTACTAGTTAAATATCAGCTGAGGAGAATGAGTTCATCCAACCAAACAGGAACTCAGGCACCATGAAAGTGGATGTGTGGAGGCCGATGTGTGTGTCGGAGGGAAAGGGCAGATGACTACCCTCAAGCAGCAACAACCCTTGCCCTCAGCTGACATCACCTTTCCAGATGGCTTCCTCCATCAGGACTAGATTGTTTAAAGTGAATACATTGTCTGTTTTTTTCATTCAGAAGTTGTACAGGGAGGGACATGATAAAAAAAAAAAGAAAACTGAAAAGTCAACATATCGTTATGATTCATGATCGATCAACTATTACATAAACCTATAGGCACATTTTGTGCCTCTGCCTTGTTTTAATGACTTGAAAAAATCCCATGCTCTGTAATCATGAAATAAAGACAAGTGAGTTAAATTAAGTGCAACAAGTAGACCTTGTAACACGACCAAAATCCATCCCAGGCTTTTTCTAAATTTCAAGGGCATCAAAGTCCTCTTTAGCAATATTTGATAAGAAATGTTTAACACTTTTCATAGATTTCCTGTAATATCACATTTATAACAAAATGTGAATTTCCTAGGCAGCTAAACCAAAATGTTACATATTGCTGGTAGATTACAACCCTTGCTACAGAAATACAGTATACTAAAAATGAAGTAACTTTTCCATTTAATGTGGTTATAAGCTTCCTGCTAGGCAGCAACCTAATTGAGACTTTTGATGTTAGCTTTTCCAAGACATGCTATCCTTCATCATCTGTAGAGTATTTTAACTATAGATCTCTTGCAGTCTTCCCAAAGTTGACAGAGGGAAGGGGGTTGGGGTGGGAGGAAGAAGGCCACTTTATCAAAGTCAGTGGAAATACAAGGTATTAATTATGTTAAATGAAGAAATATGGGCATTTGGTTACATTTGTGGGTCAGAAATATCTTAATCTGTCGCTGCCAGCCAGCTGCCTCTCCCTGAACCCCCCTGCATTTATATCAGTTGCAGGAACACATCAAAGCTTCAAAAGTGAGGAAAGCAGCCACCAATAAGGCCTCTCCCCTCTCCCCCACCAAGATCACCGTTTTAACTAGAGCAACCACAGTGTTAGTCACCACAATCAGTAATAAGGCCAAGACCTTTTTTCATATTTTGGAAGTAGAGATGTTAGAAAAATGGGTAAACCCTCAGCCCAATTATAAAAAGAAAGAAACAAACAAAGAAGAGGTCCCAGTGAATGCAAATAAAACTTTTGTGAAATTCAGAAAGCAAAACAAATGGCATGTATGCCACTGCTCCCAGTCAAAGCAGAGTTGGCTTACACAGTTGCAGCTGACTTCTAAGCTTTGCTAAGTCGGCCAAGCACTCTGTCCAGAAACAGAGTTGCAGGGAGGGGGAAAATAAAGCTCTCAGCCTCCATACCCAAACACATTTCATTTAAAAAAAAAAAAATGCTTGGAAACTGGATATTAACAGTCAAGGAAGCCAACAGCAATTATGTAAATGTAACATGTTCCCTACGTGATCTAGGAAGGAACTCCTTTCTAGAAGTAACTTCTAGTAACATTTGAAAAATGTGCTCATATTATTTTATAGTTTTCCTGAACAGGGAATCAGATAATCCTTTGAGAAGTCAGGTCTCGCTAATGTGCAAAAATTGTGCAAAAGTGAAACAGCAACCACAGTGCTTTTGTATTATAAAAAGCAAAAACTTTTGGTGAATTGTACTTCTCTGCATTTAATGTATGCTTTTTAATTTAGTAGCATGTAAAGCTTTTAGACAAGTATATTTATGGATGGTAATATTTTGAATATATATATTTATTTAAATCAAAGACAACCCACTATCATGATTTTCTTCTGATTTAATCACAGAAAAGTCTAAAAGAAAGTAACTTAGTTAGGGGCACTGATTAAAACAAATAAATTCTTTACCTGTAATATCCCAGCCCATCAGAACTTATCTGTTCCTGGATTGGGTACTGAATGATTTTTACAGGAATTTATCGGAATAAGGCACAAATAAACCATGCTTGTCTTGAACCTTAAATTACATGGCAGAGAGTGAGTAGGGGATCTTGGGTAAAATTACAACAAACAAACAAAACACAATAACTGACCCACAGGACTCCCAGTAAAAGACAAAGGCCCTCCCATTCCCTGCCTCTGAAAAGAAACAGAATGAAGTCCAAGGCCTTTTCACCAGCTCACTCATTCCTACCTGTCTCAACTGTGCTTTACCACAGTTCTCCCACCTCCTTGAGGTTAAAAATACACAGAATTCCTATATCAAGATATGGATGACAGTGTCTGCCTGTCCTTTTTCCAATCTTAACTAAAAAAAAATCAACACATCATGAGTCAGGCTGACAACTGATTTTAAGTCAGAAATAAAAGGATTTTATCAAATAAAATGAGAAATGTTCACCTGCAATACCCTCACAATTTTTTTTGTTCATTTCACAAACTACGTGTTTGAATAAAGATGTAGAGATGAGATATTTTACTTTTATTAATAGTTTATTTTTGTTAGAGGTAACAGCTACGACCACAAGAAACTAAAATTCCTACTAAACAAAATCTCTCCAGGCTGACACTGGGTATTCCTTCTCTGGTATTAAACCATAGCAAGATTCAATTTTGAAAATAAGCAGAAGTAAACATATTGATTTTCTGTTCCTATGTGTAATTCTTATTGAGTAAGCTGAAGCAAACAAACAAACAAAATCCCTAGCGAGACAGTGAAGACCGTGATTCTAAGGCTTTAAAGAAGAAAATTTATGAATACATATGGATTCATAAGTTTGTGCTTTAAATGAAAAAATATATATGGTTACATATATTTTGATTTGTTGATGTTAAGTTGCATCAAGAAAATATCCAAGTTGATATATAAATAATTTCCCTTTTTATAAACACAAGGAAATACATTCTGAGCAAAAAACATGTGAACTTCATATCAAATTTCTGAGCTTTAAGCAAATTGGTTATTTGCTAATCTTTGTATTTGTTAGTATTTTAAATATATATATATGACCTTTCTTTCAAACAAACGTAATCAGACTAGTCTGGCTTTTACACTGAGGTCTAAATAGAATTCCTTCACTGTAGCTTCTTTGCAACCTACGTACTGGTTCTGTCTTCCTTTAGGCAAGTTATCAGTTATCACTGAACCCGCTATTTATACAACTTGAATTTCATTGTGAAAAGATGAGTGTTGAGTTGTTAAAAAATCTAGATGAAGAAAGCCTGCTATTTGCTGCAATATTAAAAGCAATCTGTATGATCTCAGTTAAGGATTCACTACCAAAATTCCCAACAGCTACATAAATTAAGTAAAATACATTGGAAAAAAAGTACCAGCCTTGTAAGTCTAACTTGATTTTTAAAATGACTCAGATTTAGTTTAACTACATGAAAGCAGCCGATGTTATAGTAACACAAAGGCCAGCCACAAAAAGTCACGCATATTTTCTAGCACTCTTTCTAAAAAATGGCTGAAATGTTTGAAAAACTTGGCATTAAGGTACAGGTACTAACTTTATAAGAGATTTGATGGGTGATGTAAAGAATAAGAAATCATCTCCCGGATGTTGGAAGGATAAGAAAATAAATCTCATAAATGTCAAAAAATTATCTGAGTATAAACAACACATTAAATAAAGGCTGAAACTGACTAGCATGTTACAATATTAGTGCTAATGGCTCATCATAGTTATGTTTGCATGTTTAACAGACCCCACTTTTAAAAAAAGAAATAGACTGCAAGAAGGAGAAGCCTATGAAAACTAACGTCATGCATGGTAAGGATGGAGATAGAAGAAATGTCAAATCAGCCAGAAATATACATAGCAGTTTCCAACACTGGGTCAGGAAATAAGGTAGTTAGAGAAAAGTTGCAATCTAAAGAGAAAACACTTTTAGGAAATGGCAAAATTAAAACAGAAGTAGATATGTAAAATAGATGAATGAAGACAAGGTCTTCCTGCACCAAGGGAGTTGTTTAGGAGAAACAGTGTCCGTTTGTGGCCAGCGATAATACTTTCCATTCAATAGAGTTTGCAGCTTGCTGATTCATATGATTGCAGGCTGGCGCCCTGCTGGCGAGCCTCTCCACTGAAATTAAATCCACTCTCTTCAGTTATAAATTATAATGCTCTATAAACAACACTCCCATTGGGAATGGGGAGAGAGGGAGAGAGAGAAAGAGAGGGAGAGGAGAGAGAGGGAAAAGTAGAAAAAAAGAAGAAGGGGGAGGAGGGCCAGAGCCGGAGAGGGAGAGCCGTTTCTGCATAGTCCACTCACTGTTTAATGTTCTGCTCTTCTGCAACAAACAGAGTAAGTCTTCCACCAAGACTGCTCCTGCAGTACTTCCTACTCTGTTTGATGTAGAGCCCAGAAAGTGGACAGCAATGTGAGTCTATGAGGAAAAGCACTTAGAAATCAATGAGCTTGCAAGAAGATGAAACAGATTGTATTTTTCAAAAATATTAATGAATATGTCTTTGGAGTCCCAAAGGAGAAGCAAAAGAATTTATAATCCCTGATCCTATTTGATAATCAGATTGACACATTGCAGATTTTTTGATATCCAAATCAATCAGAAATGTATTTCCCCCAAGATGCAGGGGAAAGCAGAGATAGAAAAACAAAGATAAAAGCAATCGTGCCATAAAATGACCACAAACAAGGAGTCCAGAGCAAGTTCAAGGATCTGATCACTCATGGCACCCAGAAATAAACCACATTTATTTCTTATGAATAACTATTTCAGAACACAACGCTGTATTTATTGGAACATGGCCCCTCCAACTGTTTACTATTGAGGAGATCTTTTGTTTTCTTCCCCTAGAAAGATGGTTTTAAGATAAAAGAAAGAGAATATTCAGTTTTGTTAATGAGTTAAAAATAACACACAAAAGAGTCCATCTGTATGCATCAGTTCAGGGTATTAAAATCCGTAATTCAGATTTCCTTTGTGTTTGGGAGTCTTTCTTAGAAGTGATTTATGTGCCCAAAGTGGGGCAGAAACAACTATTGTCATAAGCCAATTAGTATTCTCAAGAATCACATTCATAGGTTATCCATCAATTACAAAAGGACACTCTTTTGCGGAAAAAAAGAGACACCTTTGAAATTTCTTACTAAATGATAAACCTGGACGTAAAGACATGAGGGGAGATAGGAACTAGAGGTGAGAGAAGCGTAGGGAAGAAGTGAGATGCAAGCCTGCTTAGACCTAAATTTGAATGGAGGTTGGAAAAGAAGCAAAAGCCGGGATGTATTTCAGGTAAGGAAAACAGAATCCCCCACAAACCACAGACATCCACTCCTCTGTCTGATTTTGGCAGACAAAACGTTGCTCAAATTTTCCTCCCAAAGAAGTTAGAAAACTGTTTTCTACTTAAAATCACAGAATGAAGAGGCAAAGGAAAGGAGACTGAGATTCTAGTTTTAGAGCTGAAGTAATTTTATCAGGCTAACTTCCAAACCCTGAAAAAAAAAAAACTTTAACATTAAAACACTGACCCAAACCTTAACAGGAGAATTGTGTTTAGTAACAACTCAGATTTTACTAAAAAAAAAAAGTCTGTCTGGTCTGGCTGGCTGTCTCTCTCTGCTTTTGGTTGTGGTGCATACCAAGTAAATTATTTGCTGATAGGTGAATCTCAGCAAATGCTTTTTTCCCCTTTGAATGCCTGGTGAGCTTGTTGGGAAAAGTCATTTAAGTCACTTAAAAACAATCCCATGAAAAGTAAAACTCAATTCTGAAATAAGAGTCTAACTTAGAGCTTAAAAATAAATTAAATAAAGGAAACATTAAAAGATAAATGGAGCAGGATGCTCTGTGGCTGAGGTAATCTGAGTGGAAAGGGAAGGAGGGTTACGTTAATAAATGATTAAAAGGCCTTAACAAGGCCCTATCAGGTTGACCAGGAAAGCATTCTTCTCCTCGGCTCCTCCTCGAGACCACCTTTTTTACATTTGTTCTCAATGCTGATCAATATGGTTTTCATTTGCTGATTTCCATAATGCCACATGTGATCTGCCCGTCTGACATAATGAAGCCACAGAGAGCTGAAGTCATTTGAACATTCTCGCTTGCATGACTGTCGCCAGTTCACCAAACGCCTGTTATCTGAAAGCCAACATTTTTCTTTTGCTTATTGACAAATACCAGAGGTGTTTGCCCCCAGACAGATGTAAAAACTCAGCTTTGGGTGGCAAATTTAAATGAAGGTTCAAGTTAAATATTACACATTCTTTGTAGGTTTTTTAAAGCCACCACAGTGAACTTGTACTTTACGTCTGATTAAAGAGAGAGATATAAGGGTTAAGTGTTAATTGTGCATTTCTGAACACAAGTGCTCAATTCTGTTAAGGGAATCAATGATAAAGCACAAATAATTTATGACGTGCTCACAACATATTTATTTATTGTTTTCTTCAAGTTTTTTTATAAATATATCAATTTAGTTGACCTACTACTATTTGTCTTTGGTATCAAATTAAGTTGATTAATTATTTACTCTGTCAAGTTTCTTTAATCCATCCATTAGGGATTAAATTTTCATCATATATAATCTGAGTATACATTTTTTCACTGTACACTAAACCGGCATAAACCTTCCACAGTGCCTGAAATTCCTCATGGAAATGTCTCTGTGTTGTTTTGTGACCACTTTTCCACACTTGAACGACAATTACATGGAAAAGTGCAGAGAGGAGTTTATTTCTTTTGTCTTTTGAAAGCAAAGACAAAAATATTACATTCAATCTAAACACAGCTTCAGATTTACATTTGCAACATAAACTTACATTTAGTACTTGTACCTTCTCATGAAGTACATTTTACTCCTTTTACATACAACACATTAAATAATATACGGGTGATTAACTGAAGTCATATTTAGTTTCAAGAATGTGAAAGTCTATGGTGGCAGTTTTGTTCTAGAACTCTGAAAACAAAAAAAAAAAAATCTTGCTCCTCAAATCTTCCTCTCTCCAAAAAAGGTGACTGAGTCATGGCTGTCAGTGCCACATATTGTAAATATCTCCAAATATTACATTTGCCCCAACTCTCAGTTGATAATCTCTGCTTTATGACTTGTTTTCTTTTCCCCTTTTCCTCCATCACCTAACTTCCTCCCTCCTTTCTCTCTCCTTTGCTGGTCACCCAGCAAGTGGTACAGATGACTCAAAACAAAACTGGAGGAAGGCTGTGTGGCCAATGTCTGAAGGCAGAACAATGTTCTTCAGGAGAACAAAGTGGTCCTCCAGGATGAGCACGATACCTGCGACTCAGCCCTTCCTTCCTTTCTCTAAAAGAATGATTTGTTGTATGTTTATTCTCCTTTCTCATAATTCTGTTCTGAACAGTGAAAGGATACTAAATGATGAAACCTTTCAACTGTCTAGCTTCAGAACACAGATCATTGCTTTTTGTTGCCGTTGGAGGCAGTGGATGGATTCCTTTGGAAAACAGTAGCAGATTCTACTGACAAACGGGAAAACAGACGTTCAGACCTCACTCAATCACTAAAGCATCTTATAGATGCTGTTGAGCTTTGATATAGAACTCGGTAATGGTGGACTGGAAGTATATGAGGAACTCTTCTCTAGGGTTTTGAGATTTTTGGGATCATGATAAAAGTGCAGGATAAAGAACACGGTCTGCCTAATAGTAGCTACTTTCTCTTATAAATTCCAAATTAAGCAAATAGGTCATGTTGCATCACATCGGTTAGTGATATCATTTCTTTTAAGCACACAGTCACTCGTTTCTTCTGAGGGCATAGTAAAAATGATAACATAGCACGAGAGAAAAAAGATAACAGTGCCTGCATATGTATCAGGCAGAAAGGCAGGCATGTGTTCTCAAAGTCCAGTGCAACTGGTGCAGACCCTCCTACAGGACACTTACATGTTGCTTCACTGGAACCATAATCAACACACACACACACACACACACACACACCCCGAGAGCGAGAGGCCAGATTAGTATTCTCCTACATCATGACATCACGGTAACAATAGGTTAGGTGGAAAGATTTCTCAGAAAAGATGGAATGAAAATCAGGATGGGCTTCCAAAGTGGGGTGATGATAGAGGAAGGCCAAGAAAATACCACTTCTTTATTTGCAGAAACAACAAAAAGAGAGGGTTCCATGTATGAATCACAGACAGGAGACAATTATACAGGAGCTCTAGTGAGTTCAGGATGATGATGAGATTTGTGAATCAGAATCGGATGACGGAACAAAAAATGCATAAGGAGGAAGCAGGAAAGGCATTATCTCTTGCGAGGTCCAGACATCACAAATAGAACCACCAGAAGCGATTCCCTTACAGAAAGAAATCTCTGTAAGGTGGTTTATAGATCCTCTGCCTTGGGCGGGCAAGCACACCTTTCACCACCTTGTAAAGAGAGGGATATTCATCTTTCTCTCCGA
This sequence comes from Galemys pyrenaicus, assembly GCA_019455555.1. NCBI lineage: Eukaryota > Metazoa > Chordata > Mammalia > Eulipotyphla > Talpidae > Galemys > Galemys pyrenaicus. The sequence continues at coordinate 599,915 of JAGFMF010011576.1, forward strand.
AGAGAAGTGACCTGGAATCTGCAGTATTGGTATCACTGTGGTCTTTTTTTGATTGTTTGATTTTTAAACCTAACTGCAGTATTTTATTAACTTCATAATAAAATGAGACATGAGGCTTATAACTAGACCATTTGGACCTTTCTCTTATTAACCCAGTTCAAAATGCTTGCACCTCCTACTAGCAAATTCTCTGAGATCTGGGGTTGAGCTCAATGCATTCAACCTCAACACAGTCTTCTTTGTAGTTTTAGCCTTTTCTGAAAAATTGACTCAATCTGCCCACTGTAGCCACTCTGCTTCCTGTCAGAACACTCCTTTTCATGGGCATACAGAGAATCCGTGCCCATCTTCTTCTGTGTCACATGACTGGGTGCGTGCTGGCCACACATTTTACACAAAGTTCAGCGAGTTTCAGGATGTTCACTGTGTTTGCAAGAGCGCGGTCAGCAGCAAAGCCAGGGTTGCTCTCTAATACCTTTGACCCACAGTACTTGCAGGATTGCCTGAAATAAAGCAGTGATTCCAAACAAGGATGCTGAAGGATGGGGAGATCTATTGACAAAAGCATTAAAAGGATTGGCAAAGTTCTCAATGTGTATTATCTGAAAGTAGTGGTAGTAAAATTAGGGAAGGAGGCAATACGAGAGGACATAGGAGTTGTGGTCATCACAGCCTGAAGTGACAAGTTGGGGGTGTAGGTGAAATCCCCTAGTCTAGATATGGCGACACAGAGGTAGGTGGCTCAAGAATGTTATCGTGAAGATTCACTCCCCCTTATCTGGAATCCCATGGAGCTCCGAAAGCGAAAGAAGGTTTGAAGGAGGGTAGAAACCATCATGCGTAACACAAGGATTTATGGTCAAGTTTAGCAAGTGAGAAATGAAATGATGGGCTAAGTACTTTATTAGTAATGATAAGGTCAGGGCCAGGTCAGGATGGTTTAGACAGATGAGCCCTGTCACACAATCTTCGTGGCAGTCTGGATGGTGTAAGACATTTAACACACAGCCTCAGTTTCCAAACCTTAAAAGATCAGCAAACAAATCTAATTGTTAATAGTCCTACAAAAGCAATTCACTTCGAAGTGTGATCAATTAGGATGAATTAAGAAGGAGTGGAGAAACACAGCCACTGAAAACATAAAAAGAGAACCCCATGAGTTCCTGCTTCTTACCGGGAGCAGAATGTCTATTTCTAGACCAGGTAGGGCTCGATCACATATCTTGTAGGACTGTTCCCATTTTTGAGCCCTCGTGGGTGGTGGTTATTATTTTTAATGTATTCTTACTTCAATAAGTCATAAATAAGCTTCCCTATTCAAATGACCACAATAAATGATGAGAAATAGCACACTGACCCATAAGCAGCCAAGACCCAGAAGGCAACACTTAAAACATAAACTGCCAACAGCAACCTGATCGGGTTTCATAAATCAGAGCAGGCAATGGCCCTAAAGAGTGGGAATGAGAGCTCCAGTAATTGCAGCCTTCTGTCTGGGAGTATACTGTAAAAATAGCCACGGTAAGCACTCCTCCTGACCAATCAATAGACTCCTATTAACCTCCTGGCCAATTACAGGATGATTGGCTAAGCAAACAAAGAATTATTGGCTGTTTAGTTGGGACTTTATTCGGTTCTCTCTTTTCCCCTGTTTCTCCTTCTGTTCCTCCTCTCCTCCCCACCCCCTTTCCTGTTAGGAGAAAAACATCTGCAAACACCTGATATTCATCTAAGTCTCTGCAGTTGTACAGTCTTGTTAAATTGTTACCACCTTTTCCACAAGCAGTTTTGGCAATTAACCTCATGGCCAGAGACTTCAAAGAAAACAACTGTTGAGTTTAACCTCTCCGAGCTACCATAGATTCTTTTATGATTTTTCCTGAAACACTTTCATCCAGAGAGGAAATATGCAGACTGATAAAATTAATGTTTATTTTAATATTTGGTTAATTTATTAAGAAGACAAATGCCTCAGACATTTGCCATAACATGCTGCACTCACTTCTCAAAGTCACCACAAAGTGAGGTTTTAGTTTAATGTACATTCCCGACACATGTGTGCTTCTCGGCTCTTCCACAAATCCTACATTTGCTGCGATGCTAGGATTTGATACATTTGACCCTCTCTTGCCCCTGTTCACAAATCTCTCATATGCTTCTCAAAACTGTTTAAAAGTTCAGAATGAAAAATGCATGTAAAATTAATGTTAAGAACCAAAGTTGCCATTAAAAATCTATTTTCATTTTATATTTTTACCCTCATAGATACACTTTTTACATTAAAAGCAAGGCTAATCCCCAACTCTCAGGAGAATAAACTACTAGCAATAAAGATCAAAATATATGACTGAACAAGCAATACAATTCTTCTTGAGTAATCTTGCGGCCTAAGTGTTGCAATGCAATTTATGCGATGTAACCAGCTTTTTACAGCTGTATATAATAATAATAATGGGCTGATCTGACCAGCTGAAGGCAGGTCTGTGGAGGTGTGTTAACTCCTTCAGGCCACAAAGTTCACTTAGAATTTTAACAAAAGTGATTAAATATTTAGTAGATCCTGAGAACTACTGATTTCTCCTCTCTCTGGCAAGGTCAGGCTCTGTAAAAGTGTCACTAATACTTATGCCACCCTTTGTGAAATTTAAAGAACTCTACGAGTGATGTAAAGTATTTTTTGCATAGCTTTTCTGGAAGACCCATGAGGTTGAAACAACAAATCTGTAGCAAAGCCAACACAGCTTTCGTTTGCTATTCCCGATCACCATTGCCTTCTCGTTATGATTGATTCTCCCCCAAAAGCCATCAGTAACTGTTCTCTGGAAGATCACACTTGACAGCACAACATGACATGCTGTGATGCTACTGCCGGCCACAGGTTTTAACCAGAGTACTTGTCTGCCAAAACCATCCCCAGCACCGTTCATCCCGGAGTCCGGGGAGAGAGGAGTGAACACAGTAGCACAAAGTTTTTGGAGTGAGATGGACCTGGGTTAGAGCCCCATTTTTGCTACTTAAATGGGCTGTGTAGAAAGTGGGCAAGTACAAATAATTATACCTATCATATAAGGATTTTGTGAGGATAAAATGGGATTGAATGCATGATGTACGAGTCACAAACTTTTACTTGGCCTGCTTAAAAATCAGGAAATATCCATAAAAATGTGAATTTCCCGTTTCTCTTGACTGAATGGAAGCTCTGGCAATGCCAAGGCTACATTTCTGCAGTGGCAGCATGGAATAAACTAGAGGCTGCAGCATTAAATGGAAGCAGTTTACTTTTGCCCCATCCCTCCAACCCCTGGCCCTCATTGCATCTAAGTTTTTGAACCCTACAGAAATAGTTTAAAACAGAATTTGGAAATCTGGCACAAAAAGTTTGGTGCATAGTTTGTACTTGATAAAAAAAGGTGGGTATTGTAAGAACTACTACACCCAAAAAATTTTGATTCCAATAATGAAGGTTTCATACATATCAATTAAATACTTTATGTGGCAAAGACTATATGAAAGCTGGGGAAAGAATAAAAACAAGTTTTGTGATTTACAAAACCAAACATGTGATTATGTTCTTTTCTATACCTTCCAAATAGAACTACTGACCTAAATGATCTAAAATTAATATAACACTTACCTTTTATAACATTTCTTCCAAACATTAGTACATATAATCTGGTATTGGTCTGTATCCCCAACACTTTGTAATAAGCACCACAAGTGTGTGTCCCTATAGCATTTTTGAAAATATAAAAATAATATGTAAATTTTAAAATATTTTAATAAAAGAAAAGAAAAAAAAACAAAAAAAATATCTCCAACTCAGAAAACTAGGGAAATGGTCAGCATGAAACAAGGAAAAAGTTGAGTTATACTGAATATTTGTTGATAAGTATTAATTTAAGAGATCTAATTTGATCTAAAACATCCGTAATCAGCAATGATGTCTATAACTTTATGTGTATGAGTATTTGCACTACTGTTTAAGTACCACCTTGCATAACACATTTTATTCACAGATAATTCAAAAGACCCACTCCAATTCGGCATGATCATACAATTTGAATTAGTGGGATCCAAAAGACTGGCTTGATTGTGCTATCACACATAATTGCATCCTTTTACTACGATGGGGACTATAACAAGGACAGAAACTGAAGAACACGCCCATGGAGGAGCACAGCCCCTCCAGCTTAGGCGTCTATCATCTTCACTTTAGTGATAGTTCTATTTTCAAAGTCATGAAAACAACCTAGAGATTTGATTAGGTCATATTAGACATCTGGACAGAGGCTGTGTGGCTAATATTCCTAAGAGATCAGTCATTTAAAACAATCTGTGTTCAAATGCAACGTTCAGTGTGACCACAACGGGTACACGCGTCCATACATGACCTTGAAAACAGAGCAGTAAGGCGCCATCTGGGAACAGAGTTCTCTACAGAGGAGCTGAGGGCCCACAAGGAAAAGAGCAGGAGTGAATTACTACCACAGAGAAGATAAAAGATAGCTTCAGATTCCAGGAGTATCTTAGAAGCTACTGCTAGGAAAGGTTTGGTGGTTTCCGCACACAAGTCACTTGGGCTGAAATTGTGAGGGAAGAAAAAAAATGAGATATGTCATGTACATGAAGTTCCAATCAAACCTAAAACTTCCTCTGCCCACTCTTGTTAAGAGGGGTATCATATTAAACAGAGCTCTCCGGAGAGAAAGGCCATTTCTGGTCATTTTCATTGCAATATTTAGCTTTCTTATTTCGATTTAATTTTTGTATTCTCTGTCAACTTAAGTAAAAGGAGGAGGGAATATCTGTGCTGAGCATTTAAGAGCAACGTTTAAAAGTAACAGTAAGTGGCACGAGGGTTTGGTGCTGTGCTGTACAGTTCAGCGAACTCCCGCACAGATCAGCAAGATGGCTGCAAATGCCTCTCTCCGTCTGTTTTTCATCTCCAAAGTCTGTGTACTCAGTAGAGTGTGAAGAGAGCCTCTCTTCTCTTCAGAACATTCTCCCAATGGTCCTGCTCCAACCCCCACTCCCGCTCCCTAGCCCCTGCAGCAGAGCACAGGAACTAGAGCAAATGCTTTTGTGAATTAAGAGATCTTGTGAGCGTAAATTTGGTCAGGCTGCTCCGTGCTGCAGGCCAGGCCCCGCTGCTGCCCCAGGATGTGAACTGTCAGTTTGCATAGCTGGTGATGAGTTGCAGAGCCATCAGCAAAGGTGAAGACGGCAGAAACAAGAAAGATTCAAGACTGGTGGAAATCATTTCACAAGGAAAATTTCAGCCATCAGTGGGAGGAAGCTTTGAAAAATGCTGCCATTTCCGAGTCAGAATGAAGGAAAAATTAAATTACTGCCGGTGAGGCGAGCCAAAGTTGCATCTCCCTCCAGGGAGAGTTTTGATAATGGTAAACATTTGACAGCTGGCCTGGAGTTGTTATCTTGTTCTAACAGTTGTTATGGTCTAAATGAATATTTCTGATAAGGAAACAGAAAGAAAATTCGAAACACTTTTATATTTTTATGTTTTAAACCTATGGTGGTGAGCCAACCAGGGTTAGAGCAATTTGTCACTGAGGACCTCAAAAAGCGGTAATGGTACTGGCCTGGGACTCTGACCAGTGATCACTATTTCAATTAATCTACATGAAGTCATTCTTTGATGTAAATCAACACTTCCAGAAACTATCTTTCACCTTTAGCTTCGTGTGCAGCTCGAAAACAATTCCTACAGCAGAAAAGGTAAAAAGATCTTTAGCTCAAAAACAAGCAAGGAGATGCTGTGTTGTTAAATAACTTGCATTTTAGCTACTGAGGACTAACAACTATAAAGTCATCTTATGTGGATGCTGCTGTTTTAGTTAGGAAATGTAAGATATAAAGAAGCCAGCATTTTAAACTCAGAAAGGAATACCCCACTGGGCACCTGGTGGTTTGGCAGTCAGTGGCAGAAGACACAAAGCGTCACATCTACATATTTCGTTATGAAGTAGTTGCTCAATTCCTATATAAAGCATAAGAAAACAAGTCTGAGTTATTGTGTGCAAAGTCCCAGGTCGTCAAGAGAGCACTGGATGTATCATGGTATCCAGACATAACAAGGAAGCTCACAAGAGATGGGAGAGAGTCCAGCTGCCTTATATGGATTTGCTGATAGCTGTGGCTTCAGAGAAAGAACTGAAGCCCTGAGAATACTCTAACCCTCTCAGTCTACTGAAAAAAGGATATCTACAGTCCTAAATTTATGCTGCCTCTGACACTCTAGAGATGGGAATTTACCACTGCGACCAAAAAATAGACACCATCGTAAAAGGCTGAGTAAGAAGGGAATCAGAAAGTGGAGCTTGATTTGCCTAAAATATGATGGGCAGAAAGTTATGGGAATCTAGAATTTAAAATTCAGAAACAAATGCATTGAGCATATACTCAACGCTATGAACTGAACATTCATAGTCTCTATCCTCAAGCACTGGTGAGGTAAACTGCCAAGATCAAGCCAGATAATCTGTACGCATCCGCTCTTCTCTGTAATGTGTATACTTTAGAATGCATCTGCAAGTATTATACTGTGACCAAAGGAAAACGTCACCTAAACTCACTCCCTAGTTTTCTTTAAAAAACGAAATCAGAAAATCTACCTTAATTCTCATATTTGTGGGACGTAAAAGAGTCATTATGTCTTTCCCTGGAGACCCTGTCCTGCCTTAATATGAAAGTATATAAATCGATATTAAAGCATGGTATTTTGAGAATGTTTCAAAGTAAGGTCAAACGGGTGTTAAAAACCCTACTAGTGAAGGCTAAAATAACAGTCTGGCTGAACAGTCTTAAGTGCAGCTGACTCCAATTACTAAGTACATCCTAGCGATTTTTTTACTAACAAGAACAATGCAAGCAAGTCTTTTGAGTTCAAAAATAATGTCAAAGAGAAGTTACTCAAAAGAGAAATTAGATAAATTATCTCAATACCGCAGCCATAGAGGCATCTGACAGTTCACCTTCAGAACTGGAGAAGTTGAGACCCTTAAGAAATAATAAAAAAAAAAGAGATAAAGGAGATTCCAAGAGGAAACAAAAGCTAGAAGAAAATACTTCTTTTGACTCTAACATCCAAGAAGATTTTGGATGAAAAAAGATATGCACAACCTAAGCATTACAAAATCATGAAAACTATGCTTTCAAATGAATACATTTTAAAAACCACTTTTAATAGAGAATTTTGTACACTGAAACAGGCAGAAAAATACAGTAAAACCCAAGCCTTCATCACAACTCAACAACCATCAAACCATGGCCAATGTCGTCCAGTCTACATTTACAGCGACTCCCCTCTTTCTGTATTATGTTGAAGCAAAGCCCAGAGGTCATCAAATCAGACACAGTACATGAAAAAACAGAGATCTTCCAAGTACTTTATTCCTGTGACTGCCGCTTTCTGCCGTCACCTGTATCACAAATCAATTTTTTTCTGATGAAAAGCTCCTGCCAACCCTCCCCCCATGTTATTACTAATTTTATTGCCACTAAGGACAGTATATGCCTCTAATTCAATAGAGAACACTTGTTAAATACAGAGAGTTTTTGTTTGTCATGAGGGCTGAAGACCTCCATATATCCTTCCCATTCTTAAAATTCTGACTGCTCTATGGAAATGGAGTAGGGGGTCAGGTCACATTATTTAGCACAATAAAAGTCATACTGGTTACGGCACATCAACTTCACTGAGATCTGGGTTTGTAATTGGCTCTTTGTGTCTTTACACAAGTTACTTAACCTCTCTGAGTCACTATCACCTCACCTCTAAAACAGGAATAATAAGATTTCACAGAACCATTAAGAAGATTGCGTGAGATCAAGTAGGTAAAGTGAACCTTCATAATAAATGCTAACTCATTTTTAAAAAATGAGGCAAGACCGTCTTCCAGGTCGTAAACATCAACAGTGAGAAGGGATGAGCACACAGGGAAAGGGAAGGAATAAAAGGGGCAGTGGGTAAAATATTCAACTAACATCTTTCAAAAACGTAGGACCTTGATATAATCATTCAGTGGAAACATGAGTGACTTGACTTGCTTGGGAATGCTGTGCCTTAAAGCACTAGCATCCTACACACAAATGTCAAGGGTTGACGCAAATAATATTTATATACTGGTGTAAAAACTAAGGGGAGAGGATGATGAAGCCTCACTTACTACCTTGTCTAAATGAACCAGCCCTGTCCCTTTGTACAGGTGAAGCAAAGAAAAGCTAAGCTGAGAAGAGGCTCGGTACTGATAATGAAAAGCAGCAGTGGCAGTGATGGGTCTCGAACTTGGCTTCATGCCTACACCATTTCAGTATCATATTTTAGGGGAAAAAAAATCAGTCAAGTGAACAAAGGGCATAAGAAGGCATGCTTTTTTCTTGCTTAACATTTATCAGGACACTTGCAGACGAGGACAAAATGTATCTTAAATCACTTACCATCAAACCACTACATTACAATCTATGGCGTGCCCAGTGTCATAGTCATTTCATAAGGAAGAGAACATGAATGTTTCTTGAGCAAATGATCTATTTATTAATTAAAAAACATAAGCTAGAAACTTTTCATGGACTTCATAATAAGTGTCCATTTCTCATTTTTGGCATTGCAGCTTTTTTGTAACTTTATAAAACCAAGCCTCAGTTGGTGTAATTACAGGGTAAATGTTTGCTTGTGAGAACCACTTAACAGTGTCTTTTCTTTAGCCTTTCCCACATCTATTCTGCCCTGATGCTAAAATAATCTTCAACACTCACTACGGAGCCACCTCAGAAACCTCTCACTCCTTGTTCCCAGTTCAACACATCCACCAGCACTATCCGCGTAGTCTGGTCCAAATCTCCTGGATCTTCTACTTGCCCTCACCTATCCTTTCCTATACATTCAAAGCAGACTCCAGTGGGTCCCCAAATTAGTCCAGTATGTGTTTATGTTGATGGCTTTGTTTTCTTGCCAGCCTGAATCAGTGTCTTCAATACCATCCATCAAAATTCTACCTATTCCTCAAATTACAGCTCAGTTGAGATTTTTTTCCAGGAAACTTTCTCTGATCAGCCCAGTTAGAACTAATCTTTCCCTCCTTTGGATTTGATCTGCTTTGTGCTATGGTCACTAGAGTGTTACTTTCATTACTTGAATTTGGAGTTTATGGAGACCAGGGAGTCTTTTTCACTTTTTTGTGTACACACGCACAGCCTCAGGCACACACACACAAACACATACACACACGTATGTAGACTGGTGACTTTTAATCACACTGAACTTGGCTGTGTATTTAAGATCTAGGAAACCATCAATAATAGCAGTTAGATTTTTTTTCTGATAAGCAGTTCACACAAGGAATCCTTTGAAAGGAATTACTTGATTAACTGACCAACTCTTTGACAGTTTGGTTCTGGCTGAGCTTACCTGATATAAGCACAAAATGCAAATGGAACAGCCAATTCTCTCTAGAGACAGTGAGTAAGAAACTGAAGAAGAAATACAAATGACTAAAAGGAAACACTAAAACCACAGCTTTGGAAACTGTGTTTGTGAACCTCTTTAGGCCAGATCACAGACATCTTAAACCTCCTCACACTTCCTTAAAAGGAACTAGTCAGGAAACAGGAGAGGGAAAAATAGCTTTCAAATTATTTTTTAAAGTCTTCCAGTTTTTTAGACGAGTTCATCTGTAACTCTAAGGAAATAATGTATTATCTTTCAGACTGCATCTATCACTTCTTGGCCTTTTGGCTAAGATCAAGAAAAGACTGCATAGCCATATTTCAAAACTTCAATAACTAGAAATAATACAAGCTAAGAGCTGGGGTAAAATATGATAAAAAATTAACAATACTCTTCAAAATTCAGTAATAGTAGAAGTCATATTTGTCTTCATTATAAATGAGTTTTTTCCCTAGATCTAACAGATTTAGTGAATACACACATAAGGGCAAAGTTATAAAATGGGCTTCAATTGAGCTTGCCAAAAAATACAGCTAATTTAGGATGGCGTTTGAAATATTTTCTCCCTTTTGAGAATGTATTGCCAATGAAAATATTACAACTTGACATTATATTTATTGTCATATTCATAATTAAAACATAACAGGTAGGCAAACACAGCAAAATATTGCATCTTCTGAATATTTACGGCAATATACCCAACGAAGAAAACTTTTGTTAGTTTACTACTGAATTTCTAAATGCAGCTGTCATTTGAACCAAGAGCCAAAAACAAATATCCTAGTAAAAAAATTCTAGAATTTCAACAGAAGAAAAGTCTTATTCCAACAATACTTTAAAAAAACATATTATGTTTATTCAGATCACATTCATTTACAACACTGTTATTAGCTTGAAGAGTATCGGATCTAATCCATAAAGATATTTCTTGTTATTAAGCTTAGGTTTTCAAAGCTCAACCTTCTAAAACTGTTCTACTCAATAGGATAGATACTAACCACACACCACTATTTTAATTTCAATTAATTAAAACTAAATTAAAATTCAGTTCTTCAGTTACTAATTATCACATCATGTCTAGAGTCTATCATTGCAGACAACTCTACTGGACAGTGGAACTGATAATGCCACTCATTGATTTTCATTTATGACAGACTGAAAATTAAAAGTGACTATCAGGCCAACTTCCATGCTTGAAGTCAGTATTTAAAAAGAAAGAGGGAAGGGGCCACGATGGGCTGTGGTAGAGGAATGTGGGTGCTCTGGAGGTGGGTGTGAGGGGGTAGCATACATCTGAAGGGGTGGGATGCTCTACCTCTGAATCATATATAGTACTGTAAACCAACATCACCACAGTAAAAAATAAATAAATATGAGAGAATGTACATTTGGCGTCACTGGCACAAAATATGACACAATCAGTTGTGCATTCTGGAGTGGGCAAAAAACACTGTGATACTGTCATGAGTAACTGCTAATGGTAAACCAAACCTGTTTATTAAAAAGCAGCTTTAGGGGCCTCCCTGGTGGTGCAGTGGGTTAAGCAATGCACTGTGAAGCAAACCGCAGCCACCGCAGCCACTGCAGCATGAGTTCGATCCCTGCTGCCAGCCAGGGAGGGGACCCACATGGCGCAGCAGACCTCTCCTGCTGTGCCCGCTGCTCCCCTCAGCAGTGTACTTCCATTGATCTGCCTGTTCTGCTCCCTGCTCTCTGCGATGAATCCTCTCACCCAGCCCCCCCACGCCTCTGGCCTGTACCCCAGTGCTTGTATGCAAAGATAAATAAATCTTTAAAAAATAAAAGCAGCTATATTGAGATATCATTAGCACACCACACACACACATCATCCATTTGAAATTTAAAATGCAATGCAAAGTAAGTTTTCAATAGATGTCAATATTTACTCAGTCCTCACTATGGGCTGATCACAGTACAAAGTTTTAGGACAATTGTTTCAAAATGAGAGCAATCTTGCCCACCACAAACTGGCAGCATTTGTAGACACTTTTAATCATCATTACGGGGTCACAGGGAGGATGGTGATGTTTGATGGACAGAAGTTGGGATGTTGTGAAACACCTCAGAGTGCACAGGGCCGCCCCTCATGGAATGACTATCCCTTCCAAAATACCAACAGTACTTAGATGAGAACTCATGTTCTAGGTTTTCAGAACTGAACACGATACAGTATCTGTGTTCCAGAAGCTTCCTGTCTGATGAAGGAATAGGAGGTGAACACAGAATGCTAGGGTTACACTTGAAAAGAGGGGATATTTAAAGCAAAATACTGGAAGACAAGTGGAAAATTTTTAGAGGTGCCCAGAAGGATAGGAGTGAGTTCACATAGAGAGAAGCAGCTTGGGAAGACACTGAGCTATGTAGAAAGCACAGTGGAAGTTGAGAACATCCTAGTAGTTCAGAATAGTTAGAGCTCAGTCTACTTATCAGCAAGAGAGTAGTGAATTGTAGTGGAAGAGAACATGGGAGCCAGACCATGAAGGTTTTGTATGCCATGCTAGGAAAGAGTTTGGACTTGATCTTATAATCAGTGGTTGCAAACATTTTCTGTAATGACCCAGATAGGAAGTATCGTAAGGCCATATGGTCTCCATTACAACTGCTAAACTCTGCTATGATGGCAAGAAAGCAGTCATAGACAATACATCAACGAGTGAACATGACTGTATTCCATTAACACTTTATTTGGGGGCCCTAAAATTTGAATTTCACATAATTTTCAGGATTAATGAAATCATCTTCATTGGCTTTATTCCCCCTACAGTTTAAAAATGTGAAAATCTTTTTTTTTTAAAGATTTATTTACTTATGCATACAAGAACTGGGGTACAGGCCAGAGGTGCAGGGTGGCAAGATGGACAGAAGTTGGGATCAAGACAGAGTGGGGAACAGAACAGGCAGATCGACTGAAATACACTGCTAAGGTGAGCAACAGGCAAAGCAGAAGAGGTCTGCCTCTCCATGTGGGTCACCTCCCTGGGCAAGGCTCAAACTTGAGCTTCAGTGGCTGTGGATAGTTTCAAAGTGTGGTGCTTAACCCCTTGTGCCACCAGGGAAACCCCTGAAAATCATTCTTAAACCATGGGCAGTACAGGCATAGGTAATAGCTTGGTAAGCCTTGAATTAGGGACCACAAGACATCAAGGTGCCAAGTTAACTGATCAGATAAAAATGAAGCAGTGAAGTAGTTTGGTGCTTGAAGTAGTGAATATCTTTTATCTACTCACTGCTAAAGAAACAAATGAATTACACCTGTATTTTCTCATAGTTTTATTTGTAATACTTACAATGAAATAGTATACTATGAATAGCCAGCTTATTTCAGGCTACTGTGGAGAAATGACTTTTACCTAATGCAGAAAGAAATTTTCTTGATAATTAGTGGGCATTTGACACTGATGTAATCTGATTAGTGCAACAAAGTCATCCTTAAATTAGCTCCCTAGTACTAATAGAATATGTCCTTGAATTAAGAGAATTAGGGCTAAGTGACAAGTGCCAACTGTTACAAAACCAACTCTGTAATAATAATCGTTTCTTACAATGAAGATATTATTGAATACCTCACAGAGTCCTTAGGACAATGAAGAAACAGAGTGTTTGACACAAAGATAGATATGCTTTCTCCATGTCAGAAAGTCCTGACATTTTCTCAAGTACAATACTTGAAGATACTGGAAACTGCGCATTTTAATGTGGGATTATTTTCAAGAAAGAAGTCTGACAACAAAAATTGAAATTGTGAAAAAAGACATCACTTTTACTAATTTTTAAGATGTCTTATTTAAAAAAATTGTTTAAGGGAAAAGTATTGAGTACTACTCTGGAGAAGCATTTCTTCAAAAACTTTGTTGCCTCATAATTCCATTTTCTTATGGTAAGAAATACAATTGTAAACTATTATAACTAATGCCATTTGAAATCTAAGCAAATGTCTTCCACATCTTTGATGAGGTTTACTTCTTATGAATTATTGTAATCTCTCTTAAGGACAATAAGCCTATGTTAAAAGTGTTATTTTGAGAATTAATTGAGCTGTTTGTAACTTAATTACAGTGTCTGGTATATAATATGTGCTTAATTGAATTAATTTGAATTGTCGCTACAATCACAGCTTGAGTTTCTCTCTAAATGTCTTACTGTGTCAGAGTTTACAAACTTTATAATACTTTGCAATATTCTGCAACCCTCCCCCGCAAATCTAGAAATTTCACAAAATGAATTAACTGATCACAGGGAGATGGTATTGGTTGGTATAAGACCAAGGGCTCTTAGCAAAAGCCAGGTTAATCCCTCAAATTCCCAATTTATAAAATGGGCCTTAAAAGAAATAATATTCATAAAATACTGAGCATAGTGACTACCATATTTTTATTTTAATAACCAGTCTATGAATGTTCATAGTTATCACTGACCTTACCCGTATTGTAAAATTATACATCTTCCATTCATCTTTTGAAGAAACGTATGTAAAATGCTCTTGTATTTATTCTGAATTTAACTGCTATCAAACCATACCGGCCAGCTAAACTGACCATACTGGACTGAAGCAGACTATTTACAATATTTTCAGGGCAGACAAATTCCCTTTCTGTGTGTGACTCCTTCCTTAGGATAGCTCCTTCAATTTCAAATCCCTTTGTATTCTTCTAGTGCTGCAAACTTGCCAACTCTGCTCCATGGATCCTGGGGATACATATGTGAAAATCATGTGCAAAATATGTCTGTGAAATATTTGTTAAAGATTACACAATAAGGAACAAATGATGCTGTTCTAGAGATTCCAGCCAGTTGTGGGCCAGTGAGCATCACAAAAAGCACCCTTCCAATTCATTTGCTTCAAAAGACTAAGGAAATAACCTATTTCCTTTTCCCTATTTTCTATCTGGTTTCTCTGATGTGTTCCCAGATACTCAAAGAAAGAGTCAGATATCCATGAAATCTTAATATGCCAGTTTGACGCCAGGAAAAATAAAGAACAGTATGCCAGTATTTAAGACCAGGAAGAATCCATCAGTACTTGAGGGGGGATTTGGTGTAGTCCTGAAAATTACTAAAAGAGTCTTTCTTCCCCAGTAAACAGGGAAGTAATGTCAAATGGCTTAAATGCGCATGTAATTCTACCATCTTGGAGCACACTCTTAAAGTCACTTTACAAACTTCGCAATTAGTTCGGCTGCCTAAACCTCCATCTGTTGCCAGATGAGATTTAGTAGTTTTGGGTCTTTCCTACATACCTTGAGCTTCACATCATTTAGCCTAGACTCAAACCTTGACATCATCTTCATAGTTGGAGAAGAATTCAGAGGGACCAGACCGCACTGGAAACTGAAGTGCAGAAGGTGTTGCCTAAGTTCTCTTCATGTGTGTTCTTTAATCTTTTAAATGATCTTTAATCTCACACATTTCTCAAAATGGCCTAATTCCAAATACTCCCTTATATCTGAAAAACATTAAATTGATACTTTTTGTGGTTGTTTATTATTGTTTGCATGGTTTGCCTTAAGATGCAGGTAAAATTCCCCAAAAAGTCATAAGGATAATGTTTAAGGCTGTTCTCATACTAATGATTTTTTATCAGCTTTATTCATCTGATTGAAGTAGATCTAATTTTTTCCTTTCACTTTGGATATTTGACAAGGCACTTTAAGTACATTGAGACTTTCTCCGCTTCATTGGATAAGAAACCACTATCCACCTCTGAAAATCAAACCAGTCAGTAGGTAAGGGCAACTGGGTTGGGGCATTTTATGAACTTTTCTTGCATTCTTGGATATTTGCCATTAGTCCATTGACAAGGCCAGAAAGTAGACTCATTCTTCTACTTCTTGTCTTCTTTCTACCTTGCCTCCTCAGGACTGAACAAAATATGTAGTACTAACTAGGAACATGTTCAATGATTGTCTCTTGTGCTCCTGAATACTTCATAGCTTCCTCGGTTTCTTTAAATCTCTCTCCTTAAATGTTCTGAATAACTTTGGGTATTGTTACTTTGACCATTTGATATAGTTGAGACCATTAAAGGTTGTGTAAGTCTGTCACAGACAATCCAGGTCCTTAACATTATTTCCAGTGGTAAGTAATTGTCTGAAAGAAAACAGAATTTTGGTTAGGTTTGAGTAGGTATTGGATTATAGTTCTCATGGCCACAGATGGTCAGGCTACCATCTTGGGGAGGATGTCCAAACTTCCCAGGTCAAGCAATGACACTTATTTGCAAAGTTCCCACCTGGATTCAAGTAAATTTAAAATGGTGTCTTTAGTTATAGACATAACACTAGATAAGAAATTTTTGACCCAGTTGGGATTAAAATTACCTAATGAATGGGATTTCATCTTTTCTACTAAGCATTCTAACTCATTAAAAAAAAAAAAAAGGAGGAAAGGTGATTATAGGCATCTAACATCAAATTTAATAAAAATCACTAGGAAAAACCTAGAAGTGTGATTTAATGATCTGAGAAATTAGGCAAAAGGGTCAAATCTGAAGAATCTTAAAATGTCTATAGGTCAAAGCATTAAAAACTTCTTTGGGGATGGAGTGGCTATAGGGTAACCTGGCGAGGAATCTGCCAGGGGTTAATTGCAACCCTGCGTGAAAAGCAGTTAACAAGTGAGAATTAGAACACCCAGGAGGAAAAGAAAAATGTTTCCAGTGCCATGAGAAATAAACAACAAAGGAGAAATATTTCCTTTGGCTACCACCACCTCCTTTTCAAAAGCTCAGAAGAGCTATGGGGAATGCCAAGGACTGGTTTTCTCTCAACTCCCTCTGAAACATTTGTCTTCATTACCACTCTTTTTAATCAGGGCTCCTTCATGAGTGTTTCTGCTCAGCCCCTAAGGGGCAGCTCTGGTCTGCGATAAATCAGAATCCACACCGCAAGTCACTAATCAGCACTCCCAGGGAAAGGAAAACAGAGAAGTGGAGACCACTATGCTGAAAAGGCCTGGGGGCCCACACGCCTCAAGGAAGAGAGGCCTTTATGCAGAAATAATAAGTTAGTGAAGGTGGATGAGGACACCAGTGTTTGGTATTTATTTTATAATCTTAAGCACAAATTGATTCCTCTTAATCACAGGAATTTGGAATACACTTTCACTTTAACAATCTCAGATAAATCATTAGTTTAACGAATTATAATTTAGAGCCCCTGGCTCCTGATTTTGGTAACTGAGTAGAAATGTAGTAAGTCTGAGGCCAAGGGAAAGGAGATAAAGTAAAAAATAAAAACAAACAAACTCAGAAACTCTCCTTACCATTTGTTTCATTGATGTCATAAAGGAATAAAACAAATCGCAAGTGAGAATTCACTAATGTCTATAATATCACTTTGCTTAAATGAAATCAGAATCTTAAAAGAATGAACACACTGAAAGTTTTTGTTCACAAGGATCTTAGAAATTATCTATGAAAAAGATTAAATAGTTGTGTTAAAGTTCAGCAAAACTGGTTAGAAGCAGATTTTACTCTAGAAACTAGGGCTTTAAACATACACAACAGCAGAGATCAGATCTGAGTCAAATACAAACAACATTTACAGGAACAAAAAGGACAGCATTAAGAGAAGAGCAGAATGTGAGCCAGGAAATATGGACTCTAGACCTTCTCCACCACGTACTGGGTTGTCTTGGCAAATCACTGAAGTATTAAGTCTCAATTTCGTTCACTGTGAAATGGGTTTCCACCTTCCATGTATTATAAAGCTGCTGTAATTACTCATAAATTCAGTAATATTTATTATAAAGAAAACATAGAAAACAGAGGATAAGTAAATAAATCTTTTAAAAAAAACACCAAAACCCAGTGCTTGTATGCGTAAGTAAATAAATCTTTAAAAAAAAAAAAAAACAGAGGAAATTCACTTTTCTAGGAAGGTAGATCCAGATTATGGCAACCATATCTAGGATTCTTGTATACAAGCTTCAATATAAAGTCACCCCTGAGAGATATAAAAACAGAGCATCGCATCAAATTAGCATGCTAGTTGACTCCATGGCACCCAAAATTTATGCCAACTATTCTAATAATAACCCTAAAACCTACTTCATATCTGTCTGCCTATGACAGCATGGCACGGAATCCAGAAGGAATTAAGAGTGAATTTAGCCCATTACATGATCCTGTATGGCAATGAAGGCCATACACCTGCCCAGAAGCCACTGCTGCCATGGCCCTTCCGACACTGATGTGTGACAATGTCACTTCACTCCAGACCTGGTCCTTACAAGGAGGAGCCCCCTCTGACACAGACACAGATTTCTTCCAAGACTAGATTCTTCCAGTTCAGTATTATTCAAATACAACTAGAAATCCTGAGGGACAGGATTAGGATCTCTCCAAGTGATAAACACTTTCAGAATCTAACCACACAAAAACCTTCTGGTTTTCCCATTTCAATCAGAAACTTTGTCTGTCACTGACTTTGGAAAGAAAAATCTCCTAAGACCTCAAGAGAATACTGACTTTATGATCTACACTCTCAACTGATTCAAGTCCCACTGAACTAAACAGGCTTGCATGTTGCCTAGCAGGTAGATGCTTACAGAGGAGATGTACAGAAAGCGTGGTGGTAATCGCCATTCAAAATATTTAGACTTTTGGTTGTAAAAGTGGGTACAATTATGGGATCCTGTAAACAGTCATAACATTGATAAAAGCAGTATATGGGGAAGAAGATTCTTTCAGAGTCAAACAAGAGAAATAGGGAGTAGGGGCGGGGACAGAGAGAGTGACGTCTGCAGGACCAATTTGGACACTGCTGCAGGGCTCCAGGCAAGAGGTAATTAAGAATCAGTTTTGTCATTATTCTGATGAATGGGGTTACTTGGGGTTGTATTGATTATATTTTTGGTATATGGGAATTCATGATAATGAGGAAATTGTACAGATTACTTTCTCATAATTAATTATGAAGACATTTTATTTGTTGACTTGTAGGGAGCCCTGGGAATTAGAATTGAAATACCTGTACAATTAAGTAAAATCAAGCATTTGAAAGACCTTTAGATTAAAAAGTATTTACAATAAATTTACAACTAGTCATATAAACTTAGCAATTTTGAATGTGGGTCTTTCTGTGAACAAATATATTATTAGAACACGTGAACAGATGCTATTAAGGCATCACCCACTGCTCTGTATTGGACCGGCCAGCTGTCTGAAGCACAGGGTAGGTGCTTCAAATAATAACAAAACAAGAATCACTCTGGACCTTGTGAGATCATTGGCAGATCTGTGGAATATAGACTGGATTTTACTTTTCTTTAAACTTTTGTGATATTTAGTGCATACTGTGAACAATGAGTAAGTGTACCTCATACAAATAAAAAATGGCTCACGTAAGCCTAGAAATGTGGCTCACAAAAAGAAATGAATCATATTGCAGCTTATGAAATATTGGCACGGGAGAACTCAGAGAAGCCCCGGGGAGCATGAGAACAAAAGGTGTCAAACAAAGGCTCAAAAACCCAGGGTGAGAAACTCGGGGTGAGCACCTCCCTAAGCACGATACTCAAGAGTTTTAACCAACATCACACACAAGAGCAGCAACCTCCTATGTTTCCAGAGTGCTTAGAGGAAAGCTGAAGCACTGGAAATTGAAAATCATCTAGAACAGCCCATCTCAGACATATTCTCATCCCTGACAAATACCCACCCACCGGCAGGTCTGGGAGACACATGGCGACCAGAGCAAGTTGTCAGAACTTATCATTATAAAATGTCCATCTTCCAAAAGCACAACCTTTGCTCGATGCAATGTTTTGCTTGGAAGACAGCTCTTTTGAGAGCTATAAAAAGGTGGTTAGAATCGATGAGGTTAGCATTTATAGTTTATGCTAACAATCACATTAAACATGTAAAGATGAATAATGATGGTGGAATGTTAAACAAATAATAACAACTATAAAATTCATTAATTAGGTTCCACTACTTCAAAGTAATTCATAATTTTTCGCAATCCTCTTTTGAGAAAAGAAAACTGCATGTAAGTTGTACGGCCCTCCTGCCTTCATTTCCTTTCTTACTCCATCCCCTCAGGTGGCTAGCCCAGTGCTACACTGCATAGGCTGCAAATAAAGTTCACAACTCATTGCCTGATCTCATGATCCTCTATCAAAACAGCACTTTTAGAAGTGTTTCCTGTCTAGTTTTGCCATCACGTGAGTGTTTCTATAGCTGGATCAGAGGCCAAATTAAATCCCTTTGCTAGAAAACTGCAGAGAGCTCAGTAGAGCCCTCTCCCCCCATGCCCCAGCCTGCTCCACCTTAGGCCTGACTCCGGAAGTGACTTAGGAAGCACTCTAATAGTTACCAAATTTTTTGGGAACTGATTTAACTTTTCTGGGCTAAACATGTGTCTAGGAGAGACTGCCTCACTAATCATCACTTGACCTTGCGACAAACCAAAAGTTGCTGACCCTTTTTTTCCTTACAAAAAGCCAACTTTTACCAGCTAGCACAATGATGTAAATGCAAAATCATGTTGTGAGATGCCTGCAAACATGCTGATTTCCAGATGTTTGACAAGACAGTGCAAAAACTCCAAAAAGACGGTGAACAGTTACTGTCACAAACTCTGCTGGGTTACTTGCTTTCTGGGGATCTTACACAGCTGTCAAACCATTTAAAACAGAAAAGAAGTAAAGGGATCTCTATCACTTGTCAAATTCTAATCCATCAACTGAGGGAGAAAATAGCTCTGTTCTTAAAAAAAAAGGGAAATTTCTAAATATATTATTATTACTATATCCAGAAATAACACTAATGTGATTTGCATGAACATATATTGACTCTTACCCCACACGTCAAGAAGCTTGTACACCAGTCAGACAAGATATGAATCTTGAGCAAAGGTTTGCACATTTTGCTAAATATGCTCTTTGTATATCATCCATAGATAAAATCTAATTGAAGTCAAAATGTAATATTGCTCAGACTGTCTGAGCTGCTCGGGCTGCTCTTTCATGTGCTCATCCTTGACTCACGCTGTTCCTGGTGGAAGGCTTCCAACAAAAACCAGATTTAGTTGTCAGATTTACAGTATCAAGGAATCTCTAAAATGAATGGGTTCTTTAAAAGAAAAGCCAAACTTTGGGTAATTACATTCATAGTCCTTAATAAGATTTTCAGAGCTCAATGGGAATTGCGGTGTTTCTTTCCTGAATATCATCTCTGGAGCCACGTGACTGCAGGACAGACGCCGCCTTCACAGGGACACAGAACTATGAAGACTCTCTTCAGCAAAATGGTAGCTTCATGTGTAAATGTCCTAAGATTTCTTTTTTATGCAGCTAGAAGCAATAGGTACATCACATACACATATTTGCACACACTTATGTGTATCACCCTCTTCACTTTTTTTGAATTTCCTCGACACAGAAAGAAGGAAAATAAAGATTGAGAACATCTCAGGGACATTGGCAAACATATAATTGACCAGTGATGGTAGACATCAGTGCAGTACAGCAATATTTGATTCTTTCCCATCTCTGAGCAATTGTACTTCCCCATTCTTTAAAAGTTCCACTCCAGGGGTTAACAAAGGGACTGCCTCTGATACTGGAAATGTTTTCTATTTTGTGTTGTTCAATATGGAAGGTTTGTGATGTGGCTAGTAGAACTGAATACCTGAAATACACATTTTACCTAATGTGCATTAACTTAAATTTATATAACCCAATGTAGCCAGCAGCTATTGTCTCAGACAACACAACTGACTCATGGGTTGTGAGCAGAAATAACTAGTGTGAAACCAAAATGTCCTCATTCCCCTGCCCTGGTCACTTGCATATGATTGTATGATGAAATCTCAGATTGCCTCATCTCTGTGGAGATAGAATGAGCAGAGTCTTCTGCAAACTGTGGTGGACAGTAATTTAGCCAGAAAAGTTACAACCTGCACAAGAAAGAAAATAAAGCAAATGTTGATGATACTAAAAAAAATTTATGGATCAAATATTGTCCCCCAAAACTGAAGAAGCTCCCACTTAATGTGTGCAATGGTGGTAGAATATGAGGGGTAATTATAACTGCTGAGGCAAACAAAAACTACTCTCTACAGTTGCTATACAATGTAAAACTTTAGTGTGTAAATGATAAAAGGCGGATAACTAGGGCATGAAATTCTTCCTTGGGAAAAAAAAAAAACTTGAAAAAGAAACCTTATTGCCATGTAAGACATTCCTGTAGTCATAGTAATTAAGACATGTTTGTCAGTGATAGTTTTCCCACCAAGAGAAAAGACCTAGACGTGAAAGAGTTAAAAAAGACCAAAATTAGACACAGTTCATGTTAAAGGTTAGAAGAATAATCAGTCATTTGAAAAACACTACATAAACATTTTTCCGGATGCAATTTTCAGTCCAAGGATACATTTCCCAGTAGAAATCAGCAGCTAAAAAGGAAATCATTTCGTCTCCATAAGTGCCAAATTGTATCCTGATTTTTCCTGGTCTGGCTCAACTTTCAAAACTAGTGGTTCAACTTCTGCAATCTTTCACCCAATGACTATGTAAACACATCTTTATAAAACAGACCTAATCCTTGGGTGGGCCAATTTATGTTGGATTATGAAAATACTTAAAATACAAAATCGTATAATGACTGTTGTCCTTTGGTTATTCACTAAAAAGGAAAGAAAAATCCAGTTAACATAGGCAGTGGTTCATGTGAAGAAATGTGACACATGTATATTGCTTTATCTTTTTCTAATATTTTTGGAACTATTACTGCCATCTCTATAAATGATTACCTCATATCTTAGCTAGATAATATGTA
Source organism: Galemys pyrenaicus (assembly GCA_019455555.1). NCBI lineage: Eukaryota > Metazoa > Chordata > Mammalia > Eulipotyphla > Talpidae > Galemys > Galemys pyrenaicus. The sequence continues at coordinate 622,183 of JAGFMF010011576.1, forward strand.
AATTAAAAAATCAAAACCTTATCTCTGATATATATACACATGCCACAATGTACCACACATTGGAATGAGTTAAACTACTCACAGGAGGTCAGGAAAAATTTTCACCCTTGGAAGTACTCTGGATCTTCTGTATTTGGTCAGAGGTTACAGAAACATTAGTTTTAAGGATAAAGTAATCTTAAGTAAAGACCAAAAGATTGATTCAGAATTTATTACTGGCTCTGATTCATACATACTACACATATTCAGAGCTCACCATAGTACAAGTGAAACGGACTCAACCCTAGAGCTGGGAGAAATCATAAACTTTAAATCTTCATGGAAAGGTAAACTCTGTTTTTTCACTTCTCTCATGAAATTCTAGAGCTTTTATAGTCAACTACAAAATGCATCATGAAAAGCCTAACTTCAATGTTTAGCATATAGGGGGGAAGAATTTTAACTTTTCCTCCCATGGATAAAGTTATGTAAAAGAAGACATTTGGGGAGTCTTTGAACACTGCAGAATAAATTATAGCTGTAAGATCTGGAAAAGTTTGGTTGAATGTTAAGAGATTTTCACATCTGTGTCCATACATTCATGTCTTGGGAATAATGTATCTCCAAAACCATTCACTGAAAAATGCTGTAAAGGACTCCTTCCTTCAGTAAGCAGACTTTAAGATTTGCAGTCACAAACATTTCATCATGTTATTAAAACTGTATCAAGTATCCAGAACGATGTCATAAAAATGATTTTTCTTCAGTCATACTGACAAAGAAAAAGAATTTCAAAGAGTTTAATTCCAGAAACTTCATACATGTTGCCACAAAACTCTATGAATAATTTTCTAATAGCTGTATTCCCTTGTTTCTGAGTAAACAGATAAATATTTCACTAAAGCAGCATGAACAGGGCATAGGAACGAACACAGCACGATGCACTTTTTAAAACGTGCTGAGAGAGGCTGATGAATGATATACTCTTCTAATTCGCAAAATTTAAACTGAGTACAAGGACATCTCAGTATGGCATTTTCCTGTTATTTTCATTTAACACTAATTTAAAAGACATAAGATTTTTATTGGCCCAAATTAGAAAATATTTAGTGGTTTTGAAAAGAATACCCCCCCCCATCCAAAGAAATATTAAAGGTGATTATTTAAACTAGCTCTTAAATTCAAATATTCTACATTCCTTTCCGATATAAAATCCTTTGCTATGAAGGCCACCATTATTTCTAAGTGAAGAAAGAAAAGGAACTGGCCTTACTTCTCTCCACTCCTCACTTTGCCATTGTCACCTGTATCTATTTCCAGGAAGCCAATATTCATTAGGGTTAATCTGCCTACTAAATGAATAAACAAAGGATTTCTCTGTCACTAAGAGGCCAGGTGAGCCGATAGCATCTTCTGACACAGAAAATCATCTGCACCACACAGCTCAGGAGGCGACCTGCTGCAATCCCACACCAGGGATCCCTTGGCAGCAGGTCTGTACCATGGAGTAAGAGCTTGAAAAGGGACTGTAAATATTTTTTCAAAAGAATGAAAATCTCACATATTTTAGGAAGGAAGTACATGTTTATGGAATTAACTATATAATGCACTAAGGAAAGTAAGTGAAAAAGAATAACTAGAATCATTTCCATGGTTTTTCTCTCTAAAAAACAATGCCAAAATACCAACATGTACTGAAATAAGAACTGTTAAAAATAACCAATATTTGGATGGCTCACAAGATACAGAAAATAACATAATAATCCTAGAACAGAAAGCAGTCAACAAAGTAAATAAGAGACATTGCTATGACACCTACTTTAACAGACCGATTAAATTCAAAAGTTAAGCTACATGACCTGGATGGTTCAGCAAGATGCCAGGGAAATAGCTCAATGCCAGTATTTGTTAATATGCTGAAGTGATAATGTTGCTTTCCCCTATTTCCCACTGTGGAGCAGAATTCCAAGTCTTGCTTCCCAATAGAAATCATTTCTTGAGCTAAAAAAATCCAACAAGAAACCAGTGGAGGTAAATAAAAAAAATACATAAATAAAAGAAATGAGGTCAAATACATTTGACCAAATGTGGGGGGAAATGAAAAGAAATATATCCTAGCCATCATTTTTAAATAACACTTAATCGCCTGAAATATACGTGATATAAGCAGATAAAACTAGAGAGCTGATGTGCTGATATGAACAGGTAAATAGCACTGCAGAACAAAACTCATTTACCAACATAAAAATAGTGATTAGGGACAGCTCGAAATGACATCCTAGGGGAGGAGGGCCTTGTTGTGACATGGAAAGAAATAAACTAAATCTATCAGATTGGATGCCAATGAGGATCAACCATTGTGCTATCTTGCTGTGGGCCATGATGTAGCTGAAAGTAGTACTACTTTTATTCAAGTTATATTAACAGACTTGCAGAGAAAGGAAACCAAACTATTTGGCAGATTCTATATCATTCTTTAGAAGGACTGCGAATGAAAAAACTTGGAGTAAGAGGTAGACAACGTTGAATGAGTAACCACTCTTGGTCAAATCCCAGATGAAACTGGATCGAGTTTGCTCAAAGGTGATAAAACACAGGTATGGCCTTTGACACTGTGTGTTATCATTATGATTACATGGGAATTCCAGCTTGAGAAGGGTTCTCTTGTTGTTTTTACACTGAATATGTCAGATACACATCAGACATTACAAGGAAGATGCCCAGGTGGGAGACCATGGCTATCCACAAGCAAGTAGTAGAGATGAGAGACCACAGACCCTTGTCACCACCCCGAAGGAAATGCAGAGGAGGAAGAAAGAAAAAAGGACTTATTCAGTATGTAGGCTCTTTCAGTTCTAATCTGTGGGTCAGATTTTCTGAGATAAGTCATTGGAAACATAAATCAAAGAAAGTGTGAACTGTATGTGACTCTCCATATCCACCAGCTTGTTTTCTTGACAACAGAGGCTAAATAGATGAATGTCATTTATACATATTTCTGACTTTATTTTTGCTAAGAGGGTGTGTGTGTGTGTGTGTGTGTGTGTGTGTGTTTATGTGGGAAAATTCAGCATGTCAGTTAAAGGAAATGTATATGATTTCCCTTTCAAGATCCTACAAAAACATATGGGAGCAAGATAATGTTTGTTCTGACCTGCCAAAATCCTGGGGAGATCATCTCAAATCCACATCACATTCCTGAGCACTAATGCTCACACTGGGGCCTTTGCATTAGCAGATGTGTGAAAATGCATGTACCCAGAGAACTCCCTCATGGCTTCACATCTAAAGAAGCTCCTCTACAAGTTATTCCAGCCAAAAGCTGCAAAGATATTTCCAAGTGAAGCATACCTTCCTTTAAGCCAGTGTCTGGACAGGAAAATTCAACTGAAAGGTTTGTGATTTGGCTCAAAATCAAGAGGAGCCTGACTGACTGAAGGCTAGCTTTTCAGAGGGCCGTTCAAATTCATCAGGATCTTCGGTACAACAATTTCTAGCAACCAAATTTTGGTAACAATTTCTAGCAATCAAATTTTTCCATTAAAAACAGAGCACTGAAAAAGTTGTGTATATGATTTTAGTTGTAACAAATATGTGGGTAGGGGTGAGAGGTAGGACTGTTCAGTATGTCCCTAGTTCTTATTAAGGTTACCTTCTTTTATGGAAAAATAAAAAAAATAGGATATTGAGCTTTATAAATGTAACAAAAGCTCATTATAAAAGAAAAATAAAACCATCCATAATCCATCACACAGAAGTTAAAGACAACTTACAAAACGTACAAACTTTAAACATAAAACTCCACACAGTATTAGATTCTTCTGCATTTGCAATGACATGAAAATCAGTGGTCACAATCTTAAGCAAAAAGCATTGAACAGGTAAAAAGTAAAAACAGAAACCCCAGAAATATTTAAAAAGACACATAGGTATATGGTAGCTTTAACAGTTGTGACTATCTACATATTACTTAATATCACATAGCAAAACTATAGTAATGCAAGGAAAAAATAAAGAGAAAGATATCAGTTACATAAGATTTTAAGTCACTTTATGATTTTTATCCAATTCATGATATATAATATTATTTATTAACTGCTCATTAAATGTTGTCTAATAAATATAAATATATGTAGTTATTTACATATATACATATGCTATATATAAAATATTGAAGATGAATGATGTAAGTTTAGCTGACATAAACATAATTTTATCCCCTGGAAACAAAGTAAATCCTTTTCTCAAGTGCCAATAATAACCTCAAATTGAAAAAAGTTATTTTTACTGTAAAATAAATTGATCTAACCAATCTTTATCTAGTTAACAATCTACAGGAAATTTCAGAGACAAAAAAGAATATCATGGGGATGAACTCAGGAAGTTTCTGTCTATGGAGAGGAAAACACTTAAAAAAAGTCTCTATTCCTCAAAAACTCTAATGAAGTGACAAAAGGAGAGAAAAATGTACACATGAAGTATCTTAACAGATATGTCAATCAGTTGCAAAGTATGGGTCTTACTGGGAACTTTTGTAAAATATATTTTTAAATTATGTATGGGAAATGATTATTACAAATGAGATAATCAAGGAAACATAACATGCAGTGGAATTGTGCTATTAAGTAATTAGTGTATAAAGGTTTGAACCTGCAACTATAAGAACAGATTAAAAAGATGTAAACCCACTTTATTGCACACAAAATTTAGAAAAAAAGTATAAAACTTTTATAAACTATAGCATACTGGTTGACAACTTGTTTCTAATGAAACTACATTGCAAATAATAATAAATGTGTTGAATAGGAAAAAAATAAAACACTTCATTTTAAAAAAGAATCCTTTTAAAAGATATGTACTGTGATATATACAGATGAAATAAGATGATATCTGAGATTCACTTGAAAATAATGAGGTTATCTGGTGGGGTTATGAGGTAAGGTATAAAACAGGTTTGGTCATTAGTTGCTAGTTCTTGGAGTTTCTGACTTTTTAGGGGTTTTTATCCTACTTTTTCTAGTTTTTGTATAATTTGTAACTTTTAACAAGAGAAGTGAGTGAGAAAACAGCATGTATGTGTGTGAGAGAGAAGGAGAGCGGGAGAAAGAAACAGTCTGTAGCTGTACTGCTTTTAAAATAGACCTCAAGGATCATTCATTTTAATTTAAATTTCTCTTCTATGTAAAGAATCACCAAGTGTGAAAAAATGTTGAATTTAGTGAACATATTTCAATATTCTACTATATTATATATTTAGGATTTTTCTGTAAGCTATACAATTTTCATAATAAAATATGAAATTCCTAGTCATTTCAAAGTTAAAATATTATTTTAGCAATGCTTGGTTATTCATCTTTTAAATACACTAAAAAATAACTTTGTTAAGATTCCAGTAAATCCAATGCTATTTTGACTGGGATTGTGTAGGTCTGAATTAATTTTGGATATCTGAAATTTTTAATGCCTTCAGTTTCCTTATTCAAAAATATTATATTCAGTTATTTTATATAAATAATCTTTTTAACTCTAAACTTAGAGTTTCATGGTTATATTTATGTAACATTTCATTTCTTTTTAGGATTCTTCCCTAGTATATGTATATATATTATGGTCTCTGGTACAGTCATGAATAAAACTTTTAAAGAATTTAAATTTACATTTAATTAGATTTTATTAGTTTATCGAAATAGTAGATAGATGTTTTGCATATTATCAATATGTAATCAGTGCAATAAGTTCTTTGAAAAGCTGATGATCAGTTTTCTAGATTATATTGTCTGTTAATAAAGACTGCCTTTTTGCTAAGTTTAGAATAAATGTCAAAGGTATTCTACATTAAATATGATGCTGGTGTTGGTTTAAGATGCCTATTGTTTATGATTTAAAGAAATTATGGGGCCTCCCCTGGTGGCGCAGTGGGTTAAGCAGCGCACTATGAAGCAAACCGCAGCCACTGCAGCACGAGTTCGATCCCTGCTGCCGGCCAGGGAGGGG